>CM076583.1:1200177331-1200777331 GCA_034641835.2 Pinus albicaulis
AACACAATCCCACTGCATGTGATCCCCTTTCCATGGTCAAAGTGGATTTTCCTATGTGTTGATCCTTGCTTCCTTACCACTGCACTTTTCCCATGCCTTTGTTCTTGCTTCGTTATCATATGAGATGGTGAAAGGTGGCTCTACCCATGACTTGGTGCTTGCTTGATTCCCATATGAGATGGTGAATGTTGGCTTTGCCCATCCCTTAGTTCATGTTTCGTTACCACATTTGATGGTAAAAGGTAGCTATTCCCATGCCTATGCTTCATTAACATCTACAATGATGAAAAATGGAATTGCATATGTTGCATATTCTTATTCAATCTATGACTCCTCGATCACTCAAGCTTACGCCATATTTGGCCCTACCCATGTTGAAGATTCCACATTCTGTAGATTCTTACTCAATCTAGATCTCCTCGATCACTCAATATTATGCTACATCTTCCTGTAGCCTCGCTAACACTTAGGTCTAGACTTTGGAGGACATGTCTGTATAGTCTCATATCAAAGTTATGTTCAAAGAGGTGTTTCTGAAGCGATATCCTAACCTTCAAAAGCTCTAGTGAGTGTTCGAAAATATCTGCTAGCAACTTAGTTACATGGTTTTGGACCGAGAAGAAAAATTTAAGCCACTCAAATTCATGTTGACCCCAAGCGCATTGAGTGTATACTTAGGAGCAAGATCAATGTGTTCAATTCTCTATATATTGCTCTAGATATCACTTCATTTCTAGTAGTATTGGCTCTTGAAGAGATAGGTTGCTTTGATTGGTATATCCGATTAGATGAGCTTGGTTATAATACCTAGGCGCATCAATCTTTCAAAGACCCGACGATGTGCTTTCTTTTTACTGGAGATATATATTCTATTGGTACATATGGAACTGCTCAGGGTCGCTTAAAATTATTAATCAAGTAGATTGTCTAAAAGAGGTAGGTGCTTTTATGAGTGGATTTGATGAATTTCCTTCAGTTATATATTCTTGATTTTAATTTCGAACATTCAAATTGTAAGAAAGAACATGAAATACCCTTCAGTTTTATATTCCTCATTTTAATTTCAAACAATTTCAAATTGTAAGAAAGAGCATGAAATTCCCTTCAATTATATATTCTTGATTTTAATTTCAAATAATTTCAAATTGTAAGCAAGGGCATGAAACACCTGTTGTTTCGTCACTAGTCTACATTTTTTTGCGATAGGGATATTGTGTTGATATACCTTCTTCACCTTCTTCAATGTATTGAGTGATTCTACTTCATGCTGCTTCAAAGAATTGGGCGAAGGGTATATGGTCCCTCTTCAAAGAACTGGGTGAATGAGATATGGTCTCGGGCATAGGAGATATGGTCCTTCTGAAAGTTGTTTTCTTTTACTGGGAGAAAATGTTTTTACCCCTTTACTAGACTACCCCCTCCACGCAGTCTTGAGAACTCTTAACATGAGCACGGAAATGAGAAATGACAAAGAAATGGAAGAAGTTGGGAAATGTGTTGGTAAGGACCATGTCTTGGTAAAAACCATGGAAGATGGTTAACATGCCAAGAGTCATAGTGAGACATCGTTTCTCATTAAAACTTTGGTGGAAATTTCTTTTATATGGAAAATTGCTTGAGAAAACATAAAAATTTACTTAAAACCTAAATTTTGAAATATGTAATAATTTTCTTTAAGAAAATAAAAACTTTCGATAATTTCTCTTTGAAGGAAATGACAACTAGAAATGTTGAAAAAATTTATGCCACATAAATTAAGCTGGCTATCTTGACAAATCTTGAAAAATATTCCTACAAAGGATAGAAGTCGGAAATAAGAACTCAAATAATTTTATCCCATTAAAAACCATGAAAAAAAATTAATTCATTTTAAATACAAATTTATTAAAAAAACATTAGCTAACTGCCACGTATAAATGTAAAAAAAAGGTCAAAGCAATTAATAAGTAGTTAAAAATTTATCGATCACTATATTCCTCCCTCAACAAGTATAATAAGGTGTTTTTTTGTAATACATACTATACCTGCTAGTTGCATTGTAGCCCATCCTTATTCACCCACCCTTGCTCCAACTACTATACCTTTTGGATTGATTCATCTCATTAATACATATTTTGATGTCATAACTTGTTTTTACTGTCTTTATTATATCGATAGGAATTTTATTGTGAAGTTATTATTGGCGACACTATTGAGATTCATCATCCTCAACAATTGTCCCTCTGAATGTCAACAGTGTCTCTGAATGTCAACATTGTCTCTGAGTTGACCAATTATGTGCTGGCGTAGACACTAAAATTAATATTTGCGATGACATGATCATGATTATTCTACTTTATAACATTAAACATGTAAAACACTACCATCATGGCAGGTGTCTTTGGGATCGTTCACGCAACACACAACTCCTAATCTCAAGACTCCTATAAATTTCTTCCATTATCGAATCTGCAACTAGATGGCAGTTGTCTTTGGGATCGTTCACACAGCACACAACTCCTAATATCAGGACTCCTATAAATTTCTTCCATTATTGAATCCACAATTGTCTCAATTGCTTCTCTGTCTATTTTTCTTCTGAAAGTGAAGGATCAATCACTTCCGCCACAATAATCTCTGGGATCTTATCAATTTGCTGTAATGAATAAAATATTATAAATAATGATTAATTCGTTAATTAGTAATTAGGTTGAAGTGGCATGTCTAAATGAGACATGACCTTCCATGAAGAGGCACCTTCCTAGGTATACAAGCAAGCCTCATTTGTAACATTTATCATCAATTCATTCATCATACTTTCTAATATATTATTTGTATCCTTAATGGATATTCTGATATTCCAAGTCTTTTGGAGTATTTAATATGAGAAGGAACTTTGTTCACTTCATTTGGTATCAGAGCTAGGCTACAAATATTAGAATATCCATTGAGGATACAAATATTATAGTAGAAAGTATGATGAATAAATTGATGATAAATGTTACAAATGAGGCCTGCTTATATACCTAGGTAGGTGCCTCTTCAAGAAAGGTCATGTCTCATTTAGACATGCCCCTTCAACCTAATTACTAATTAACTAATTAATCATTATTTATATTATTTTATTCATTATATTGCCTTCCTCCTCAAAAATCTTTGTCCTCAAAACTTGTTAATGAAAAAGGCTTGATTCTTGTCTCGAAATCTTCGTTGATACTGGATGATATGATCCTTGGAGTGATATATAAAATTGTCGCACTGATGAGGGATCATACCATCCTAGATTAATCTTCTGTCAACTTTTTTGATTACTGGAACCTTGTGATGAACGATTATCACTAGACTGAGTTGTGCACACTTCAATATTCTTCGGAACATCCATTTTTTGTTTATGTTCTGAATACGCAGCAGGATTAAGGTGTCTACTCTTGTGATTGGGATGTAGCTAAGGAATTTGTGTTTGAGCTTCCTTAAACATTTTAATGGTAGTTTCCTTATTTGCATCAGGCATTGTTGTTGTTGACTAATTATTGAATCCTTGTTTGGAGTGTCCTTTGTTGGAACGACAACCTCTAAGTATGTTTTCTCTTCAATAGGGTTTGTATTTTCCTAAACTACGAGATTAATGGTAATGATATTTTTTTGTTCAGCTTGGACTGCTAGGTCTTGAGATTTTGATGCTTCCTTTGTGATAAGTTCTTTGAACTTATTCGTCAATGATTTCTTTTCATCCTTAATTTTTTTAATCTGTTTTTGAAGATTTTGATTATGATTTTTGAGATGTAAGCATTCCTCATTATTTGAATCAAAGTTATTTTGGCCTTCATGCTTATCGTCTTTTAAAAACTTAATTTGTTCTAATAACTTTTGATTAAGGTTTTTTAAGTGAAAATTTTATTTTTTCTTCTCTGATAGATTCTTGTTGAATTTCTTCTCGACACATTCCTTTTATTCTTCTAACTTTTTCTTTCTTTCATTGGACATATTGACCTTCACAAGTAAAATTTGGCTATGGTATTTTAGACGCAAAATTTCCTCGTCCTTTTCTGTTAATTTTTGTTCCAATTTTACAAGTTTTTCCTCTAGTTCTATCATTTGCATCAACTTATTATCATGAATTTCTTCTGCATAAATGATTTTCCACATGTTGGACAACATAATTCACAATTTTTATGAGTCCATGGATATTCAATATATGTTTTACAAAACTGACATTTAGTCAAAAAATAATGATTTCTCAGTGTAACTCATTTTAACTTCTTTTAACTTATTAAAGATGGTATAGTTAAAGCTTCCTTCTATCAATTTTTTTTTTAATTATATTATTTTTTTTTTTTGTGCTTTCCTTTTTTTCCAACATTTAATATTTCCTTTTTAATAACTTTATTAAAAATTCACGACTCTTAAAATAAATCGCAATCATTTCTTTCCACTTTAAAGAATTTCCTTCTCTTTGTTGTTGTTGTTTTTTTTTTTTTTTTTTTTTTATTTTTTTTGGTGGAATAATACTTTTATTTGTCCCTTTATAAAAAATGGTGAATTTACGTTCACTTAATCACTTATTTTTTTCTTAAATATTTGAGATATGAAGTGACGGGTGGGGGTTGACAGTGGTTCGACGTCAGAGTATGGTAGAGTAAAATATAATAGTGTGCAAAGGTTTTCTTTTATTAGTTACAACGGTCGACTATTGGCGCCAAAGTGACCCGAGTATGGGTGACAATGGTGGTACTGGACGGGGGGAACGGTGGGAAAAATAGTGCCGACACAGGCGTGAGAATGTTGGGTGGAGAAGCCTATTGTGATGAAGGTGCTGAGATGGTTGTGTTGGGCTTGTGGCAAAGATCGTGAAAATAACCCAACAGGGCGATTGAAGAAGGAGCGAAAATGGTCTTTGGCAGCGACTATGGAAATGTTGAGGTGGAGTCGTCCGAAAGTGTGGGAGTGCAGTAGTCTGAACAGAGAGCTTATAGGCTGCGTGCTATTCGTTGATGGCAGCCGGATAGGTTAGCGGGGCTGGGCCGTCCAGCTGTGGCAGGTCATGCCGTTGTGACTGTCAAGGATGTTATAGAACCAAACTTTAATGGAAGGAGGTCCACTATCCTAGGCCTTTCATAGGGTGTCTGTTCGAGCCCTCCACAACTTGAAAATCCAAGTCACCAGTCACTAATTTGAGAATAATGCAGTCGAATCGAGCTTTCTATTCTCTTTTTCGAGGGGTTAATTCACCAGATATCGAGGTCTCCACAATTTGACTTTGCAACAAAAATTTCAAATGCTTATTCAAGTGTCTTTTAATAGTTCTCGCACTCTTTTTTGTCTTCTTCAATTTTTATGCATATGTATTCTGCAAAAGTATTTTCCAAAAAAAAAATTGTTATAATTTTTAAATAAATTCTATTTCGACTTGTATTTTATTCTTTTTATATCTATATATTTTTGTCTTGTCTTCTTCTTGAGTTATACCAAATGAGTGAAAAAATCGCCTCTGAAGAACTCAACAAAGAAGAAACTCAAAAATTTGTAGTGAATGCTTGCCAACAAAGTTGACAATTTTTATGGTCAAAGACCTGGATCAGAGAGCATGACTTTGTGCAACAGTGAAGTGGCCGAAGGCTCAAACTGATTTGGTACCAAATGAAGTGAAAAAAGTTCCTTCTTACATTAAATACTCCAGAAGACTTGGAATATCAGAATCATGGAAAATTTTAGGGGCTAATATTCGCAGGTGGCCTAATTTTCCACGATTTTTCCAAAAAAAAGATTCGCCAATTTCCATTTTTTATAAAAATGATTCGCCCAAATTTACAATATAAAATTATTTTACGTTAAAAATCGTCAAAATTATATAGAGAGTATATATAAAATCATTATAAATTTCAATAATTTTACAAATACATCAATAAACATTTTATAGTTTGCATATTAGGTACTAGTGAGATTCGCCATTTTTTTAAACTTCAAAATAATTTTCCATCCTTAAAAATTTTCCTCATTAGAATATCCATTGAGGATACAAATATTATATTAGAAATTATGATGAATGAATTGATGATAAATGTTACAAATGAGGCCTGCTTATATACCTAGGCAGGTGCCTCTTCACGGAAGGTCATGTCTCATTTAGACATGCCCCTTCAACCTAATTACTAATTAACTAATAAATCATTAGTTATATTATTTTATTCATTACATCTGCAAACACCATCTCACCCATTCTGCTAGCGAATTAAATCCCACCGAAATTCCATGTGCTTCGGTGATCTTCTCATTGCCATTTCCTCCAGCAAATTAAATCCCACTGGAAGTCCATCTGCGCCGGGTGATCTTCTCGTTACCATTTCCAGTAGCAATACATGTCTTCCTTTGCATATATTTTCTCGCCATATCCAAATTCTATAGTATCCATCGACGTCGCAGAAAACAACATAAATATGAATCCAAGTATTAAACTAATAAATACATTCACATAATAATACAAAAGACTCACTAGGTGCAATGTAACTAATGGATCCTCAAACGGTAATGGAGAGTGTGCCTCTGATTATTTGTGGCTCAATTATTCTTGAAATTCCAAAGTCACAGATGTGGGCTTCCATGTATTGATCAAGAAGAAAATTGGCAGGTTTTAGATGGCAGTGAACAATCTCTCCCATCCCTGTTTCGCTGTGTAAGTAAGCCATAACTTGCGCAATTCCAGGTAGAAATTTTGTACTGGTTTCCCATGTGAGTTGAAATTATAATTGGGAGTGATGAAGATACTTCCTCAGGATTCCATTAGGCATGAACCAGAGCACCAGAGCCCTTATGTTTGAATTTGAGAATGCCCCAAAAATTTTCACCACGTCACAATGTCGAATCTTACCAAACACCTCGCATTCCTTCTCAAAATTTTGCAGTGATTTGGTGCAATTAATTTTATTGATTCGTTGCAATTCATTTTAAAGATTTTGATAGAAACCGCTTGACCGTTCTTAGCCCTTTCTATATGGAAAATTGTGGTGGGAATATGTTTTAATGTGGTGGCGAAATCTAGGGGACCACATGAACCATTAGATGGGCATAATTGAAAGAATTCCAGCCATTGGGACTTACATGCCCATGATCTGTTTTAATGTCGTGGAGCCTGCCCAAGTGATACCTTTTTCCCATTAAATATGAAACAAACTGACTAGTAAATTTGTGAGCATTTCATAACTATATTTGAATCCAAAACTGCAATGTTGTAAACAAAAATATTTTTTTTATGATATAGCAAAAGCAAAGAATAAATTATATTACCACCACCAAATTCATTTTAAAAAGTTTGGAAAATGTCTAAAGAAAGGCTTCTCTATTTTCAGATATATCTATGAATGCATGATTAAATGCATTATAGGCTCTTTGAAGCAGTGAATGAGGGATGCAAGAGGTTGAACTCATATTTGAGTTCAAGAGGTGATGCAATTTCATTCCTTGTCTGCTTGAATTTGGCCATGTTCAGACTCTTGTGATTGAAACCATAAATTTGAAGTATTTAGTTGTCTGCAAAATTGAAGGCCCTTTCCATAATCTTCGGACATCACTCAATAGGGTAATCTCTGTAGCTACCACAAGGCTCACATCCAACAAAATGAGTGACAAAAGGCCACCTTTCATCTGCAATTCCAGGATGGTAGGTCCAGATCATGTCTTCGTACTTGTCCAATGCAACAACCAAAAATCCATGAAGAAAACATGAGCTTTCCAAAAACACTTTGTCACCCCAGAGAGTTTTTTGAGAGATCAATAAATATATCAAATCATATTGATCATCTGAATAAAGTAGATGCCGGTATTCAATCTGATCCAAGATTGTTGCCATAAAGCCAAACTCTCCTAACCATGGATAACAAAAATATAGTTCTTGTATTTATCCAATGACAACTCAAAAACCATATCAATGAACATAACATCACTTTCTATCCACCATTTCCATTCCACTTTTGGATGTGACAACATAAGCCTTCGGAGCAGAGGCAACTTGGCCCAATAACCAACCATATCGAGCAGAGGCAACTTGGCCCAATAACCAACCATATCCTTATCCAAATAAGCCATGTTATAGAAAATCTCAATGCCATGAAGCTTGAAGTGATCAATCTTATTGATTCCCTTTAGAAAATAATGACCTCCAACTGAGCTATGACATGGGTTGGGTTGGGACCTAGTGACAAAAAAAATCCTAGGTTTCACATTCACATAGCTGGGAAATTAAGAAATTACCTTAAGAAAATTTATTATTTTTTAATCCGAGTCACTGATCCTAGGTCCCAAAGTATATGTTACATTAGGATAGGTTGCATTACTATTAATATGCATCCCCAAATCATTCTCTTCATCAAGATCTTCCTTCATACTGATCTCTTATAACACCTTGAAATTATCCTCTTCCACCTTTTGGATTGATCCACTATCCCTCGTATCCTAGCCACCCAAATTGTCTACTCCTTTGGTGGCCCTTAAAACAAGAATCATGACGAAACCACACTAAATTGTAATTTTCAAATTGTTGAAGGTCTTCTGGATCAACCTCACTTTGGGAAGAGCCAAATATCTACCATTGGTAGCCCCCCTCACAGAGGGTAGACCCCTCTTGACATTGTCCCTCATTGAATCCCTAAAAAAAACAATCCCAGATCCCTTTATCTACTATTTTATGTATCTATGTTTTAAATAAAATTACAAAAACCTAAACAAGCCTTTTACTTGAATGCTCCTACTGATGGACCTCTGAAATTTATATAAAACAAAAAATCCTAGTGCCTAGCTCAACCCCACTAGCAAAGTGGATCCATATTTGTTTATTGAATTAAAATTCTCTAAATAAAACTCTCATAGCCAAAAAAAAATGGGACCCGCCTCAATTATCCCATAGCCAAGGCTACCAGACACCAGATCTGGTCCTCCTGTGCTAAAATTATTGAGTAACCAACAATGAAAATGAGGTTAATCTGCCTCTCAGATCACTATCTCGGTATTCCCACCATCAATTCTACTCCTCTACATCAAACACCATGTTTCCCATTCCCAATCTTGGAAGTCACTAGAGTATGAAGCTCATAATAGGTTGGATACTAATGAATCTATTCATAAATGAGTCAACATGAATAAAAAGTAATTGCCCTTATTATTGTTTTTTAGGTAGATCCTATATTACTTCGGCCTACGATACAATGGCGGCCTTCTCTCCTGTTTCACAGGTTTAGCAGAATTTAACTACTTTTGCCATTCAACGATCCCTTCCATAGACACCGTTGATTTTTGGATCATGCCTGACGTGGTAAATAGTTGAATCCAATGAATGAACCTTGTCCAAGCAATACTTGCAACAATTGATACAACATTGCAACAATGCCTGAATTTTTAAATTAAACAAAAATAGTCAATCAAAATATCTAAATATCTGTATAACCTTTGAAATTAATGCAGTACATTACTCCTTCAATACTCTAATTTCATGTTTACTCACCTTTTCCACCTTTAAATGAGAAAGTAAGGCGATCTTCGCATTCTTTGAGATTTATAACTTCCATTTCCCTTTCCACCCATAGCATAATGACAACAACTACTACACATGGCATTAAATTCAAAGGCCTGGTCTCTATAACCAGCTAATCATTATGTTAGTATCAACCAACTATTATGTTAGTATTGGTAGATCCTACTATACAGGATGTAAAGACTGATTTTCATTAGCCAGTATTTATCTGGAGCTCGTAATACAAATGATATAAATGCTAAAATCGCCATTAGTCATATTTATTTAGACACCACTCATTCACAAGTATTATGGTAAAAACATATATTCTATGTACAACTTGACCCAAAAACTAATTGGAGATAGTACATAAATCAAGAGTAGTGTCTTGAAAGTCATAAAAACTATCCCAAGTATTTCTATTTCAATTGGGTTAACATTGTTGTTTATTAGTCTCTATTAATTACACACTAATAGAAATCCAAACTAACTAACTAACATTATGTTTGTGAAAAGAACATTAGACACTCCATTGACATAAGGATTATGATATGATAGGTTGGAATTCTTATGATGTAAAGAGCTAGATCTCATAACCACCAAACAAAATACCACATTTTTTAATCGTCCATAGGTATTCAAACACCTCCCCATCCAAGTTATAAAAGTCACACAAAGAAGGTCGGCCAAGCAAGGACACATTATCTAGCACACAAGAGGAGCACACAAAAGGAGAGGAGAGTATGGAAGTCTAAGTCCAAATTATCAACTAATTCCCACACTCTTTTTCATTCAATATGATTCAAACACTAACCCACTTAATAGCTCCTGCATATTAGGAAGGCCAAATAGCTCACCAAGTCCTCCAAACGAGCTCACCAAGTCCTCCAAACGAGGAACACCATAGAAACACATTCATCCATGACCAATCAACATGATGTTAGTATGTTAATAGTTCCTAATTACTAAACATGGAGTACCACATTGTTCATTATTTACTGTTATTCACACGCATAGTAAAAAAAAAGTTCCAACAAAAGAGGAATACACACATGCCTCTTCAACCAATGAATTACAACACTATTCATTTTTCACACAGTCCCACACAAAAAAATCCCCCAAAGGAGGAAGACCAACCAATCTCACATATTCGTCTCCAAATGATACCCGCAACCATTGTTAACAATATGTGGCAAACATAATGTTAATTAGTTACTTTGGCTTGGTGTTTTGCAGCACTTCTTTACTGAGATAGTGTGTAATTAACAAAGAATAATAAATAACAGTGTTAATCCAATAGAAATAGAAATAGTTGGGATACTTTTCATGGCTTTCAAGACACTAATCTCAAATTTTCTACTATCTCCAATTAGTTTTTGGGTTCAATGTTACATAACATATATGTTTTTACCATAATACTTGTGAGTGAGTGATGTCCAATAAATAGGTTTAATGTGGATTTTAGCATTTATATCATTTGTATTACCAGCTCCAAATATATATTGTCTAATTAAATTTAGTATATTTACATCTACAAATACTAACATAATAGTTGGTTCATACTAAAATAATTATTAGTTGGTTACAGAGACGAGGCTTTTGAACTTTATGCTATCTGTAGTAGCTACTCCCATTATAGGCTCTTTGTGGCAAGGGAAATGGAAGTTACGAATCTCAATGAATGTGAGGATCACTTACTTTCTAGTTTAAAAGTGGCAAAGGTGAGTAAACATGAAATTAGAGTATTGACGAAGGAATGGTCTACATTAATTTCAAAGGTTATACATATATATAACAATATTGTGACTGATTATTTTTGTTTAATTTATAATTGCAGCACAGTTGTGATGTTGTTATAAATTGTTGCAGGTATTGTTTTGGCCGGCTATATCGGCTCATTTCTTTATTTTCTTAATGGTCAATAAATTATAGAGATCTTAGAGGACATTATTCATCATAGTCATATACAATATTATAAACTAACATATTTTTCATTATTTACATTCTTAATATAATAATGATTATATTTTTTTTCATTTCAAAATGAATTTTCAAATTATATATTTACAAATTTTTTTTTATTTTAACCATGTGAATATACTGTTTTTTTTAAGAAATTATAATTAAAAATAATAATACTCTAAATTTAAATTAGGGTTAGTGTAATTTTATAAGACTTTTTTTTTTAATATATTTAATTATATTATTAATTTCTCAAAATTTAAATATCATTGGATTATCTAATAACGTCAATAATATTTAATAGTTTAATCGAACATCATTATCTTTATACTACTCTTTTTTAAGTGAATTTGATTGAAATTTAATACATTGTTAAGAAACTTTTGATCATAACCATAGTTTAAATGCTTTAAATTATTGTATTTCTAGATTTGTATTTATTTATGTATTATAAAAATACAAATTAAATAAATACAACTTTTAATCTCAAATAAAACAATCTTTTGAATTTTTAATAAAAATGAAAAAAAAAATTAAAGTGTACATTTTATCATTTAACTATTTTTTATTTATATATTAATTTGTTTATTATAATTATATTTAAATGACTAAAATACAGATAAATAGAACATTAAAATTATAAATTAAAAAAATTACAATTACAATTATAATATATATATATAATATATATATATAATTTTAAATTAAAAAGAAAAATAATATTTATAAATTTTAAAATAAAATTTAACATATTTTTTAAATCTTATGTAAAATTGATTTCTTTAATGTTTATGAAATTTAATATTGAAATTATGCGCATGAACTTTTCAGGTGTTAAAATGAATTTTTTAAGTTATTGGTTTAGCAATTACATATCAAATTGCTAAATGGTATTTGTTTTGCTAAATTTTTTATCAAACATATATTTTTATAGTAATTCATCAAATACATAAATTCAAATGGATTATATTTAAATGTTGTAATAAAATAAATAAAATATGATTAAAATAATAAAACATAAGAAAATTAAGTTGTAAATTTAAAAAAATAATATTAAATGTGTTGTAATTAATTGATAATATTTTAAATCTATCTTAAATATAGTTTTATTGGATATTAAGAAAATTAATTTTGTCACTTGGGTTTATATAGGGTTGTTGGGTATAATGGTTGTTACCCTAGTCACGATGAGTGTTAATGTCTTACATATTTCTATATTTGCTTTCAACCTCGTGAACTCTTGAGTATACAAGTAGGTTGGCTTTGTACCAACAACTCACTTTAGAGAGAAGTTGATTTCTTTCCTCTCTAAAAAACAATGATTTTTTTAATATACATATATATTATTTAATTATTTTTTATGTTTTAAATTCTCTATATTAAAAAAATTATGTCTTAACAAATTTAACACTTTTCTATGCTTTATAAATCCAAATCTAAAATGAATTTACAAATATGTATTTATTTTATATTTAATTATTACATACATAAGTATGAAATTATTTTATTTTTATTTAATTTAATTTAAATGTTTTTTTTAAGATGATGATGAATTATAACAATGAAATAGAGTTGAGGATATCATTTATGTTTTTCTTTCAAATTTCAATAGGCATCAAGTTTTTAAACTTTCCATGTTTTATTTCAAAACAAAAGATTGTCCTTTTCAACATATCTAGTCCTCTAACTTTTATTTTCCTAACTTTGAAACAAGAATGGGAGCAGGTAATCCACTTGTTGCCCATCCAAAATCACATCATGATAGAAATACTCATGAATTCCTTAAATTGCTGCAACGAAAGACACCAATTCAATTGGTTTAGGCTTTTGAGAGCCTTATGAAATGCATGTTTCTCAATTGTTTTTTGTTCTCCCCCATCGAAACAACTTCTCATCATAATCTCCAAGATGTTGTTCAAATAAGATGGTGGAATATCACATTCATGTCTCCTGGAAGATTGTTTCTAGTTTATTTATGAATTAAGTGATAGAAATATGATATATTGCAAATTCTATAAAACATTTTTACCCACTTGGAAAGCTCTACTTTACCAATATTTTAGCCTCCTACCATTTACAACTACAATACAGAATATGAAATATATAAACATGCAACTAGTGTGTTGGATATTCAAGTTACCTACATTTTAAGCACATCAACTACTATAGACTAGTAGTTCCCAACTAATGAATATTTTGGAAAGTATGAACTCCTAAAATATAATACGAGAGATGCAATGAGTATGGTGAAATCTAATACCAGAGATGTAATGAGTATGGTAAAATCTAATACCAGTGTTTCAATGTTCCAGATTAGTTTACTTTGTCACTGTATCATGTTGTTCTAGATTAGGTGTTGGATAACAATGTTGTTCTTAGATTTGAAACACATAAATGTATTGTTTTAGATGGGTAATTTTTATAATAATTTTTTTCAATATGGAAATTATCTTTATAAATTTGCATAATTATCAAATGTGTCAAATGTATTTACATAGTTCTGGATTTTTTAACTATGATTTATTGTTAGAGTAATATTCACTAACTATGATTTGATGGTAGAAGAATGTAAAAATAAAAGAGTCTATAAAAGTGATAGGTTTGTTGAGTTGTCTACAGTAGGAAATGGTTGTCAAATCAATTTAATGAATAAAAAGAGTGATTTCAATTGTATGTTCTTTGAGTGTATTTATATATTACAATTTAGTTTAATAACTTGAGGGTTGAGCTAGAGAAGACTCCATATTTGGGAGCTATAAAGTTGAAATATGAGAGGCTGAATCAATAATAATTCGTATATCTTAAACATTGAGAAATATATAATAACAATAATTGATTTCGTTTATTTTCTTTCTATTAATTTCAAATTTAAATAATTTTTGTTAATTTTAATTAATATAAACAATTCTAAAATTACAGTTCACAAAAAAAGTCCACTCTTTCTCCAAAACCTATCTTATTTTCAAAACTTTAACCTTCAACTTTTAATTTTAAAATCTATCTGAATTCGTTTAACCATTAATATATATTTTAAAATTAAATATTTAAAATATTTAAAAAAAATCATAATATAAACAGTTACCAATGGAATTTGCGGACTTCACAACCCAAATTATTTTTTTTCTAACTTTCTAAACTCTTAGATGCAACAGTGAAATTTCTAAACTTTCTAAACTGTTAGAGACAACAGTGAAGTTGAAAATGAAAAGGTTGTGATACTGCCGCCATTTATTTTGGCTTACCGCTCTACGCACGCAGATATCCATAAACTCTGAATATCCATAAACTCTGAACCCGATTTCGCTGTAAGCATGTGGATATCCCATAAACTCTGGACCCAATTTCCTTTTAGGCAGGCAGATAAATTACTTGGACCGAATCGATTTTTTTGCCGAACTATTTGATATACCAATCGAATTGCCGAGTTTTTTTATTATTTTTATTTTTCCTGGTTTGCAATACGAGTGAATTTAGTAACTATGGAATTTTTTTTTTTTTATAACTATGGAATTTTTTTTTGTTGATTGGTAAACGTGGTTGTCTCGGTGTCGGAGATCGCTCACATCTACGAAAAGATTCTGTATGTGGTGTTACTATCCATTACCATCATCGTTGTTGCTTGTTGTTCTGATGGATCTGTAGACCGTAAATCTTCGATGTTCAGAGGTGTCGTTGCAATCTGCTGCCTCTGAGATGTAATAAGTGCTTGGAGGATCCGCCAAAAGGATATTACTGTTAAAAGAAACGCGCAGAACTGCAGCCGTAGCCGGTGCCTCGAGTACTGCCTCGAGCGGCCAGCTATTTCGAGAAAATAAGGGATTAGATATTGTTTGCAGTGGGCCATCATTTGTTTTTTATTGTAATGGAGTATTCGAACTTTTGAAAAGGTGCAATCATATTATTTAAAAAAGGCGCGGTTATATTATTTCAGGTGTGATGATTATTGTGTGCTGCTTTTTTTTTATTAGTAATGGTGAAAAAGAGTTAAATTATAAATTTAAAAAAAAAAAAAAATTGTGAATTGTGTTAAAAAAAACTAGTGATATAAGGAATTAAAAGGATAATTTGATTGAAAAAATTATGAAATTTTAAATTTAAATTTGTGGTCACTTGTGAGGGGAGATGAGTCTAAACCCAATGATGGAGCCTCTTTTCTAGATTAGAAGAAAAGATAAATGAAATCAAAAGTGTTGTGCTTATCTTCTTTAAGGACAACATAATTCCTTATATTATAGATTTCAAGACATAGAAAGAAACATCGAATGTGCTTAAGGGTATATGAAACAATAAATACAAATTGAATTTTATTTTTGAACACTAAACTTTTGCCTATAAATATGCAAGCAAATCAAAATATAAGAAAGTGTGTTTTATGTGTCAAAGATCTAAGTGATAAGTTATGAGATATTGGTGAAAAGGTGTCTTGTCCTCACTTGGTCACCATCACATTCAATGCCTTAGCTGTCACACCCTCCTACCAAAGCTGCAAAAGTAAATGACCAATCGGGGTAAACATGTGACATAATAGTTACTATGATCCGATTCAACCTCCTTGGTGACCTTTAGGAAGTGGAGTGGACGGAAAAACATCAAACAAACATTCTAGATCAGAAACAAAAATCCCAAGAGCCAACCCAACTTCTCAGGTATGCAGCCCCTGGGTCCCATTGATATTTTAGACTTTTAGACCGTCGGATGCTCCCTGAGTATAGGCATGGGTGCGTCTAGGAGGCTCTCGATGCTCCCACAACATATGCATGTGTGCGTCTGGGAGGCTCTCGATGCTCCCACAACGTATGCATGTGTGCGTCCAGGGAATTTTTCCCACAGACCTGTGCCAACCTCCTTGAGATTTGAGCCGCTTTTTCAGGGCAAGAGCCCATGTCACTACCCAGAACTTGATGACAAGTTCAGAAATGAAATATAACATCGAAACAATGGTGCACAAGAAAATATTCGAATAAGGACTTGACTCGGCCCCTAGTAGCCATGACAAGTATTTCGTCAAACATGTGACAAATATGTAATCTACATGTTTAAATAACATATCTAAGCATAGGGGTCTCATAATTATCTCAGAATCGCTAAGGAGCATTGTTTCCTCATAACATTAACTGCATTATCATCTATTTAGGCATAAATACATTTTTCATTCATTTACGAATTAAAACATGATGAGATCCATACTCCATCACCATTGTAAAACTTAGTCATAACCAACATATAAGAAACATAAATGAAATGCATATAACAACAATATAAGCCACATATTAAAAATCATATTTACCCATCAATACAAGAGGAAAATAACTCTTATCTCCGTAATAAAAATGCAACCAAGTCTCAGAATTCCAAGTTCCACCTGACCATAGACATCGCTGAGCCAAATATATTTTTAGCCAGTCAACCCCATGCCATATTCCAAGCATGAATGTGTGATCTCATAAACCAAATCCATCATAACCAAACCAGGGCTTCGAGAGGCAAAACCACCTCTACCCTTGACTAACGGTTCCAACTCACAGTTGGACATCACAACCGTAAGAGATTGGTCTCTACCAATGTTGTTCTAGGGCTCCAAAGTGTTTGTTCGAACTAGAGCTTCGAGGACTAGTCAATCAACCCACTTAGAGTTTCCAGAGAATTTGTGCAACCAAGGCTTCCAGGACTAGTAACTCAACACACAATTTTCCTTCAGGCTTCCACAAAAATTTTCCAACCAAATCTCCCAGGAACTAATAACTCAACCCAGAGAAAAAGACACATGAGAACCAACCAGAAAACAAACAATGAATATGAACCCACAAAACCATGGCTATCCACGAAATGACAAGGCTACGTAAATCCATTTTCAATCGAGGAAATCCTTCATGCTAATGAAAGATCATGACAAAGAAACCACATGCATTCACCATGCATGGAAAAATTAGAGGAAAACACACATGCAACTCAGTACATGCAATCAAAACTCGTTATAGTTGTTGATCTCGAAGTCCTCTTGCACTTTCTTATTCTTCCTTATCCTTCTTCCTTCAAATATATAAGTACGCCACACCCTTCAACAATGCTCCAAGAAAAATCTAAGTATCCAAGAGTATGAAAGAGAGAGCGAGAGAATAATGAGAGCTCCAAAACTTCACTGAACAAAATCTTTAAGAAAAATCTTGCCAACTGATCCTCAAAAGCTTTTTTATCAACGAGGCCTTTATTTTCTTCATTATCCATTATTTACCTTCAATTTCATCTCACGTGCAACCTGTGAAATTTCGCCTTCATTTTCTCCTATTTTCCATTATCTTCATAAATAAATGTCAAATAATTCCACATTCCTTTTCCAATGCCTTTTCCATTTCCTTTTCTAATTTTCTTTAGCCATAATAAACCATAATGAACACCCACTAGGAATTTATGCTTACCATTCATCTTGGAATACGTGTCCCATGAATTTGGTCTTATATATTTTTACATGTATTTTTAACCAGGACTGTTACAGGTGCCTGCCCCTTGGGGGAGAACCGTCCTTGGTGTTCAATGATACCTACAACTAGAAAAATTGTTGAAAAATAAAACATACTACCTATGGAGCCTTATAACATAGTTCGTTGTAGTATTTACAATAACGACTGCTGAAAACATGACAAATATATCATTTAACGGAGCTTTATAACACAACTCATCATGGTATTTACAGTAACGACCACATATATACTCATAGACATTTTCCTCAACAAGAAAATAACTATATTGTCTATGGAGCTTTATAAATCCATATCTATACAATATTTACAATCATATGCACATTTCTCAACCAAAAAACAAAAGGATACGATGCACATGTATCAACAACAAGGGATTCTAGAGGCTCACATCTCCACCCTCAAAGTAGTACCAGGATTTACCTCCTTCCGAGGAAGTCCATAATCCACTGTCAAATTTAAAGCTGCATTGAATATCAAGTTGTTACACCAATTTTTGGTCATCTAACCATTTAAAATTAGATGGATCGAAGTACACCATGTAAGACTAACTTTAGCATAGTAAAAATTCTTTCACTACAAGAAATAATTTAATAAACCATATTTTATTAAGTTATTTCTGGTTTAAACAAGAAACCCCATGAGGAATAATTAAATAAATCCTTATTTATTTGATTTTCCTCTAGGAATAATTAATTAAACCACTATTTAAATAATATTCCTTGCCATATTTAACCAAAATATGAGAGATAGTTAGATAAATCATTTTTTATCTTATTTTCCTATAGGAATAATTAATTAAATCGTTATTTAGTTATTTTTCCTTGTTAAATTTGACCAAATCACCTACAAATAATTAAACAAATCATTATTTGTTAAATTATTCCTTAACCCCATTCTTGAAATGATAAATAAATAATTTGTTTGTTTATTATTTCTAAATAAAGGTATTTAACCAATTTAAATTACTTTTCCCTTCAACAAAATATAATAAAATATATTCCAAGGAGTTATATTTAAAAATTAGATAATAATATTTTATTATTCACCATTATCGAGGATAACTAAATCTTTTTTATAAATAAGAGGGTTTTCCATTCATTATTCACTTTGATCACTTTCATTGTCATGTTTTGATCATTCTCATTGTTGCTACTATTTTCTTGCTTCTTGAGTTCCCATAGAGTTTAACATGTCTTGGGTTTTCTACACCTTTGAAAGAGAGAAACTTCTGGAACTAAAGTGGTGAGGATAACCAAGAACCCATCACATTGAGGGGGAGTGGTAACATCATTCTTTTTTCCATTCCCAAGTGTTAATACATATAAAATTCTTTATATATCTTGTTTTGTTCATTGGATGTTTGGACCAACTCTTATTTCTCTTTACTATTTAATTTTTTGTACTACATAGATATGGGTTTTTGCTACATTTGTTTCGAATATCTATTGTAGATATAAAGAATTTAATAAGCCATATTTTTTGTTAGGGTTGTTTGTCACACACAAAAAAGTGAGCTCTTTTCGTACACTTATGTTAAGAATTTACACTAACAAATGGTGACTCCACTATGTTTTTAATTACAACATTGTCGTTAACAAATGGCGACTCCAATGTTGTAATTCAGGTTTCAGCGTGACCAACTGCTTCAGTAACTAGGTTTTTCTTCATCTATTTTTAGTCTCTTGATGTTGTTCTTTACCTCTTATGCCCTAAAAAGGTAAAAATTCTAACTTTCGTGTGTTTTCGGGTGTTTTCCATGCGTAAAAATTATTAGTCGCGCCAGAGATGACAAATTTTTCCACAACTAGCTGCCCGAGGATCCCAAATCTAGAACTCACACTTTTTTGCCAAAAAACTTTGATTTCTGCCTGAACTCGCAGCTGTAAGCCCATAAAATATGATTTTCCCAGCTTACAAGTCAGTACCTGCGACCTGCAACTTTGTTTTGAGTTTTTTCTGTGATAGTTAGGATTTTCCGCAAGCACTTTTGAGGGTTGTCTGGCCTTTGTCTCAGCTCATCTTGGGCTTGGATATGCTCATTTTATCTCCTTGAAGTAGGACCAAGTCCCTTAGGGCTTCAGTATGCTTCCACCTTTCTAGGAGGGGTTTAGCTGAGTAGGTAGTCTGATATTTTACAACGCTTTCAACCATTATTTAGGGTCTGATCTATCCCTCTTTTAGGTTCGTTTGGATTGGTTATTATTCCATACAAAACCCCATCTTGATTTTTGTTGTGTATTTCCCTTAGGGTTCCCTTTGTTTCCCCTAAGGTTTTAACCTTTCCCCTCCATTTTTGCAACAGTTTTCCCTCTAGTTTTTTGTTTTTCTCTACACCTTTTTCTACTAAATATGAATCATTACATCCATGTCCCTTAGACCTTAGATATTTTGGACATATTGTGTGTTATGAGTCAATTTCGTCCACCTCTTAGAATAGTTATTTAAGAAGCTTTCTTTTTTGTTTGAATTTATGCATCTGTATATTTTTATTTTACTGTCGATTCGGTTTTATTTACAATTTTTTACAATTTTTATTTTTCTTTACACAATTGTCTGGGCTTAGTTAAAATTAACACAAGGCTTGCACACACACACCTAAAGTGAAGAGCGCTTGGTTTACACCGCCAAGCCAATAAATAAACATCATAATTAGTTTATCTACCTCACTAAGCCTTTGTTCATCGCTCTTCCATCTTTTCGTGTCATCTATGTCTTGCAATCATTGCACCCCAAAGGTTTTTATCTCGGAGACTCCAAGGCCTTCATCCTCATCTTTAGTTAGGAATACTTACTCCATCGAGTAGAATCTGAGTTAGTCCTCCACCGATTCCCCATACCGACTATGATTCTGGTTCATCAGGTCTTTTGTCTGATTCTGAGCCCGTTTCCCCTCCACCTCATTTCATCACCATGTCAAGTGCCAATGAAAGTGCTGGTCCTCAAGCTGGTGGTAGCCCTAGCCCTAATGTTGGAGCTGCTACTAGAACCATTACGTCTAGTCCTTTTCTACCTTTTATCGCAAGTTTAAGCCTCCCCGATTTCAGCCAGTTAATCAACGACCCTATACTCCACAATCCATGTTGGCTTGCTATGCCAACTAATCATCCTTAAAACGTCCCTAAGTTTGAAGGAAATGCTGGAGAGGAACCTACTAATCACATTTCCTCCTTTCACATGTGGTTTTCATCCAATTCTATCCATGATGACTCCATTCGTCTTTGGTTATTTGAATATACACCCACTGGAGAAGCTGCAAAGTGGTATTTCGACGAGGCCGCTGCCTCTCATTCCACTTTGTGACTCTTCATAAAGCGTTTCTATCCTATTTCTAGGTACCTCTCTGATATGATAGTGGTACCAAGTTGTTGACCACATTCCGTCAAACTATTTCCACCCTCCTTTCTGACCATGTCCAAGAATGGCATAGAAGGAGGAGCTTGTGTCGAGCTCCTACATTTGACGACCGTGTCTATATGGATTGGTTTCTCAAAACACTTTTTCCTTCTATTGGTAAATATATCATGTCTCATTTTCCTTTTTCCGAGGAAGAATCACTCCAAGTCGTGTTGAAATATGACTTGATATACACCTAGTCTGGTTATGTTTATACTGTTTTACCATATCTTCCTAGACTTGGTGGTGCCAACGCACTGGGGGAATCTCACGACACCGATGGTATCGTTGGATCTCTTATACTCATCCTTCCATTGATTCTAGTTTCCCTCAGTGAGGGGTTATCTCCTCTAGCACTTACCCCCCTCTCGACAATAGGTATCTAGGAGAAATCATAACTTACACATTTTCCCATCTGCATCAACCAATGCTAAGGCCAACTGTTGCTCAACCTATTTACCCCATTCTTGGTTAAACTCCTTTCTATCATTATCCATAGCCCAGTGCTCCAGCCCCTCTGGCATCAGCAACCCTGCCTCCTGTGCCTTCTCAACCTCCACCATAGCAGCCACCTCCCCCTCAAGTTCAGGTGTATGTGTAGCAAAGTGCGACTAATCCTCATAATTCAAAGAGAAAGAGGAAAGGCAACCATAACCAAACAGCGCAAGGTAATCAAGGGCGCCAAGGTAACCAACCCATTAGAGAAATTTTGAGGTCTAAAATGGGCCTCCTAAGGAAATTATAAAATAATAATCGTGGAAATAATAAAATAAGATTTGATTACATCATCAAATTTTAGAGGGGAAAAATAAAAAACTACTTTTTCAACTCATATTTTCAACTTATGTCCCAAAGTTTTTACTTAAATTTTGATAAAGAGTACTTTTTGGATGCAAAATTTAATTTCTCATCCGAGGAGTACCCATGTTGCATACTTTCAATGGATCCTGCTACATGAAAAAAGAGAAATACATGAAAAACATGATTGCAATCACGTTTTTTCATGTATTTCTCATTTTTCATGTAGTAGGGTCCATCAAAAGTATGCAACATGGGTACTTCTTACATGACAAATTAAATTGTGCATCCAATGAGTACTGGCTCTAAATTTGAGTAACAAATTTGGGAGATAAGTTGAAAATACGAGTTCAAAAACTAGTTTTATTCTTTTATTATTTTTTAAGTTTTTTACCCTTTTACTTAAAAAATGGTGAAATATCCCCCATGGTTGACATCATTTTTTGGGAAAAAGAATTTCTTGTCATTTAATTTTTAACCCGGGGGTTTCGTAAACTTATGAAGCATGCGTGCATTGTATGTGCTAGAAATTGTCTTTCAGTTTAGATCAATCTAACTACAAAATAATGAAAACCAATTCGTATAATCTATGAAATCAAATAATGAAAATGAAATTCAACTAACCTATGAAATCAAGTAATGAAAAGAAAGAAAAATTCAAAAGAAAATATAGCGTGCACAATCACACTTGCAGGAATTGAAATTGAAATCTAATAAAACATTTCAAAACATGTAAAGGAAAAAAACTAAGGTATGTTCAATAACTCCAGCATTGAATATGAGAGTATGATAGAATCACCCTCTTGAGATGATGTATAAGCCACCGATTATACGTTAGTCTTTAAATCTAGGATAAAAATTAAAGCATGCGAAGAGAAAAACTCAATAATTTCATAGCTTAGATATTTGAGCATTTAGAAATATGATAAAATAACCTTATTGAAATGATCATTAAGAACACTTAATTATAAAATTGAATGAGGATTTAAATCTAGAAAAACATGTAAAATAATTTAAAATCAAAGCTCAATTATTGCATAGGTTGAACATTCAATCACCCAATTTGGAAGTATTACAAGTCACCTTCTTGACCTGATCTTTCCAATTATACAACTAACTGAGAATCTTAATCTAGAAAACAATGTAAAACCATGTAAAAGTAAAGCTCAATGATTGCATAGGTTGAACATTCAATCACCCAATTTGGAAGTATCACCTTCTTAGCTTGATATTTTAGGAGCATTCAATTATACAATGAATTGATAGTTTGATCTCATAAAGTAAATAACAGAACATGAAAGGAAACAAAATAACTGTCACCTTTATTGCCTCAAACTTAATCCAATTAGAAAATAGATAAATCTATCATTTTGAAATGTTTTAAGAAAGAAAACATTACACAGTGATTCTAAAACTAATACTAAGAAATAAAATAAACTTTAATCTATAAAAGCAAGTGAATCTCACACATTTTAGATATCTGATCTAAAAGTATGAGAGATGGTAAATCGAGATGCCCCATATGTAAGCAAAACCAAGTCAAAATGAAGGAACATTCATGAGTAAGGTGCCACAATCTAATTCTATATTCCAAGCTTCAGCATAACTCCAATTTTACATATGATTTGATTGGAGAAAGCTTCCCCTATTTATACAAAAAGATTAGAAGTTATCTCATTAATGAGAGTCCATGAATCTCTCCCTATATCTCTAAAGTTACAATCCAAATAGGAAGTGATAATGCACATGTATTCTTAGAGTTACAATACAAATAGGAAATGAGACAAATATCCTTATGATCCCATGATCTTCTCCATCCAAATTCGAATTTGGCCTAAGGAGGCCACACGAGGGTCTTTTGGAAGCTTCTTTTTGACCTACACATGGAAACAAAATCATTCCACTTGTTAGATATAAATATGTGCATATTATTTTCTAATTTTTAACCACAAATTCACTTAAAAATACTAAGAATTAATAAAGTTTGGAAAAATATAAATGTAACCCAATTGTGGTAATGGTAAGGTAAATGTAATGAAATGGAGGTGGAGTGAAGATGATAATATGGGAATATCAGTGAAAATGTAATGGAATTAAATGAAAAATTCAAGGTCCAGCATACCCCCCAACTGAAGCTATTGCATGTGCTCATGAAATCTATTACATTAATTCTTTTTGATCCTTTATGGTTTGGCTTAACTTTGCATGATATCATTTGATAACTTCATATTTCTGCAAAGTATTTTAGTTGAATTTCAACATCGTTGGTTCTTGTGTTTCAACCATATTTTGTTGTTGCATTCAATTTTGATCTTTGAACTTTACATAATGATACTTTGATTATTGTTGCAAAGTATATTTCTATTTGATTGCATCATGGTTGGTTCTTGTGTGACAACCATGATTGTGTTTCTATCCAATTATCTTTTAAGTACTTTTGAAAAGCCAATGTATGCTCATAATAATAATGTATTAGTTAATATATTTTGAATGTATGTGGGATTTTGAATGTGATACGAATGTGGAAAAATATGAATATGAATGTACCCAACCCTTCCCTCCCCCCCCTCAACTGATTGTATTAGTAAAGAAATGAGGAAAAGAAGTGTTTTTTCCAAAAATTATCGTTTTAGATTTTCAAGGGATTCTATGGTACAAAGTTAGAAAAGGACATAACTTAACTTACCCTTTGGAAATGGATGAGTTGCATGTGTTTATAGAAGAGTGTGGTTGTTGATGCTGTTGGATCATGAAGTATGTAAAACAAATGAATTTGATCTTCTTCTTTGTTATCTTTTTGTTGATGATAATATTGGGATATTTAGTGCTGCTGATACAAATTCATTCTTGCTCCAAACTGTTGAAATGATGTAGTCTTCAATCATCAAAAAATTAAATGGTACAATTCTAGTCATAATAATAAATGTGTTGATGTCGAGTATGAAGAGAAGTCAATGGATTACCAACCATTGATGAATGCCAATAACCAATGTGAGCCAAAGTCACCATTAATGTCAATGAGTGCCAACGTACCTAAGTACATCTTGTGAAGTGAAAATAGATGAGCTGATGTTGAGCCACTTGCAAGATCTGATGATCAAGTGACATTTATGTATTCCCATGATTGTCAGCGAGAAAACTTGTCATTAATTCATACAAGCCTCAAGGTATTAATAAGGACTCTAGTATTGGACCTAGATAATGTGCTGATGTCGATAGGCAAAGAATTGTTAGAAGGGAGGCCTTAAGGAATCCTCCATCATCTAACGTGAGCATGAAAGAATAATTTTTGAAGGACTATGGATCGAAAATTTTGCAGTGGATCAAGGTTTATTTGACAGAATAAAATGGAAATGAAATGAATCAGCTTTGTAGAGGAGTTGAATGGTTTTATTGCTAGGTTCGTGAAAGCAGGGTAGGAAAATATAATGACTAGGGAAAAAAAAATAAGCAGTGATGGAAAATGAGACAATGATTTTATTGAATGGCTAAGTATAAAAGCAATAGCAAATGTAAAGGGAAATGAGGTGAATGTTTTTTCACTGAGGAAGCATGGATGCAATGGAGACATTGGAATTTGGAAGGCTTGCAAGTGTTGGATATGATTTGCATTAGCATGTGCTCATGCATTGATGTTTTTTTCTTTTTTGTTGATCATCTTCTTGTAAAAGAAATCTATTCTCTGAGAGAGACACTATTCGCTTGTAGTCATATCTCCTTCCTCCTAGAACCTGCAAAATAAAACTAGTACTTCTTCTGCAATGGAGTGTAAGATTATCAAAAGAGAGAGGCGATCAATCTATTTGGTTATGACATTTACACAAAAAAATTGAAAATTGGTACTAATAAAACAAGTTCATGAAGGAAAACCAAAAGAATTTATACCTATTTCGAAATTAGTGCCTCAAGTTACCTATTGTGTCTTTTCAGCAATTTCTTCATTTTTTGATGTTTCAAACTTTGATGATATTTTTCTCATTATGTATATCTTGTCGAGATCTTTCCAACGACGCTTATGTTGTAACTCCTAGAGACAACCCTGAGTTGTAAAGGGACCAGTGCCTAGGAAATCTCAAATTGCAAGGAACTTTGACTAAACTATTTGTAGCTAATAATATTAGGCTTCCTTGCAATTAACAACTGGTGAAAGTTTTTAAAAGAGTGGGACCAAGACCTTAATAATAAAGACAGCAACTAAGAAAACTGCAGAGGATGAGTATGAGACTGAATAAGTAAATGCATCAGACAGCTATAAATCATAATGCTGTAAAGAGGGCCAGCTATAAAATGAATACACAGTTATCAATTTCAGTGATAGTGAAACTTATGGCAGAATGTGAAATGAGATATTAACTGCAAATGGGCTTATTCCAAGATAAGAATCCATTATTGTTCGTATCAGAAGAATAATGGAAATGAGATAGAAAATGGATAGAGTATCATGCCTGAGCCATATTTAAAGTGCTAAAAATGAACAGATATGAGTATCAACTGTGATAAATTCACATCTAAACATGAAGCACTCACATTCCAGAACATTTGAGATACAATAAATATGGATGAAGACAAAATGAACATTCATTTAAAACAATAAAGATAAGGAAATAATACAAACTGTGAAACACTTCATGTGGAAACCCCTTTGCAAAAAAATCTTTATATCTGAATCCCAATGTGATCTTCAACAAAAACTACTAGGATCATAAAAAATACTCATACAAAGCTGCTTTAGATGATTAGTTTTTCTCAAAATCTGGAACCCCGTATAAGTCTTTTCTCTCTGCTTTTATAGATTTTGATTTCTATGCGCGGAAAGATATTTTGGGAAAATATATTTCCCGTATGCCTGTATGTTGTTCCAAGTCTTAATCAAAAATAAAAATTGATGATGGGGTAGAATGCCTCCCATCATCTTGCAAAGTGGGCTTGAAGTCATTTCTAACATAAATACAAAAAAATTACTAACTGAAAGTAAAATGCAGGAGTGAAATATGAATTTCACTCGAAATTAAGAAGTGAAAATAAAAATAAGGTAAGAGGCCACATAGGCCCAGTCATGAGTTATCATTACTTCCGATGAGACGGAGTCATGGCTGCTGCTGGGGAAGGCAGTATTGTAGTTGTGGAAGAGTTGTCTTTCTTTTTGGAAGACGGAGTTGACAGGGATGCATATGTGGTGACTGCAGCACTCGAATGTTCGCTACACCTCTACCAGATGTCAGCTGTAGGACTAGGTATTGCAATGAAAGAATCGACCAGGGCACGTACTTCTGTCAATTCGACATAGTTCATTTGAGTAGGAAACCATTGCTTAACTTGATAGAGAAGGGATAACTCCTTACTGAGTGAGGAAATTATTGTTTCGGCCTTAAGTCGAGTGGTCTTTTCAAACGAGATGTCTGTCTAATTCATCACTTCTGTAATCTTGAGCTCATATACTTGTAATGACTGAAACACAGTTGTTTCGGGCCCCCAACATGATGGGGGGCTTGCCTTAGTCAGTTTGATCCACTCCTTTTCAAACTGTCCCAAACTCGTCACCATCCGTTCCAAACTTCCTAGTGCATGATTGTGCATGTCTTCATTTTCCATTACCTTTATGCATTCTGCTACCTCCTTGAACCTGTCTTTAATTCCCCGGTTGGCCAATTCTTCTGAGCTCAAATTATTCAGGAAGGTAATATACCTTCTGGCACTTTCAACCTTAGTTGCAGCCTCTGTGCATCCTTTGTGTAGCATTCTTCTGAATCGACAAACTAATGCCCTCTTTTCTTTAATTAAAGTAAGAAAGGCCCAACACTTTCTTACCTCTACGATAATGTCCATCGAGATCAAGCGTCCAACTTCTAAGAGGGTGAAATTTCCCTTCATTCGGTTCGTCAGGTCCTTGATACTCTTTTCTTGTTGAAGCTTCTCTTGTTTCACCTCTTCCACTTCTTTCTGTAAGGTTGTTACCATTTTTCCATTCTCCTTAAGTCGAGCCCCGAGCTCCTGCATCTTCTGTTGGGAAGTATGAACCTGTCTCTCTGCCACTTGAAGGTTGGCCCGTCTTTTGGTTGATTGAGCAAGAGTGGTATCAGAAACCTCCGGAACGGGAGCAACGCATACATGCGTATCCCATCTTGTTTGCAATTCATCTCTCTCTTGCTTGAGGGCAGCCATCTCATTCTCGATCTTAGCTCTCTCCTCTTTATCTTTACCCAGGGAGTTAGCGAGGTCATATTTATCTCTCTCTATTTGATTTAATTCGGTAGTTTGCACATGCTGAAAACCGAGCATATTCAATTTATGTTTCGAAGCTGCGACCTGTTTTTGTAACTCTGAAATAACATGACCCTGAGGATCAAATTTACCACTCCCTGTACCCTTCATAGCTGCTTGGAGACTCCACAAATCATTTGAAAGTGCCTGGGAATTAGTCTTCTCTATCTTGAGGTTCTCAACCACTTGGTTATACTTAGTTTGCAGCTTCCTTAGGGTGAGGGAGAGCTTCACAACCTTGTCTTTTAGCATGTCACTGAAACACTTAAACAAATTGCATTTGTCAATTGGGGGGACTTGTGACATGTTCACTGCAGCCTCCAGAGCTCTGTAGCTGGTGGTCTCAGCCTCTGGATCTAGAACTGCTTATTTCATGGCCATCAGCAGCTACTCCTCATCCATATCAAGCTCTGTAGTAAGCCGAGTATGATATTTGTTTACATATCCAGATAATTCAGACCAAAACTTCTCTCTGATAGATCTGTTTTTTCCCTTTATTTTGTCTCCCACCTCGACCCTGTTAATGGAGATGGCTTGTGACACCTCTGAGAAATCAGATGAATATGGACCATCATATCTCACCGTAAAACCTGATTTTCCTTTGTCTGACTCTCCATGCAGTGCCACTTTTTCGAGCAGCAGCTCTTCCTCGACATCTTCCTCATCATTTTATCTCTCTCTTTTAGGGGGCCGAGAAACTTCTCCTGTGTCCACCTCTACCTGTTCTCCTGTGACCTCGACTTCTTCGACCTGTTTCTTTCTTGCTTCTTGTGTTGAAGCAGTGTCCCATTTTTCCCTCATCGTTGATGACTCAGTCTCTATCTTTGAAAGCAAAGGCCAGGTATCAAGATATGCTCTCCACTCGATGAAAGGCCTAGTTTCGTGAGCATATGTAGTTGACTTAATCCTCATCCTCTTGTTAGAGATGATGCCTTTTGGGTCATAAGGCCAAGCTTTCCCTTGCCTTAAATCCATATCCTTGAGCAGGGTTTCCACTATGGGGAGGGCATGCCTTGAGTTAACAATAAAGGGGTCGACGGTGGTAGGAAGTTTAAGCATGAACCCCTTTTTTTGCAGGGATGAAGTGGAGCTGGTCAGCCTTCAAGGTTTTCAGAGGTACTCCAAGGTGAAAATCTGCATGGTGGGAAAAATGGCAGTATGTAAGGGGGAGCCTCTGCATCGTAGACCCTGATCTCAATTGAGTCATTAAATAGGTACCAATCTCCTGTGATTTCTTCCTCACTGAACTATAGCTAGTTCTTCTGCTCAGGAAAAATCCTGGGCGGAGGGTTGTCATGAATAATAGTATAGGCTATTGTCATGAATTTGTTCAAGATGTTTGAATAACCCACCCCATTATCCAACTGATGTACTGCGGTGTTCCACTAAAAGATAGTTCTTGGTTGAGAATCTATCCTAGAAACCTTTTCCAGGCCCAAACCCTCAAACTTATCAGCCTGTTGGAAGAGGAAGAGGTAGAACACCATGGAGAAGAAACGAAATGGTCTGTGGTCGGGAGGTCTTGAAACTGGGTTTGGATGGCGAAGGCCAAGAAACCGGGGATATCCAATATAACACCTAGTTGTGACATCAACCATAAAAGGGCTACACATGCCTTCGAGACTCGCTCTACCCCCTCTATTCCTAGTAACCCCGCAATGAGAGCAAGTGTTAGCTGAAGGTTTTCCATGAAAGTATTCAGAGCCACCGAGTCCGAAGATGGGAAAGATGTAAGGCGGGAGTCAGAAATAGCAGCGATGAAATCACTCTGCTACCTCTAGGGTAACTTGGAAAATGATGGGATAAAGACATTTCAGTGAAACTGACATAATTTGAACTGGGGGGATAGTACAGGGCTTTCCTGATGATCTCAGGAGATATACTAAATAGCTTGTTCCCTTGAGTTTATAGGAGTGTATCTTGGCACTCATCATAAGCTTCTCTGAGCCAACATATTAATTCCACAACGGGGTAGACGGGCAGAGCAATTTGGTGGTATAGTCCTGACAAAACAACTCTGAACCTATCCCCATTTTCCAAATGTTTCCTAAATATGTTAGGTTTGACGATACTGATGAGGAAAGGGTATTGTGGGTCTTGAATGTGAGCTTTCATGTCGGTGAATCACTCAGGTCTAGGGGCAGCCCTGGACTCGCGAACTTGGGGGGTTTCGGGCTCCGAATTCTTAATCTTGATTCTATGCATGACCATTATGAAAAATGAAAAGCGGAAGGAAACTAGATAGTGAAAGAGGGACATAATACCTGCGCAGTAAGGAAAATTCTCGAGAGAAAATGACGCAGGGAAGTTGAAAGCAACTTGGTAGACCTGGTACTGGGAGCTCGCATTTTAGCTATATGATATCTTGTAAAAGAAAGTATTTTACCGCACTGAACATGGAACAGGGTTAAATGACTTTAGATTACCTAAAAAACGAGGCTAGGACGACACTTCTAGGGCTGATGTCATAAGGATGTCGAAATTGGGACGTGTGGGATTTGGCTATTGGTTATCAAAGCTTGGTTAGGTGTATACCATGCGTCGGGTTAAATACCGGTACTGGTCGTGTACCGGATGTCCTAGGACTTACCTTACCCTTGTGTTACTTACGCCAGCTGTTACCTGAATGGGCTCACTAAGTAGTCCAGTGGGGTCTTGGAGCGGCTCTAAGCCCGCGGCCATCACCCCACATAATTTGTCTCTTGGGGCCCCACCACTGTCACATCGCCTCATGCTTCTGGGGGGTTGAGCTTCCGTTTTCCCCAACCTTCTTTGATACCTCCAGAAATGCTTAGCATTGTTCTCCTCTTTTGACTGTTCGAAACTTGGGCGGGTCCTGCTCTATCCAGATGTATTGCACATATATGCTCCTTTGTGTTCAGTAAGGTTTTACCACAAAGTCAAAAGTCTATGTCCTGTCCCCTTTTTTATATGCATTTTCACGCACAACAACCTGCTTACTCCTTTAAGTCTTTCTTAGCATTTCTTATTAAGATAATAGTCTTTAATCCCATTTGAGTGATGAGGGCTGATATAGAAACATCTTGAATCGTCGAATTATGATGCCGGATGAGAAAGTTAGGCTAATTTAAAATTTGGGTGAAACAATGAAGTTTTTCAACTGCAAAATTGATGTTTAATTGCAGAATGTGCGCAGTTATGTAGCTAAAATCCTAAAAATAAAGTTAAGTATACACGGCTATGAAAATAATCAGTCTTGTCATTTAAATCAATCAGTACCTCCTCCAGAAAAACGAACAATACCCTACTTATTTTATTGATGTAATAATTTTTTTTTTTTTAAGGAAAATAACAACTAAAGTTAAATTTAAGAAAAAATGAAGTTTACAATAATGAGTTGGGGATCTAAGAAATATACAAAATTGTAAATGTGGAGGCTTCAAAAAGCCTTAAGAAACATGAACATTTTTTTTTAAATGTTTTTTTATTTTATCTTTTTTTTTTTTTTTAATTATATATGTTACATTTTTAAAAATTTAAAAATATATACATATATATTTATTTATTTTTAAACAAAACAAATAATAAAGAAAATGAATTTTCAAACAAGACTGATGAATCATGGAAATGATGAATGAAAGTTTTTCTGCAATCGAATCCCACCTTCGCCATTTTAATTTACTTCATGCATCTATGATCTAGAAAATCACAACTTCTAGATGCTATGGGAGTTCCTTTGGATCAAGGACCTGGTCCATTAATTGCTTCAAATAACATAAGTGCCGGTAACTACTTCGTGATAGTTGGTGATCTTTATATTTGTGATCAAATTGTTCAGGAAAACAAAATATTGTGGATTAGTTTTATAACCAATTTTTAGATTGGATTCGAGCTCTAGAAGTTCTTCATTTTATCTACTTTAGTGCTTAGCAAATCGATTAACAATCACCTTTGCATCTGCCATTCCAACGCACAATGGAAGTGATTGCCTAGAATCACAATTGTTAGCACAAAGTGAGATCATTCATTTGGGACTGGATGTGTATGGTGGATTCCTCATGAAACGTGGATCGAAAATATTTTGTTTTCAATTCAGATTCTTCTTCCTGGAGATCAGGAAAACTGGATCATGGGTGAAAGCAAAGAAGAATTTGATTTCAATGTCGTAAACTTTTCACTGTGCAAAACCCATTTTTTTCCTCACACAGTCTGCAAACCAGAGCTCTGAAGAACCTTGATTGTCTCCCAAATGGTTGAAAAATCCAAAAAATCGCTTGCAATTTACCTAATTTCCTCCATTCCCGAAAAAACCCATGGTTTTTTTTTTTTTTCTAATTTGTCTCTGTTTGCTTAGAAAATTCATTTTGAAAATAGGTGTCTAAACAATGATGTTTTCTGGCAATTACATTTTCTGCAAAAAAAATAAAATTGTTGTGGTTCCTGGGGAATGAAATTGTTTGTTGTGGTTGCAGGTTTTTATGTGACTTAATTTTGGGCTCTAGTTGCAAACGTCATGCTTGGATTCAAAAATATCTCATGCATTTTTTTCATCATTGAAGATTTGAGTTCCTCTAGCAAAGCAGGCATGAGGATTTTCGAATTCATTTTTCATAACTTGATGAAAGCTTTGATAAATAATGTTGTAATCATAAGCCTGCAATCAAGCTACCTAAAAATAATTTGAAAAATGGATGTCTCCAAGTGAGAGAGGGTAAGGTGAAAGCATGATAAAAGGACACACTAACATCATGTAATAACGTAGATCCAACAAATTTGCAGGTTGTATTGAGGGTTGAAGTCATGGAGAGACCTATGCGCTGGAACAGAAAAAATAAATCGTTGGGACATTCAACCTGCGCATGACCTTAATCCCTTTTCGTATATACAATGTATTTTCTTCATTCTGTGGCCCTTCGTGGGTTTTATTATATGATCTTAAATATTTTTTATTTGTGATTTCTTGGAATTTTAGTGCTCATGACCTCTTGATTTTATGAATGGTTGTGTGTTTTGTTTTATTGTTAATTGTTTTCTATGTTTTGTTAATTGTGTTTTGTTTTATTTTTTTTGTGAATTTTTTATTTTTTATTATTATTTATTTACGTTTATGTTTGATTTTGTGTTCTTTTCTTAAATGTTTTAGTTTTTTTTTTAAATTATATATGTTACATTAAAAATATATAAATATATATTTAAACAAAACAACTTATTAATAAAAAAAATAATTTTGACAAGTTTTAATTTGGTTTTTAATTTTTGTTTTTAATTTTAATGTTTATTGAAAAATAAAATCAAACTAAATTAAATCAAATCATGAAAACATAAATTTGCAGCAGAATTACATTCTGTAGCTAAATAATTTTTCTGTTTTTGTTTTTATGATATACTAACTAAACAATTTCTTTTTTTGATCCTCCAGGTCACACAAAGTGCAGAAGGAGAGCATACTCGAGATTTTTATTTTGTTAACATAGTCAAGATCTTACAAATCGACTCCTTTGAATTTTTTTCAAAAATAAAATGAAAAGGATTGATCTCATACCTTAAATTATCTCTCGTGACTTTATCCTGTGTTCTTTGTTCTCAATCATTTGTTTTATTGCAAATTTTTCCTGCCAAGGGTTAGTAGATGGGCGGTTCTTACTAAACCACAAAACATCAAATTTATGCGAAAAAAAACATAAACTTCTTTTTTAATTTTTCCTATATATCTAAAAAAACTATTTTTTTTTTTTTTAATTTTTAAGTATATTCATGCTTCCAATGAAGCCATTTAGGGATTAAAAATTTTGAAATTCTCATATCCAAACTTGAAAAATGTACCTGATGATTTGTAAGGATATGCGAAATTGACTTGTCCTTTCAATTTTCCACAAGGATCTCTTGAAGAATTGATAAATATTGCGGCGTAATCGCTTTTTGACACCATTCCTCAATGTAGTCTTTGGGCGTCATTCTAGATTCTTTGTCCATAAATGGTTAGTAAAAACTAAAAAATATATATATATATATTTATATATACTCTAGACTGAAAGCTAGTCCCTATGCACACTTCCCCGAAAACAGCGCCAAAATGTTTGGGCAAAAGAATTGCATGTCAATTAATTGTCAACCTGGGGGTTTCGTAAACTTATGAAGCATGCGTGCACTCTGTGTGCTAGAATTTTTCTTTCAATTTAGATCAATCTAACTACAAAATAGCGAAAACCAATTCATCTAATCTATGAAATAAAATAATAAAAATGAAATTCAACTAACCTATGAAATCAAGTAACTAAAAGAAAGAAAACAAATTCAGAAGAAAATCTAGTGCGTGGAATCACACTTGCAGGAATTTAAATTTAAATCTAAGAAAGCATTTCAAAACATGTAAAGGAAAAAAAATAAGGTGCATTCAATCACTCTAGCATCCAATATGAGAGTGTGATAGAATCACCCTCTTGAGATGGTGTATAAGCCACCGATTATACTTTATTCTTTAAATCTAGGAAAGCAATTAAAGCAGGCAAAGGGAAAAACTCAATAATTGCGTAGGTTAGATATTTGAGCATTTAGAAATATGATAAAATCACCTTCTTGAAATTATCTTTAAGAACACCCAATTATACAATTGAATGAGGATCTAAATCTAGAAAGAAATATAAAATCATGTAAAAGAAAAGCTCAATGATTGCATAGGTTGAACATTGAATCACCCCATTTGGAGGTATGACAAGTCACCTTCATGGCCTGATCTTTCCAATTATACAATTGTCTGAGCATATTAATATAGAAAACAATGTAAAAGCATGTAAAAGTAAAGCTCAATAATTGCATAGGTTGAACATTCAATCACCCAATTTGGAAGTATCACCTTCTTAGCTTGATCTTTTAGGAACATTCAATTATACAATGAATTGATAGTTTGGTCTAAGAAAGTAAATAACAGAACATGAAAGGAAACTAAATCACTGTGAGCTTTATTTCCTCAAACTTAATCCAATTGGAAAATAGATAAATATATCCTTTTGAAATGTTTTTAGAAATCAAATATTACACAGTCATTCTAAAACTAATACTAACAAAGTAAATAAACTTTAATCTATAAAAGCAAGTGAATCTCACACATTTTAGGTAGCTGATATAAAAGTATGAGAGATAGTAAATCAAGATACTCCATATGTAAGAAAAACCAAGTCAAAATGAAGGAACATTCATGAGTAAGGTGCCACGATCTAATTCTGTATTTAAATATTGAGCATAAATCCAATTTTACACATGATTTGATAAGAGAAATCTTCCCCTATTTATACAAAAATATGAGAAGTTATCTCATTAATGAGAGTCCATGAATCTCTCCCTATATCTCTAGAGTTACAATCAAAATAGGAAGTGATAAGGCACATGTATTCATAGAGTTACAATACAAATAGAAAATGAGACACGTGTCCTTATGATCCCATGATCCTCTCCATCCGAATTCCAAGTTGGCCTTAGGAGGCCACATAAGGGTCTTTTGGAAGCTTCCTTTTGACCTACACATGGCAAAAAACTCATTCCACTTGTTAGGTATAAGTATGTGCATATTATTTTCTAATTTTTATCCAAAAATTCACTTAAAAATACTAAGAATTAATAAAGTTTTTAAAAACATAAATGTAACCAAATAGTGGTAATGGTAAGGTAAATGTAATGAAATGGAGGTGGAGTGAAGGTGATAATATGGGAATATGAGTGAAAATTTAATGGAATTAAATGACAATTTCAAGGCCCAAAAACCATCATCTTCAATCATATTGGTTCTTATAAAGTTTATTTTTGTTGTACATTTTTCTTAGGAGGCGCAATTTAGACCTCAAAATTCCCCTAATGAAAATGCACCCCAAGGGAACAAGCCTAACTCTAACAACCAGCAACAGGGTGATCAGCCCAAGAAGAACATACACTTTGTATGAACAAGCCTTTTTATTTTTGTGGTGTTCAGGGTCATTATACTCATGATCTCATGCTTTTACCCAAGATGCGCTAGTTGTGGGAAGCACAAACAACATCTAGAGGACAACAAACAACTAGTTCAAATCCTCCAAATATTGTGACATCTAAACCGACTATGTTCACCAATACTTTCCCTCATAAAGGATCTGTGGCTACCAAAACCCCTCAAGGTCAGACCACCACTCAACCTTCACAGTCTGGTACTCCTGAGTACCTGATTCTCATGATGAATTCCGGAGAGGTCAATACTGCTGATGTCAACCGTCAGACTCGGTCGCGTCAATATGACAAGCCACCTTCTTCGTCTGTAACTGAGTCCTAAACCAAATTCTCTATAGAGTATATTTCGACAACCAATGCTCCCTTACAGATCCCTGAACCTCAGGAAGAGGTCAGTCCCAAGTTCCCTAAAGGGCCATTACGCCGAAATGTTGCTTCTACCAAATTTTCCCACACTTACAACTTAATATATGACTTGGCACAATCTCCTACTACCATGTCAACACTGGAAGTCCTCCATTCATTCCCTTCACAACTAAAATCTATATTATCTTCTCTGGGTGTTGTGGATCCTTCAGATGATCATTTGAACATATTTGATGTTGGAAAATCAAAACATTCCCCCTTACCTTCATCTGTCGCCTTCCAAATACCATTTAAGATTCATAATGCTAATGCCTCGCAATGTATCATTGATGAGGGTGAATCCACCTGCATGATGTTTGCATTTGTTTGGAATAAACTCAGATCATCCGCCTTAGCCCCGTCCACCATCACCTTGTGTACTTGGGATGGTCACCCTTCTTAGGCCCTTGGAATGTACCACAATTGTCCTGTCACTCTTGCAGGCAAGTCCATTTGTGTTGATATTGAAGTCATTGATGCCCCCTAAGATGAAAATATCCTCTTGGGTCATATCTATACCTATGTGATGTTTGTTGTTTCATTTTCAGTTCACTGTAAGAAGTGATTTCCTCACAATGGAAATATCATCACCATTGATTAGCTAGCATATTATGAATAGAAGTCTCAGACCTCCCCTGAGTCTATCATATCTCGGGTGGCCGATAATCAATCAGTCACACCTCTCACCAATGTTTCACCAGTAGTTTATAAACATTCCACCTTACTTGGTGCTTTTCCTACTCATTCCCCTCTTATCACTGACCCTAGCTCATCGAATGTTTACATGATGCAATCGTCTCAACCTAGCCACAAGAAGTCTGGTTTGACCAGCCAACAGCGTACGCCTCCGCAACCTGTTGGTGGTCACTCAATGAAGCCTTCAGGATATTTTCTTGAAGGACCTTAGCCTTTTGATGGGGTCTCTTCAACCCCTTTTCAACCAGAAATTGTTTCGCCTAGCCTTAACCATTTGGGATCCATTCTGCTAGACCATTACCCTTCTAGTCAATGGCCATTTCTAATTGCCCCCTCTAGAGTCTTTCTGGTGCCTGTTATGACTACGTTGAGCCTTCCCAATTTGACCCTTGTGATCCCATTCTGGTACATTGATCCCCCATCCAACACTCCCCCTACTCAGCTCAAACCTTATACCGCTTTGACCCCGGTCCAACCAGTCGCTATGACCCCGGTCCAACTGGTCGCTATGACCCCTCCCTTTGCTTCAGTTCCTCAGACACCTCAAGAAGAATTTACTCCTATTGCGAAATCATCTAGTGAGGTGGGCAAAGCCAAAAATAAGGAACCTAAGGACAAGGCCCCCCATACAACTCCTGCTCCTCCTAAGCCTACAAATTCGTCACCTCCATTCGCTTTGTGTGATGTGGTTGGGAATGCTACATATAATTGTCCTGAGCTTCCTCATCTCAAACCTATGGTCAAAGAGACATTTCCTGGATCTGATATATCAGAGGTCCATGTTACCTTACCTAATTTAGCTAATAAAATCAAATCGTTGCACATGAACCACCCTTGTGCTTTGTGTGATCTTTATGGCCACTAGTCTCAGCTTTGTCCCCGTCTCGGAAATTTTCGAGACACCCATAAGGTTGTTCACGAAATAGAGGTCACTCATAGTGGATCGTGTACTCCTCTAGTTGTGATTTATGCTTCAACAGAACTGGAGGAAATTTATGCACCCATTGTGATACCTCCCCCTGATGTCGAGATGATGGAACCTTCAACCACTATCCTCTATTTTTCATCATCCATGAGATCCATGGTGGAAGACCTCTCCAAGGCTTCCCTTTCTATTTCGACTGAACCTCCTTCGGCGATCACACTAGGCTCAACGTCGGTATATGTTTCATCTACTAGTTATTTTTCTACCCTCCGTAGTGATGTGTATGTGAACCATATTTATCATGATTATGCACCAAGTCGCTCCGCTGCATCATGTTGTCTCCCTTCCTCTAGTCCTCCCACCTTCAATTCAGATGAATACATTATGGAAGACATGAACACCCTTGATTTTACTTGGGATGATATGCACGATCGTGCATATTTCCTTCCACAACAGACCCATGACCAACATGTTGTGGATTAGAAAGCCTTGATCCATAGTGAGGTTGATTATTTATATAACCCATTACTTCGAGCCCATGCATTCAAACCATATACACCTTCCGGCCATTACATTGACACCCAATGTTTGGGTAAGATGGCACCTATATTTGAGAGTCCAGTAGCAGAAATTCTCCACAAACCTCCTAGTGCATCTGGTAGTGTTGAATCTAGTACCATTATTATTCCCCATTTAAAAGAACCTCTAAAGTCTCATATCACTTCATATCACTGTAGGGATGATTCAATTAATTGTTCCTTCTTTTGACATCAACAACCCAGCCCCTTAGACATTTTCATTGACCAACCTCAGTGTTTTCTAAGTGAGCACATGTTCATGATATCCAAAGCCACTCTTTGGGATAGTGACACCATGTATGCGAATCCAGAAATTTAAGTCCATTTGCTTCATATATGCAGTTCCAACCATGATTGGTAATCCACCATTTCCTTTCTCTAATTGTATCTATACATTCTTCCCACAAAAGATAACCATAGCATTAAATATGTTGAACCACATCATAAAAATATGTTTATATTCCACTATTCTAAATACATTTGGCAAGCCCATAACATTCTTGGGGGAACCTATGCCCCTTTATCTTCTCACCGCCCTCTTGAGGATTTAGTGCCTACGATACTAAATGATTGAATCCATAATTTCATCACTTGGAACATCGTGAAACTCCACAAAATCCTCTAGCTAAGGGCATCATTCCCACCTTAGTATACCAGATCACTCCCCTCCACCACATATGCTTGGGGGCATGATGGCACCCCTGGCCACCTTCTCACGTGATTAACAAAAGTCTCTGCCTAGACCCCAATGATCTAAGTCTGGTCGATTATCCTCCCATTCTTTGGATAATTTGTCCTATCAACCTCTCTGGCGAGCCATATATCGTAGATGCTTGATACCATATCTTCAAATATTCTACTTTATGTGATACTTACCACTTGGTCCCCATGTTGGACTTGGTGGGTGGGGATGATTCTAGACCTTCTCTAGTAGTTCATTCTTGTATTCCTTTCTTACCCTGATTCTTCATCAAGAACCATTCTTCCAAGAAGAATTAAGGCCATATTTAGACAAGTAAGGTCCGCAACCTGAAAGTCACGGATATTGATTCCAATGGTCGGTTTGTCTGCTACGATCACCGAAAGATCTAGGGCCTTATCCTCCTATTCCATTTCACCATAACTCCACTAGAAAATTAATCAAATTAGAGGGAAATCACCCTATTAAAAAAACCCTAATTTTTCTTTTGCCAATTGCGACCAAAATATAGATGAATTTGACAAACCGTCAGCACCATTGGAAAGCTCCCACCGAGATTTAAAATGGGTATCCTTTTGTTTTTGGTGATTTGATACGTCACTCGGCAGTCATTTTTCCAAGAAGGGTCACTTCGCCACCTCTCAAAATCGGATTTCTTCACTTGCGCTGCTTTTACTTGCGGCACCACTTTTCCTTCATACTTGTCAACGAGTGTGTCAATTTTCGTCATGAGTAACCACCTTTTACTCATGATTTTATCGGCGCCACTGGGCCTATTATATGTGGCAACCTCATCGAGTCACCCTTGTTCAGGGCATCCGAGGTGAATCACCATCACATTCATGGAGTCTGTCCCGAGTCCTTTTGCCTCCATTTAGAATATTCCATCCATTTTTTCCTTCTACCTCTCTCATGTCACCCATTTTTCCTCTAGTCATACTATCCCCCATCCCCTATAGAATCGAGTCAGTCGCTACCAGGTCATCCATGATTTTTATGCTTTGACAAGGGAAGTAATATCTTTGCTACTCAGCATTCCCTCTTCCATCATCATCCCAGGTGTCGGCCCATGAGTCACTTTTACTATGTTCCCTCGTGCCTTAGTTGAGGATTCCTCATTGCCTCACCTATGGCGGATCTCCTTTTGTCAAAATCAGCACATTCATTCCAGAAGACGAGTCTAGAGGGTAGTGTACCTTAGTTCCAGCTTCCATTCTTGTTCGGTGGCTCAGATCAGGCAAAGAAACTCATCATTTCCCTCTGACTTGATTGTTTCTCATTTGCTTAGCTACAACTCCTTATTTCATGATCTAGATTCGTATAATTCATGGTTCGGTGATCCAATAGATTGTATTAGTGAATCTTGGGTATGTGTGAGATATTTCAGACCTCATTAAGGGGTGGCCCTTCATGTAGCCCACCGCATGCCCGGATTACCTCATATTATGCTACATCGTCAGATGTAGTTCCGCAGATTTGATGGCCTCGGTTCCAGTAGCTTGTAGTGCCTATAACATGCATGTATCACTGAGAGGATCCATTCATATTTTCAGAGCCCTTTCCTGCTTATTCGGGCTTCTTTGGTTGTTACCATGTCTCATGTACTCACATATTCCTGTATTTAGTCTTGGCTGTTGTCCTAGCAAAAATATGTATGTGGGATCCATTATATCTTTTTCGGGCTCATTTTATCCCATCATATCATGTACTTTATAACTCAATCTCATTTTAATGGGTGCACCATTATTCTATGTAATTTTTCATCTCGACAGACATATGTATGCCTCCCCTGCCTCACTGAGAACAGGTACCCAAACATTAAAGGAGACTTATATGATTTGTAGGTCTCACTGCCTCAGTTATTGTCCTCTCTCCCTTCACTCCATCTATGTATCTCTCTCTCTATGACTCCCCTTCGGTGTCTGCTGATTGTGTTCTTACAACGTACTTTGGTCATACGATTAGCTCCTAACGCTCGCACGTTGGGGGGAAGTATGTTACACCAATTTTTGGTCATCTAACCATTTACAATTAAATGAATCGAAGTACACCATATAAGACCAATTTTACCATAGAAAAATTTCTTTCACTATAATAAATAATTTAATAAACCATATTTGATTAAGTTTTTTCTAGTATAAATAGGAAACCCCATGAGGAATAATTAAATAAATCCTTATTTATTTATTTTCCTCTAAGAATAATTAATTAAACCACTTTTTAAATAATATTCCTGATCATATTTAACCCAATTATGATAAATAGTTTGATAAATCATTATTTTTCTCTTGGAATAATTAATTAAATCATTATTTAGTTATTATTCCTTGTTAAATTTGACTAAATCACCTATAAATAATTAAACAAATCATTATTTGTTAAAATATTCCTTGACACCATTATTCAAATGATAAATAAATAATTTATTTGTTTATTACTTCTAAATAAAGGTAATTAACCAATTTAAATTCCTTTTCCGTCCAACAAAATATAATAAAATATTCGAGGCAGTTAGATCTAGATCTTGGTTAATAATATTTTATTATTCTCCATTATCGAAGATAAATCAATATTTTGTTATAAATAGGAGGTTTGTCCATTGATTATTCACTTTGATCACTTTCATTGTTGCACTTTGATCATTCTCATTTCTGTTGCTATTTTCTTGCTTCTTGAGCTTCCATAGAGTTCAACACATCATGGGTTTTCTACAGCATTAAGAGAGAGAAACTTATGGATCTGAAGCATTGAGGACAACCAGGAACCCATCTCATTGAGGTGGTCTGGTAACATCATTTTTTTTTCTCTCCCCAGGTGTTAATACATATAAAATTCTTTATATATCTTGTTTTGTCCATTGCATTGTTGGAGAAACTCTTATTTCTCTTTACTGTTTAACTGCTTTTACTCCATATATCTAGGTTTTGGCTGCATTTGTTTCAACTATCTGTTGTAGGTCTAAGGAATTTGGGAAACCATATTTGTTGTTAGGGTTATTTGTCACACACAGCTAAAGTGAGATATTTTCATACAATTGCATTAAGAATTTACGTTAACACCAGCGCTACAATCTTGTGCCACTTATCCTCTTAGTGAACAATTACCAACTCATTGCTCTAGGGCATAGTCCAATTGTGCATTTGATTTTGTCTAGAAATTCTAATGACCAAACAATCCATCCCCAACCCTACCTTTTCTTCTACAAAGTCCCTTGGGAAATCTGGTCACCCACTTCTGCTGGCACTCCCATTCCGATCATTCCATCCCTTGGCATGGCTTCCTCTCATCGGAAGATACAAAAACCAAGGAATATCACTACCTCAAAAGCACCATACTGGTCATAGAATGATCATGGAAATCACTGGAAACTGTTGGGTACCAGTGTTCCGCAATGACCCTATTGCTGAAGTGCTTTACCAACATAATGTTGCATGTTCCAATTGATTTTGTTGATGCTGCTATTTCTTACAATTGGTTTCAACCATCCCAACCGGTAATTACATGATTTTCTATACCAAAAAACATCATTTCAATTAGATTCAAAATAAATTTAAGTAGCTTGAAATCATGCCTCATTGGTAGCTCGTTAATAAGGTACACTTGCAACCATGTTCACTTCTTGTAACCATAATTCAAATTGGTTTTTTGATCAATCATCATGTATAAACATATCACATATGGTTAGCTCAAAACACAACCATCATAAATTAAAATCATGAATCACATTAAATCACCATAAACCCTAATCATAAAGCACATGTAACCATCATTAGAATCATAGATCACATGCATAATAAAATTGAAATCAAATTTTGATTCTTATCCTTTAATTGGTCCTTTATGTATGCACACCGGATCACTTTCCACACCTCGCAAACACCCAATGACTTTACTTCCCTTCAATCATGTAAATATACACACAATGTACATCACAACACGTACACCCACATATGACATACAACACCCTATAATACATGCACTGTTAGGTCCCTATATTACTAGTATAGTCCCTAATTGTTGTTAGTGTAACCCCCTTATTGTTATTGTCGTTTCCCCCTGTAACCCCGATATTGTTATTATTGTGACCTTACATTATTACTTTTAGGACGACTAGGATTATATTGTAATCCCATGGACTCCTATCTATAGAAGGAGGTTTTGACCATTTGTATCATCCAATAATTGTTCATTTATGTAATTTATTGGCGGTTTTCCCCTCGGAGTGGTTGATTTCTAAGGCGTTGATCTCTCTTTTCTTCAATTTTTGGAGTTGGTTTCATAACGTTTGGTATTAGAGCTTTGGATTCTAGGGTTAAGCTGCTCCAAACAGGTCATAGTGGAATTTTTTCCATAACTATTTCTCTACAAAGGTTCAGAAACTGATATTTTTACATAGTGAAGCCGAAAGCCTGAGGAATTTCGTGTAAAAATTTCAAATCTTGGTTCACAGTATTTTCGGAGATATGATCTGTGGAATTTAGGGTTTTTTCAGGCTCCCAAATTTGACGTAAAACAGGTCATTAAGGAATTTGCGCTATAAAATTTGTTCTTCGAAGGTTCAGAGGCTGAAACTTTTACATAGAGAATTAGAAATCCGGAGGAACCTCCTGTAACAATTTCAGATCTTGGTTCACAATATGTCTAGAGATATGATCTGTGGATGTTAGGGTTTCTTCAGGCTCCTGAATTTCATCTCAAAGAGGTGATCATGGGAAAATTTTCATAACTCTCGCTATGAGCATTGGATTGGAATTCTGTAAAAAGTGGAAGGAATCACACAGACTATAGTTTCTTTTGTATCAATTTTAGAGCCGAAGGAAGAAACAGTGACACGTGGTACATTGTACAGTTTCGCTCTGCTAACCCAGTCCATAATTAGGTCATTGTGGGAGATTGGGCATAAATTTTCATTGAAGAATATAAATCACGTCAGACCCATGGCATTCGAAAGAAGATGCAAATGGCTACTATAGGACCATATTTCTGATATTGAAGAAATGAAATCATAGAGATAATTCAGTTTTAATATCGAGTTTCTCAAAAGCAAGAAAAGGTGTGTATTTTTTCTTTGAATTGCATAAGTCTTGTTTGAAGAATCAGTTTGAATTGATTCCAAGGGCATATTGTAGAATAGGTATCAGTATTGGGTTCTAAAATGCCTCCTGAAAATAATTCAACACCCATTAAGAATTCATAAGGCTCTACTATGACTCATGAGGACGAAGAAGTGCAACATGACATAAAAAAATTACAAGAGCAAGTGCACCAAATTTCGCTCTCGCAAAGAGCAACACAAAATGAAATGGAAGTTTTGAAGAAAGGCATGGAAGCTAAGATGGATTGTTTGAAGAAAGGCATGGATGGTTTGAAGAATGGCATGGAAGATAAGATGGATTGCATGGAAGCTGGAATGGAATCTAAGATGGATGATATGGAAGAAAAAATGGAAAACATGAATAATGATCTAAAATAAGACATGGAAGGTTTGACAAAGTTGATACAAGAAAATTTTCCTAATGGGGAAAAGATAATAGAGGAAACACATAATGAGAAGAAATTAAATGTTAATCGTGATTTCATAAATTCTAATGTTGGATGGAAGACCCACCATATTCCAAAGATGGATATGAGGATGTTTGATGGCAAGGATCCCATAACATGGATACTACAGGTGGAGAAATATTTTTATCTCAATAATGTGCAAAACACACAAAAGGTGTGCATTGCAAATTTACGTTTAGAACAAAATACATTTTTATGGTATCGATGGCTTTGCTCCCGTAAAAAAAATTGTCACTTGGTCAAATTTTATGGAGGAAATGATAGCACGTTATGAGTTTACAAAGAGAAACACCTTCTTTAGCCAATTGATAAATCTCAAACAAAAGGGTTATGTGGTGGAGCACATTGAGGACTTCCAAAATTTGAATATAAGGGTAACTAATATTCCAGAGGAACATATGATTGATATATTCATAGGGACTTTAAAGAATAACATCCAACATGAATTTCGTGTTTGGGAACCTGATTCATTGGAGAAGGCATTCAGATTGGCAAGAAAAATTGAATGTAAAATTATGGCGAGAAGGAAGCCTACCACTCACACCTATAAATATGGAAGTATTGCTACTTCTAAAATTACACAGCCTACAAGGTTGACACCACAATAATTAGAAGAAAAAAGAGCCAAAGGGATTTTCTACAGTTGTGATAGAAAATACACTAAAGGTCATAAGTGTGCTGAGAAGAAATTATTTTACATAGATTGTGAAGAGGAGGAAGAAAATGAACAAGAAACTTCAAAAGAAGAGGATATGCACGAGGAACCAACCCTAGAAGAAGAAGAAATGAGTCAGACCATATCATGTAATGCATTGGCATGAATTACCACTCCTCAAACTCTCAAGATAGAAGGACATATCAAGCAGAAAAAGGTAATAGTGTTGATTGATTTGGGTATTACCCATAATTTTATTCATTGTCAGGTAGCCAAGGAATTAAATTGTTTCATATACCCAACACCAAAATTCCAAGTGATAGTTGCAAGTGGAGGAACTATAAATTGCTCTGGAAAATTTCATAATATAAGGCTAACCATGGGGGAATATGTATTGAATAGTCCAACTCTTTCCATTCCAATGGGAGGTGTTGATGTTGTACTAGGACTACAATGGTTACAATTTTTGGGGACGGTATCTTTTAATTTTCAAGAAATTTTCTTGAATTTTTTTCGAAAGGAAAGGACGTCAAATTATGGGGTATTGCAGGGAAGCCGATAAAGATAATAAGCTCTAATTTCATGACAAAGATTCTGAATAAAGAACAATGAGGTGTATTTGCACAATTATTCTCACTAGAAGTTCCAACATCAAAATCATCAATTTCTCCAAATCTCCAAAAAGTCTTGGACAATCATTCCAAGGTGTTTGAAACTCCCAAAGGACTTCCACCTATTCGTGATAATGATCATGTTATTTATTTGATTATAGAAAGTGTTCCTCTAGACATCAGGCCTTATAGATATCCTTATGTCCAAAAGAGAAAAATTGAACTTATGATTGTAGAAATGTTAGAGGCTGGTATAATTCAACCTAGTTAAAGTTCTTTCTCTGCTCCAGTAGTATTGGTGCCCAAGAAGGATGGATCATGGTGCATGTGTCCAAATTATAGGGAGCTCAATAATCTCACTATTAAAGATAAATTTCCCATTCCTGCGATTCACGAATTATTGGATGAATTACATGGAACAATTTATTTTACCAATTTGGATCTTCATTAGAGTTATCATCAAATTAGAATGAAGACGGAAGATATTTTGAAACAAAATTTCGAACTCATGAGGGTCATTATAAATTTTTGTTCATGTTTTTTGGCCTTACCAGTGCACCATCAACATTTCAAGGGTTGATGAATTCCATTTTCAAACCCTTATAAAATTTGTGCTAGTATTTTTTGATGATATACTAATACACAACAGGTCTTCGAAGGATCATGTTCAACATGTTGATAGGGTGCTCAAACTATTGGAGGAGAAACAATTATATGCAAAAACATCCAAATTTTTCTTTGGAGTATAATAGGTGGAATATCTGGGTCATATTGTATCTCATGAGGGTGTTAAGGTAGAACCTAACATAATTAAATCCATCAAGGAATGGAAAGTCCCCACAACCATAAATCATTCCCAAGGATTTCTCGGGTTAATAGGGTTTTATCGCAAGTTTCTTAAAAATTATGGGAGAATAGCAGCACCTCTAACAACATTATTGAAGAAAGATGCATTTTCATGGACTCCTGAAGCAACTAAGGCCTTTGAACATCTTAAAGAGGCAATGTGCCAAGCACCAGTCATAGCTGCACCAAACTTCACAAAAACATTTATTGTGGAATGTGATGCCTCAGGACATGGAATTGGTGTTGTTTTAATGCAAAAAGGAAGGCCCATTGCTTTTGAAATTCGTCCAATCAAAGGAAAGTATTTACAGAAAGCTATTTATGAGAAGGAAATGTTGGCAATACTACATGCACTAAAGAAATGGCGACATTACCTAATGGGAAGGCACTTCAAGGTAAAAAATTATAGTGATATTCTTAAAAGCTTTTTGGAACAAAGACTATCTTCAGAAGAGCAGAAAAAATGGGTCACAAAGATGTTGGGTTATGACTTTGAAATCATCTACAAAAAAGGGAAGCTAAATGTTGTCGCAGATGCACTCTCAAGAAAGGATGAAGAGGTGGAAGCATTGCTTTGTGCCATTTCAATTATCCAACCAGATTGTATAACTGAAGCAAGGTATGAATGGAAGAAGGATGAAGAAGTGTGGAAACTCATTCAAAAGTTGCAGAAAGATCCTAGTACATATGATACATTTAGTTGGAAAAATGATTCCTTATGGTACAAATATTGTCTATATATTTGTATGAATTCCCAACTAAAACAGAATATTGTTTTGGAATTCCACACTTCTCCTTTAGGAGGACACGGGATACTTAAGAATTTATCACAGGGTGAAGAAAAAAAAATTTTGGGATGGCCTTAAATCTGATATTCAAAATTTTGTTGCAGAATGTTTGGTTTACCAGCAAAATAAAGTTGAGATAATTAAGACCCCGGATATTCTACAACTTTTATCCATTCCAAGTCAATGTTGGTGTTACACCATTTTTTGGTCATCTAACCTATTATCATTAGATGGACTGAAGTACACCATGTAAGACCAATTTTACCCTAAGTAAAATTTCTTTCACTATGAAAATAACTTAGTAAACCACCTTTATTAAGTTGTTTATGGTCTAAACAGGGAATCCCATGAGGAAATATTAAATAAATTTACATTTTTTTTATTTTACTCAAGGAATAATTAGTTAAACAACAATTTCATTAATATTACTCATTATATTTAACCCAAAACAAGGAAATTAATTAGATAAATCATTATTTATCTTATTCTTTTCTAAGAATAATCATTTAAACCTTTTTTAAATAATATTCTTTGTTAAATATGACTAAATCACCCTTAAATAATTCAATAAATCATTACTTATTTGACTATTACTCAACCACATCCTTAAAATGATAAATAAACCATTTATTTATTTATTATTTACAAATCAAGGGATTTGACCCAAGTCAAATAACTTTTCGTTCCAACAAACATAATAAAATATTCCATAAAAGTTGGATCTAGATTTGGTTAATAATATTTTAATTATAAACCAATATCTAGACTAACTCAATATTTGGTTATAAATAAAAGGGTTTTCCCATTCATTTACCACCTTTTGTTGCCTATAGATCACTCTGGATCTATACTTTTGGTATGACTTTGATCCACCATGATAGTCATATTTTGCTATCATTTTTGTCTGGGTCTTCTACACCATCAAGAGAGAGGAATTTTAGATCTGAAGTGCTGAGGACTTACAAGAACCCATCCCATTAAGGAGAACTGGTAACACCCTTTTGTGTTTTCCTCCCAGGTGTCATTAATACAGAATTCATTCAACATATTCTTGTCTTGTCTATTGGATGCATGGAGTAAATCTTGTTTTTCTACTACTTAATGTCTTTTGATGCATAGATCTAGATTTTTACAGCATTTATCTTGATCACCTAACTGCAGATCTGAGGATATTGGCATCCATATTTTCTGGTAGGGTTGTTTTTTATGCACAACTAAAGTGGTATTTTTTCGTACGCTTGGAATTAAGATTCATACTAAAAACTGGCGACTCCACATGGGTTTACGATTACGACCTCTGTTGTTTTTTTTATCCTTGCATATGGAGCTGCTTCATACCCTAGGATCTCTCTTCAGCCTCTTGTTTTTTATTTTCTTGATGTTTTTTTTAACCTATAAAACCCTAAAATAGTAAAAATTCTAACTTTTGTGTTTTTTCGGACCTATTGCGTAGGTGACAGACATCAGCCGTAGCTGAGATGAGAATTTTTTCTGAAATCTGTCGCCGAGAGTGCTGGAAGTTCAGGTCACACTTTTTGGCCCAAAACCTGTGACCTGGAGCCTTAGGACGTGCTTTTCAACCCAAAAACTATGACCTCTACTGAAAATAGGTCAGAAACCGCGAACTGAATTTTTGCGGAAATTTTTCTGAAAGTTTTCTGGTTTTTTCTAGGCCTCTGTTCAGGGTTGTTTGACCTCCATCTCTGCCCATTTTGTACCTGTACTTGTTATTTTTTACTCAACTAAGTGGGAACCTAGCCCCCTAAGGCTTCAGTACCCTCCACACTTTGTGGAATAGTTTTAGCTACTGCAGATTGTCTGAAATTTTCAGAGCATTCAGCCATTTTTCAGATCTGATACCTCACATTCATATCCACTTCAGATCGGCTTGTTTTCCATCCAAATCAACTCATTTAGCTTTGTTTTTGTTTTCCTCTAGGGTTCACTGTGTTTCCCTCCAGGATAGAGCCTTTTTCCACCTCATTTATAGCAAATTTTCCTCTGATTTGTTGTTGTTCTCTGCACCACTTTCCAGCAGATTTTGACCTTTAGATCCCTATCCCTCTTGACCTTAGATCTATGGGCTATTTTGGTGTGTTTTGACTAGTTTTTTTTCCCACCTACAAACTAATTGTTGAGAGGCCCGCCTCCTTGGGTTTAGATTATTGCATTATTAACTGTTTATTTAATGTTATTTCAGTTTCATATACTGTTATCTGTAGGTTTATTTTCAGTTACACAACACACTTTTTCTTTTTCTCTACAAATGTCTAGGTTTAAAAATTAAAATTTACACACTTTGCACACACACCCTAAGCGAAAAAGGGCTTGGTTAACACCGCCAAGAAAAGACTCTAAAACATTGAAATCAATTGATCCTGCACCTGTTTTCCCCTGTTTCGACATTGTAATTAGTTGATAATGCACCTCCTTGCCCTTGTCGGTCTCTTTTTCCCTTGTGTCCTGTTTGTGTCGTCACCATTGCACCACCAAGGCCTTTATCCCTGATACTTCTTGGCCTTCATCCTTAGTTTCTCGTAGGAAGACTTACTCCTCCACCGAGTCTGCACTCTGACTCTTCTTCTAGTTCATTGGGTTCTCCTTCTTGTTCCGCCTTTGTTTCTACCCCTGTCACCTTCACCATGTCTAGTGCAAGACCTAATGCTGGTGGTAACCCTAGACCTCATGCTGGAAATACCACTAGTGGGACCACAACGGACACTACCCTATCTAGACCCTTGCTCCCCTTCATGGCAAGCCTCAACCTTTCCGATTTTGACCAGTTGATAAATGACCCTATAAATCATGATGCTAGTTGGCCTACTATGCTGACGAAGCTCCCTTCTGACATCCCCAAGTTTGAAGGCCTTGCTAGAGAAGATCCTACAAATCATGTTCGATCTTTCCACATGTGGTGTTCGTCTAACTCCATTACCGATGACTCTGTCTGTCTTTGGTTGTTCCAATCTACGCTTACAAGGGAAGCTTCTAAGTGGTATGTTGATCAGGCCCCTTCCTCTCATACCACCTTTGCGACTATTGTCTGGGATTTTCTGTCTTACTTCTAGCTTCCCCTCTGTTATGACAGTGGTACCGAACTTTTGAATTATTTCCGTCAATCTTCTATGACCTGCCTATTGGACCATATCCAGGAATGGCGGATAATAAAGAGCCTATGTCGAGCCCCTACCTTCAAAGACCGTGTCTACATGGACTGGTTCCTTAGATCTCTCTTGGCACCTATCATGAAAGATGTTGCATCGAAATTTCCTCAAACCAAAGAAGCTGCTCTCCAAATTGCATTAAAATATGACCTGATCTACGCTTAGTCGGGTTATGTTTATACCATTTTACCTGATCTTCCTAGACCTGGTGGTGCTAACGCACGGGGAACATCTCGCGCCGCCGACGGTTCATTGGAGCTCTCTCTAATATATACGCTCAACCTCCCATGGGCTATGGCTTTCCTCAGGTGGGGGCCAACACCTCCTGCACTTTTCCCTCTCCCGGTAGCACGTATCCAAGATACGACATGCTTCCTCCTTTTTCCCAACTTCATGTTTACCACACTGTTACCCAACCTCCTTATTATTCGTATCCATAGCCTGGTGCTCTAGCTCCTCCAGCATTAGCACCACCTCCTCCCTTGCCTTCTCAACCCCCACAACAGCAGCCACCATCCCCTCAGGGGCAGGTGTATGCACAGCAGGGTGCGACTAATCCTCCTCCCTCCAAAAAGAAGAGGAAAGGCACTCAAAATCAGTATGATTATGGTAATCGTGGACCTAATCCTCAAAATAATGCTCCTAACTCTACTAACCAGCAATAGGGCACCCATCCCAAGTAGGGTAGGCCTGTTCGCACGAACAAGCCCTATTCTTGTTGTGGTTTTTATGGTCATTACACACATGACTGTACTATTTTACCACAGATGCGGCAGATATGGGAGTCTCAAGAAACATTGCGAGGACAACAAGCCTCCCCTTCTGTCCCTCCCAGTGCTGCACCTATTCAACCGGCTATGCTTACTGATCCTTTCCCTCAGCAAGGATTTGTGGCTACCCAACCACCTGAAGGCCAGGTGGCCACTCAACCTCTTCCATCTGGTTCCTCCGATTACCAGATTCTCATGATGAACTCTGATCAACCTCTAACTGTAGACATCAATCTTTAGACTCGGTCCCATCAGTACAACAAGCCTCCCGCTACGTCTGTCCTTCGGTATCTACAGAGCCTCTTTCGACACCTAATGGTCCCTTGTAGATCCCTCAGCATAAGGCAGAGGTTCATACCAAGATCCCTAAGGGACCACTCCACCAAAATGCTACTTCTATAAAAGCTGCCCATTCGTATAGTATAGTAGATGATTTGGCACAATCTCCTGCTACCATTTCAACTTGGAACTCCTCCAGTCATGCCCTTTACAACGAAAAGATCTACTATCTGCCATGGGTGCTCTAGATCCTTCCGACGATCGATTGATTTTATTTGATGTTGACCAGTCAGAACATCCTCCTCTCCCTTCTTCCATCACCTTCCAAATCCCAGTTAAGATCTAGAATGCCAACGTTTCCTAGTGCATCATTGATGAGTGGCCATACACCTGTGTGATGTCCGCTTAGGTTTCAAATCATTTCAGATCACCTAATTTGGCTCCTTCCATGACCACTCTCCGAGCGTGGGATGGCCATGCCTCCCAGCCCATTGGCTTATTCCCCAATTGTCCTATTACTCTTGCGGGCAAGAATGTTTGCGTTGACGTAGAAGTCATAGATGCCCCCTTAGATTATAGCATTCTATTGGGTCCTGGCTACACTTATGCGATGTCTTTTGTCCCTTCCGCGGTCCACCGCAACATGTCCTTCCCTCATAATGGAAAGATAGTCACCATTGACCAGTTGACATATTACGAACTGAAGTCTCAGACCTCCCCTCAGTCCACCATCTCTTCGGTGGCCAACAAGCAAACCATCAATCCTTTGACCAGTGTCTCACCTAGAGTCCACAAAGATTCCTCATTGCCTGGTACATTCCTTGGTCTTCCTCCTCCTGTATCTAATCCCAGCTCGTCTAATTGTTTCATGAAGCAATCGTCTCGGGCTACTCTCAAGCAGCCCGCCTCGGCTATTCAATAGCCTCCTCGCCCTCCGCAGCCTATTCCTAGCCCTTCGATTCAGCCTTCTGGACCTCCTCCTTTTTGCCCTTCAGCTGGTATCCATGAGCCTCTCTACCCTCTTGGAATGGTTCCTCCAGGCCTTAACCATTTAGGAGTCATCCTGCCTGGCTATTATCCCTCTGGTCGGATACAATTCCTAGCTCCCCCACTAGGAGTTTATATGGCACCTATCATGGCCACCCTCTCTCTTCCTAACTTGACCCTTGGGATTCCCGTCTGGTACCTTGATCCTCCAGCCACTACCCCACCTGGTCAACCCAAACCTTATCTTGCTTTAACCCTGGTTCAACCAATCCCCATGAATTCCCCCGTTGCAACAGTGCCTCAACCACCTCCTGTTGCGACCACTTCGGGTAAGAAGGGAAAATCTCGCAAGAGGGCCTCAAAGGACAAGACTACCCCGACAGAGCCATCCTCTCCCCCGCCCGCAAAGCCATATGCTTTGTGTCATGTCACCGTCGATGCCACCCATAATTTTCCTGAACTGCCATGTATCAAGCCCATGGTTAAAGTTGCTTTCCCCGAGTCTACGGTCCCTGAAGCCTTTGTTTCTTCCTCAACTGCATCCAAGAATCCTAAAAATATTCACACCAACCAAAATTTTGCGTTGTGTGATCTCCATGGCCATTATTCCCACCATGTTCCCCGCCTTACGCGTTACCGTGCCTCTTTAGAGGTAGTTCGGGAGTACGAGATTGAACAGAACCAATCTGCCTCTCCCATACTTGCGTAGTATACTGCAGGCTAGACTGAGGGTTTACCCACTCCTATTGGCATTCCCCCTCCTAATGTTGAGATGAAAGAGCTTGCAACCACCGTCCTCTACCTATCATCATCCACGAGACCCTCAGAAAAAGCTCCCTATGAATGTTCCCCTATTGTTTCACCTGACCTCCCATCAGCGATCACCCTGGGCTCAACATCAGTAGATCCCTTATCTATTTTTTCTTACATCATCCCTTGTGACGATGCACATGTGAACCTCTCTTCTCATGATTATGATTCAGGTAGCTTCGCCACATCATGCAGTCTCCCTTCCTCCAGTCACTGCATCTTCTATTTTGATGATGACATCATGGAAGCCATGTCCACCCGTGACTTCATATTTCCCGCCCATAAATGGGATGGCACCATCCGTTCCTATGGTGACTTTCATGGCCTGAGCACAAGCTACATCTCCAGTACCTCCCATACTCCACCTCACCGTTGGTGTGCGAGTAGTCACTAGAAAATTTGGCAGAAATTCCGATGACCAATTCGTCGCTATTCCGACACATAGTCGTCGCAAGAGCGATAGTTCGAGGGCGGGAAAAACATGGTTTACCATACCGTCACAGTTCCAATGCAATTAAAAAGTGTCGCACTATCGACACCTTTTCCGTCGCTTCCAAACAAGTGTCACTCTTCTGACGTTTCCCAATCTGTCGCACTTCCGACGAAATGTGGCCCGACGTTTTGAACGTCGCTCTTTCGATGTCTATAAACTGTCACCATTACGACAAAATGTGGTCTGACATTTTGAACGTCACTCTTCCGACGTGTTTATACGGTCGCTCTTTTGATGTTTCTAATCTGTCGCAATTCCGACGCTTACAAGGCGTCGTTATAGCGATGGCAGGTTCAATTTTAAAAAAATAAAATGAAACTTTAAAAGAGGAAAAACGCTATTTTTAATATATTATATGAAGTAAAACAGTCAATGAAGTCATTACATTTTCACATCTGAAGATTGGAACCCAAATATCCATCTAGAAAAGTGGAAGTCCCACCCCAGACAATGATAGAAAAATACCCCATGTCACATACAGGGACATGATATAAAACCCAGTAACGGTCCACATGGAGATGATCGAAAATATGAGAAAGCATCCAAATATGCCCGAGGCATCTATAAGAAAGTGAAATAGCAGTATGTATAATAGTAAAGCAACAGATAGAGTACCGACGTCCATTGTTCCAAATACAAATTAAAGTACCCAAAATCCCTGAAAAGAGAAAAACGCTAATCATGTGAGGAGTGTGATATGTCCAAAATATAAAAGACCATGAGACCATATCAATAAACCAGCAACATAGACCAGCATAGCTAGTTTTGAAGGCAGAGTGATAAACATTAATCATTTTTTTTCACAAGAGAAAAAACGATGTTTTGAATATATTATATGAAGTAAAACAGTCCGTGAAGTCATTACATTTTCACATCTGAAGATTGGAACCCAAATATCCATCTAGAAAAGTGAAAGTCCCACCCCAGACAGTGATAGAAAAATACCCCATGTCACATACAGGGACTTGATATAAAACCCAGTAACGGTCCACATGGAGATTATCGACAAATCTGAGAAAGCATCCAAATATGGCCAAGGCATCTATAAGAAAGTGAAATAGCAGTATGTAGAATAGTAAACCAACAGATATACTGTGGTAAATAGGCAAAAATTTATGTAAGGATATTTTTTTACAAAAGTTCCATCATTTCTTCCCACCATTAAACTTCTGGCACTCTAGTCCTTTGCAACTTTCTTAGTGTTTCATCAGCCTCAGTATATCTGAAGAAATTAGGCTAATTTGGGAACAAATGATTTACTTCTTGCTCAAGATAAAATAAATTCTCCAATCTGTCATGAAGGTTTTTCCTTGTAGGCAATGCTGCTGTTGATGAACTGGTTGAAGAACTAGCTTGATTATCGGCATATTTGTCCAATTTTTCAACATAACTATCAAGGTCCATTAGCTTATCTTCTGCAACTATAGGACTGGGCAATCCTCTATTTAACAAAATATTCAATCTTTCTCCGAAGGCAATGATTTCTTCTTGCATATCTGAGCACCTTCGTTCTAAATTCTGTACCAGAGTTCTTTTAGTAAAAACTCTCTTTATTTCCAGAATTGTTCCGGTCCTGTCCTGAATACCAATTTCTGCAAGTTGATTCTTAGTCTGAGTATTCAAAAAATGTATAATTCTATTGGCCTCTTCTGGCATATTTCCCAACTCTTGTCTTGACCTCTCAATCTCATCCAGAGCCAATTTAACTAATTTATTATGTTCATCCATTATTTGAATTAAGGACCAAACATCCTTTATTGATTGAATGATATTATCCCAAAGAATTTCATTTATTTCTTTTAAAGGTTTCTCCAATGTGAGATCCTTTTCCAATGCTTTGATTGTTTTTTCTAATTTGTTCACTTCTCTTGTTTTATCAGCAACACTCATTTTTGAAAGATCATATTTATGTTCTAGAGTGGCCAATTGTTCCTTTGTTTTGTGAAGCTCTATGGCCTGAATGTTCATATCTTCCATTGAATTTGTTAATTCATCAGTGTTCAAATTTGCAGTGTTGCTCTGTGACAATTTTGTTGGCTGACCTGTTGTTGTTGTACCTGTCACTACTCCTGCTGTAGATACTAGAATATTTGCCTTCTTATCTTTTAATGCATTCTCAAGCTCTTTTTCAGTTGCAGTAAGTTTCTCATTCAATTTTAAGAGAAAATCCATTAGTTCTTCCTCAGAAATTTGTTTGATGATTTCTGTAGTCTATGGATGTCTTGAGGATGGTAACTTTAATTGTTTTCTCAGAGCTGCAATATCATCATCTTTTCTCTTGATCAAAGCTTCAATACCTTTCACATCTTTAGGATTATGACCCAAACCAATGATTATTTCCTCTAAAGTTTTGATTCTATTATCCTTAGCCTGGGAGGAGGCTTTTTCAAGCTGCAAATATGTATTATTATTATCCAAAGAATCCTGCAACTTATGGGTCATCATTGATTTATCCATCAGAGTAGAATAAATCATCTCACATGTTTGCTTGTGTAGCTCAATTTGATCTAAAGGATGGATATCCTTTGCTAAGACTTCAAAATTAGTCCTAATGTAATCTGTAGCTGTCTGAGGCTACTGCAACTTGGGCTTCAAATGGCTCATTAACATCTAACCCTGTTGGATGTCATAAGCTGACATCAATCTTTCTTGATTTTTCGGAGCCATCTTCAAAAATTGGTTGTACACTTGAAGTCTATGTGGATCGTTCCTGGCCTTTATATTGATGAATGTTCTTTTGATGTCCCAGGCAGTTTTTACTGGAGGTTTGAAAGAAGATATTTCTGCACTTTTTTGCCTCTGTATTTCCTGTTTTTGAAAATTAGTGGATGTCCCACTACCTGTACCTGTTTGCTGACTGTCTTCTCTTCCCTGGCTCTCAGGGATTTCCTGAAATGATTCATCTTCTGGAAGGGGAGTTAATTTCTTCCTTTTAACATCTTGTTGTTCAGAAGAGCCACCAATAGGAGTAGTTGTTTCAGCCTCTCTCTTTTTTCCCTTTTCTATATTCAGAGGAGTTTGTAAAATAGAAATTTCTGGCTCACTGATCTGAGTAGGAGGAATTTGTCCTTGACCTTGTTCTTTAGAAGTCTCTGGTTGCTCTGTCATTATGAATTTTTCAATTATTTGTATATCAGGCTCCTTTTCTTTTCCTTTAGATTCTACTGCTACTATACTAATCTCCTGCAAATTTTGTTGTAAAGTCCTGGCTGAAGAAGATCCCTGCACGTGTCCAAAAGATTCTAGGTCAAGTATCTTTTCAAGATCTTTCGTTACATTTTCAACATTGACCTGCTCACTATATTTTTCAACCAATGTCCCTTCTGTCCATTCATCCATATTAGCATATTGTTCTATTTCTGGGATTCTTTGATGGATGTATGGTGACAGTTTATTTTTCATTCTTCTATCACAGATAAAGTTGTTTGGATCATAAGGCACCCACTAGAAACTCTTTTGTAGTCTGAGATAGTCTTCTAAAATCCTTTTGGCTTCCTTTCCAGCTTCCCTAGAGTTACAAATGAAGGGACCTAATTGGCTCTTCATCCTGAGTTGAGCCTTTTTCTTTGCATTGCAAAAATGAATTATATCTGAATTATTCATCTTCTTGAAATATTCTAATGCAAAGAGTCTCATTGGGACATACTTGGGTAGTTTGAATGGGCATAATTCACATCCATATATCCTGATCTCTGTGTAGTTTTGATATAGGTACCAGTCACCTATATTTTAATGCTTTGAGAGCTGAAAGATTTTCTTGATTTCATTGTTAATTCTAGGAGGAGAGACTCCTGTCAACAAGGTAGTTGCAGGATGAACAAAAAGGTTGACAAACTCATTATAAGAGTAAGAAGAATCAGAGGAATTGTGAGTAATGGCAGACCAAAATATGACTGACCTAGGATTCCCTTTGGCATCAAGTTTCTTAACATAAAAAGGGAAATTTTCTAACTGAAAGTAAATCATGAGATGATATATGACAGAAGAATACTTAAATACTCTCTCATTTTCAAATCTCATGAACTGATCATGGATTTTTTCAACAATATAAGATGCAAAATCGTACTTGACAGCAGGAGGCTGTCCAGGGGTAAAAATGGATAAAAATACTAGGGTTAATTGATCAACATACTCACTAGTGTTTAAGCCCATTATGGAAGATATCATGTTTAAAATAAGTCTACCCTCATCAGTAAAGAAAGTATAACCATAAGGGGGAGGGTTTTTAGGCTGATGCTCTGGTAACATGAAGGTTTGGCATAGGCGGTTTAACTCTTCATGGGATAACTTAGTAGATTTCTCAAGTAATTCAGCCATGGACAGGGGAGTGAGAGCTTCACCAGGTTGGAATTGTATCATTTCATTTATGGACTGAGAAGTTATTGAGAAAAGGACATTTTGACCTAGGGATAAAACTGCTTGTTGGTTGGGATCATAATCTGCGTAGGAATAATGGATTAACTCAGGAAAAATATGGACTGAGGGGAGAAGGTACATAAGAATATTTGATTCCCAAAGTCCAAATATTTCAAAACCATTCAAATAATTGTCTCTGCAGCGGCAAAATATTCGAAGAGGATTCTCACTGAGACGCAAGTCCTTAATTCGAAAATCCATATCGGCTAAAGGAAAATAATCCAAGTCCTTGTGAGGGGCATTGATGGGCACGACATTCAGAGCTACAGGAACTTCCATTTCTGGTTCTTATGGATTCAGAAATGGAATTTCAGGGTTTTTGTGGAAAAGGGGCACAATTACTAGTTTTTGGAATATAATTGCAGTTCTTGGAATGAAAAATACCAAACTTAACTTCTTTTCAGACCTTAGTGTAGAATTAAAACTAAAACCAGGATTTTTTACAGAGTTTAGCGGGGAATTGGAATAAATACCTGTTTACGGGAAATGAAACGTGTTTAAACATGCGCTGGTTATGACAGAAGAACCCTTAAATACTCAGCTTCAATTCTCTTCAGCAAGGTAACAGTCAGCAAGCATTAACAGTTGGTTTTTGAATTTTGTTGCATGGAAGACTGGCTAGCGCACGGAACAATGAAAATGACGTAGACGCAATTTTTTTTATTTAAAAAGTCAAAAGGGTGGCGGGTTTTGATTGATGACGTCAGCATGTACGATGGTTTCGTCACATAGGGATAGGAGTGGATCTTTGTTTTGGCTGCTCGCGCAGTGGAAATCCGGACCCGAAAAATATTAGGGCGAATTTGATAAGATATTCACGTCACAACTCTCCCTCCGTACGCCAACCCAACTTTAGACCCGAAAAAGATTAGGGTGGAATTCATTTGGTTTTCGCGTCACAAAATTGGCCGACGTCAGCAAGCTATTTTGGAACGCCAATTTGGTTTGAATTATGGTTTATCGCCGTTTGAAGTCTGGCGGGATCGACTTAAGAACAATTTTGTTTGATCCCATCTTATAAAATTTGTGTTGGTTTTCTTTGATAATACACATATTTATAATAAATCATGGGAATACCACACTAGTAAACATGTGGAAAAGTTATATAAATTATTGAGAACAATCATTTTTATGTAAAAATATCCAAATGTGCTTTTGGGAAATAAGAATTTGAGTATTTGGTTCATATTGTTTTAAAGGAAGGAGTCAAATTGGAGCCTCAAAAGATGCAAGCTATTACAAAATGACCTATTCCTAAGAAAATCAAGGTTCTTAGAAGATTTTTTAGAATTACATGATATTATTGATCATTTGTTAAGAATTATGCATGCATTTCAAGTCCACTCACATATCTCTTGAAGAAAATATCATTTATATGGAATGATGAGGCTACTTTGGCATTCTCTCTTTTAATGGATGCCATGTCTTCTACACCAACATCGGTTGCACCTACTTTTGGTAAAACATTCATAGTAGAGTGTGAGGCACTAGGGAAAGGAATTTACGTAACATTAACACAATAATGGATATCATTGGCCTTTAAAAGCAAGGAATTCAAAGAAAATATTTGGTGAAATCTACGTATGAAAAATAAATGGAAGCAATATTACATGCAATAAAAAATGGGGATAGTATGTCACTGGGAGGTACTTTAAAGTCAAGATATACCATAATAGCATAAAGTATTTTTTGAAGCTATGGATTTCATTGGAAGATTAACAAAAATGAGGAGAAAAAATGCAAAGTTTTAATTTTGAGATAATCTGCAAAAAGGGTAAGGAAAATTTAGTACATGATGCTCTTTCTAAAATAGAAGAGGCCTCAAATTTATATCCAATTACATTTTATATTCCTAGGTGGCTAGAAGAAGCTTGCTATAATGGAAAAATGATAATAGTACTAAATAAAAACTAAAATTTATAAAGGATGGGATGAACTCTATGGAGCATTGGGAGTGAAAGAGAGATATACTTTGGTGCAAAAGTAGAATATTTTTATGCACGCAAGCATATTTGAATAAAAAAATATTAAGGGAGTCCCATGTCTCTCTGATGGTAGGACGCAGGGTTCCTTAAAACATCTCAAAGGATCAAAAAATATATTTTTGGAAGGAATGAAGAAAGATATTCAAAATTTGTAAGAGAAGGTCTGGTTTGCATAATAAATAAAAGAGAGATAGTAAAATCTCTAGGGTTACTTAAACCATTCCACATACATATTCAAAGACTATAAGATATATCAATAGACTTTATTACAAGTTTACTGAAATATAAAGGTAAGTATTACATTTTTGTGGTCATTTATATAGACAAATTTTGTAGATTTTTTTGTAGAGCTCAAAGTACATAAACAACAAGCCAAGTGGCAGAAGTGTCTGTGAAAGAAATTCATAGTCTTCATGGTTTTCCTAAAGTAATAGTGACAAGAAAATTTTGGAAATAATTATTTAATATGAGTGGAGAAACACTAGCTGCCATGAGTTCTACATATCAAACACAATGAAATGGTCAAACAAAAATAGTTAATAAATGTTTTTAAGGTTATCTACAATGTTACTCTTTAGAAAAGCAATCTTAATGGATGAAGTGGGTTCCTCAAGGAAGAATGGTAATATGATACTATCATACTACCTATCACACATCTACTAAAATTTCCCCATTTAAGGCCATTTATGGATATCCAACTCCTAGTATCTCATACTTTTTGCAAGATAAGTCCAAAGTATAGGAAATAGAGTCACATATGGAAAATACTAAAGAAACTTTGAAAATTATTATGGAAAACCTTCAAATGACATGAAACATGATAAAACAACAAGGGGAACAACATTGAAGTGAAATATAATTTGAGGAGGGTAATTGGGTATTTTTTAGATTATAGCATTATAAGCAGTCTTCATTCAAGAAAAAGAAGAATAAAGAATTAGCTAAAAAATGCAATGTGGAAAAATTCGAAGTCGGGATTAAATCGGCAACGGTCAAAAAGTTGAAATACTCGATAAAGTCGGGAGTTTTTTGAAAAAGTCGGAAAAACTAAAAAAATACAAAAATATTCAGTTTTGGAAAAAATCTTTATTTTTTCAAAAAAAAATAATTTTTTTTAAAGAAACTACCTTACTCAATATTTTTTCGAAAAAGTCGGCAAAAATTCGGGACTTCGAGGATAAAATCATGACTTTTTCAAGGATGAAAATGTCAGCAAAAAGTCCGCCAATAAAGTCGGCTCCGGGAAAAATTCGGGATTTTTTCAAAAAGTTGGGACTTTTTGCCGACATTTTCCACACTGCAAAACTCTTATGGCCCTAAATAGTTATTCATAGGATTGCACAAGTGGTATAGAAGTTATATTTTCCTTCTTCTTGCATTCATAAGTTTTTTCATGTATCTTGCCTAAAAAAGGTTTTGGGAAAAAATATGCCAATGTAAATAGAACTTCCAAAATTAGATGAAGAATGAAAGTTGATTCTTGAACCACAAAAAGTTATAGATAAACATTCTGTATCTCTTTGAAATATAACCATTATGAAGTACCTAATCAAGTGGAATAATATTCCTCTAGAAGAAGGTACATGGTAAAATGATCAATTCATGATGAAATACCCACGGCTAAAGGGTTCGTTTGAAGTTTTGACAAAGGTTTTGTTATATGTTTTATATAACGCGCGGCGGAATAGTTTTATTGTTTGTTAAGGTCCCACACAGTGATAAAATTTGAAGGGCAGGTCCGAATTTCAATTAGAAGGGCATATATCTATTTCGCCCTTCCATAATTAAAAGCTTTAAAAAAAACTTTTCAATTGACCACAATAAATTATTTTTACATTTCATTTTCAGAAAGACAAAACGATCAATCTTTATATTAGTAAAAGACTGTTACATATACAACAATGAAGAAGGCTCCATCTTTCATTGCTTAAATATTTCATTGGCAATGTCAACATAACTCTTGAAGACACTATTATAAGAGTTTGGATACATACCACCAGGATATAGGAGATTCTTATGTGTCAGATTGTGTAATGCAATTTTGACTTTGTCTCACAAGGAGCAGCAGCATGGAGGTCTGGATTTTTCTTATAGAACTTTATTATTATTATTTGAAATGTTGTTTATAGATATGAATACAACAATGAAATTATGAGCATGGTGGACAATTAGTCAAGCTCATGATGCCAAACCATGATGATGTAAGTTTGGAATTTAAAATTTTTACATGTTAAAGACAAATAGTCAAAATCACTGACAACTTAGTATGCCATAATTAATAATCATTCCCTGTTCACTTTTGTTAATAGGTTTATGTCACATGATTATGCAGGGGCATTAGGCACTAGCCAGCAATGTAGGAGGTTTTGTCCACATGTTGTGGCTAGGAGGGTTCGAAAACATTTGAGTTGTAACAGCTAGGTGTCAATACCTCAAGTGACTATATTACTTAGACTAGTTAGAGTTGTTGGAGTCGAACAATTTCAGTTAGTTGAATTATTATAATTAGACCTTTTGATTTTTAGAACGGTCCTCTCAGAGGAACCGAAGAGCCATATGTTATGTATATAAATTGTAATTCCTCGGATGAATAAAAGTAGAGAGGGAAGAGGAGAGTAGAGAGGGTATTTCTGCAATAAACCTGTGTGTGTGAACAATTGTTTCCAGTTAAATGATTTCCGAGCTTAGTTTCCATTGAATTATCTCGAACTGCTAATTGTGAAGAATTGTTTAACTATGAGGCGATTGGGTACTGATAATTCCATTCTTTTTTCTTTGAATTTCCGTAAATTTTTGGATAACCCTGTGAACTCACCCCACCCGAAGGCGAGGTCTGTGTAGAGAACCGGGGTCGTGAACACTGTTCAAATCTAAAAATCCCGCTTAATAAAGATACAATATTGTTGTGCTTTCGGAACATGACCCGAGGATTGGAAATGAGTTAACAAACAAAAGGATAGCGGAACCAGACTTGCACCCGTGGTCAAGCCTTGTACCAAAATCACGAGCGAAATCACAAAAGCGGGTTGCCCATATCGCACCGCTTTTGCAGATTAGGCGGTATTTCCTATTCACGAGCGATTCCATAGGGAATGCGACATGTGGTGAAGTGACCCCCATAAAACCACCTTTTAACCCGCGCCATCGCACGTTAAAGCCCGACATTGGAAGCCGAGTGAAATTTCCAAGAGTCGTTGATTTGGAGAAGGGCCATCGGACGATGGTCGCACGTTGAACTTGCCCGGAGGTTAACTAAGGTGTGCAGAGGATAGCCAAGTACAATATGAGTGTTTGATTGGTTATTGATATATATAGGTGGGGCTGGAGTATAATGAAATTTTTTAATTAAACGATTGGCGGATAATTAGCATAAGTCTGGAGCGTGATTGTTGTAAGGCTGGGTGGTGAAATATAAAGCCGAAAGTTCATTACAAGTTATTTATTTAAAAATAAACGTGGAGTATAAATACAAAGTGTTGAAAGTTAAACATTGGTTATAAGGCTTGGAGATAATATAAAGTCGAGAATATAAATTAAAGTCCAACCATTGTGGATAGTATTTATTTATCAAATTCTACGAATTTCTACGAATTTGATAAATAAACCCGAAGAAAGAAGAAGTCAATTAAGACTCAGGCTGGAGGAAAAGAACGGGGTAAACCAAGGGAAAATGCTGACAAAGCGATTGTAGACACACCAGCTCTCCTTAGGGGTCCAATTTCAGTTTTGTTGTGTCACACGATGATCTCTCTTCTCTGGCATTTACTTGTATTGAAGACCACTATTCTAGGAATAAGGAGTTATTTTCTCCAAAAATAACCCTAGCCAAACATTGACAATGCATCAAGGATATCTTTCTAGGCTTCATAAGTACATATGTTCTACTTCTAAATCATGTCTCGGAAGTGGTTGTTTTGTTGGAAATTATTCACCAGTTGGTTTCATACCAAAGTATTTTTCACATTTTCAGCATCCAATACATGAAAAATATAATGGTTTAAAACAACATAAATATTTGAAATTTTTCAAGAATTGTCTGGCACACTTTGAATATGAATTTTGAAGTCAAGTGCATGATTCTGTATAGGATCAAGTGTCATTTTGAATACCACATGTTTCACAAGAAACTTCTCAACATGCTACCCTGCAGTAAGGATTAAATGACAATATTGCATCAACTATTTCCATAATAAAAGTGCACCTCGGCCATAAGACTAAACAACTACAAATTGTGTAGATCTAACAAGACCACACAATCAAATGTATTCCACAAGGCCAATACTGTATGAAAAATGAAAAGGATTTTGAAACAAAAAATACCTTAGGCAACTAATTCAATTAGATACATCAAACCATCAGCAAAAAGGAAAACCAGCCTACTTGGCCCCAATATTTTCAACTGGGTCCTCTAATTCAACCAATAAAAAGGCTAAAACCATAGCATTGAGATACATTTCATTACACTGCCAATAACAATAAAATTTGACTCAGCCATAACCCTTTCCTTTTATTGTTGTGAAAAGCTTTATGCATTACTTTAATATTGAATTATGAACTGTAAAGGAACTTACAAAATGTGACATTACGAACCTGGTCAAGCGCACAAGCAATAATATCCTAGACATGACCCTGGTTGACAAGTTGTATTGCTCGTGATGCAAGAGGATTTGTAGTTGCACTACCAAGTCAATCAAAATTCATCATTATCTATACAATAAATACAGGTAATTGATGTAGTATTTTTTACTCTAAGATGCATTCTTATGATAATGTTAGAACATATGTTGAAAATGTCAAAACATACCTGAATAAGCTCCTCTTCGTTTCAAGAACAATTTACTGGAGTCGCATGAACTTGGAAGAAGCTTCCCATGATCTGAAAGAGTAGCAACTAAGTCAACAGTGACTTTTTTGTTGCTACACTAGATCGAGGGAGGTTTTCTCCAAGATTAAATCACTCCAATAAATTATTCTCTACTAAACAGGGCCAACCACGTGAAGGTGGAAGCTCTTATGGCCCCTCCCGCCCCCCTTACATCACTCTGAATTCCCCAATACCCAATCTATATTTCATTTTTTACTTTCATGAGCATAAAAAAAAAATATTCAATAACTAATAAAAAACAATTCAACAAAAAGTATGCAAGGAAACATTGCAATTAATGCTTGACATAAAAATATTATGATAAATGAGTTTTTTATATAACGCAAAAAATGTTCCAAGTATGGTAACGTTTGTCTTATAATAATACAATATTTTACATTATCGAATTTTCTTTTTCTTCTTCCTATTTTTAAAGCTCCTAATTACATCATCAATATCATCATGCTCTGCTCCTGTTTCGTGCCTTTTGACCCGCACTGCTGACCTAGTTGCGTAGTCACGATGTCTGGTCTCATCCAGTGATGGGGCATCGCCTACAAAAACAGATAATATTAAATTTTAATTGTCAGTTTTTAAATATCATTGAACTAGTTCGGTAATATTAATAAAAAAAATTGCAATGAGATTATTTACCTCGTGCACCAGTTTTCACTGCTGACCTAGTTGCGTAGTCACGATGTCTGGTCTCATCCAGTGATGGGGCATCGCCTACAAAAACAAATAATATTAAATTTTAATTGTCATTTTTTAAATAGCATTGAACTAGCTTGGTAATATTAATAAAAAAAAAAAAAATGAGATTATTTACCTGGTGCACCAGTTGTCGTCGCTGACCTAGTTGCGTAGTCATGATGTCTAGTCTCATCCAGTGACGGGACATCACCTACAAAAACAGATAATATTAAATTTTAATTGTCATTTTTTAAATATCATTGAACTAGTTCGGTAATATTAATTTAAAAAATTTGCAATGAGATTATTTACCTGGTGCACCAGTTGTCGCCGCTGACCTAGTTGCGTAGTCACGATGTCTGGTCTCATCCAGTGAGGGGGCATCGACTACAAAAACAGATAATATTAAATTTTAATTGTCAGTTTTTAAATATCATTGAACTAGTTCGGTAATATTAATAAAAAAAATTGCAATGAGATTATTTACCTGGTGCACCAGTTGTCGCCGCTGACCTAGTTGCGTAGTCACGATGTCCGGTCTCATCCAGTGACGGGGCATCGCCTACAAAAAAAAATAATATTAAATTTTAATTGTCAGTTTTTAAATATCATTGAAATAGTTTGGTAATATTAATAAAAAAAATTGCAATGAGATTATTTACCTGGTGCACCAGTTGTCACCGTTGGGACTGTTGCCCTGTCTTCCTCTCTGGTGGTAAGATCCTCAAGGGAAACATTCTCTGTCATTTAAACAAAAAAATTTATAAGGACAACCATCAAGGTATAATTAAAAAAAATTATAAGTGGAAATTAATTACCATCACGGCCCTCACTGATAGTAGCATTGTCGGCCTGGTCCCCACTACAATGATCAGGTTGCACGTGAGGATCATCTACATCTGGCTCTAAAACTGGGTTATTTTCCTCGTCGGTAGTGCTGCTCCCCTGATTTAAACAAAATTGTTAGACATTAAATTTATGGACGAAAACAAACATATTGAAAGGTTAATGTTTTACCTTATCAGGCATTCTGGATCTTGGGACCTGCCCCAAGCTTCTACGACGTTCAACTACGGCTTGATAGCCAAAATGGAAAGCGATATTTTTATCTTCCTCTGTAGTTTCTGTTCCAAAGTCATCACCCTACATTACATATGATTGTGAATTTTTAATCATATTTGATAGGATTACAAAAACGTTGGAAGGCGATATAATTAATTATAAGATGTTTAGCTACTTAATTACAATTCTTGCGGCCAATTTCAAGTAGCCGCCTTGGCCTAGCTTGTTATGGCCCTTTTTTTCAATCCTAGCTTTGGTTTCCTTTGAGGTGTCAGACAACCTAGCATCAAAAGATTAAAGTCATATATGACGTAGCACACTTTTATTTTAGACATAGAGAAAATTCAAGCTATTGAATTAAAGTTGTAATTTACCTTGCGGGTCCAGTTGGCATTTTTCCTTCTTTCTTTGCACTTTTCTCTTTTCTGTCATGGATGAGTGCTCTCCACTCACTCTCTGGAACTGTGAGATAACGCTCATATCTAGGGTTAAATTGCAATTGCGTCCTATAGGTCTCCCTGGTATATTTCAAATATTTGTCGGCTACCCGAGCCACCGCTGTTCTGTCAAATGTGCCGACCCCAAAATGGGCTTCTAGATAATCTAGAAGTTCTTTTTTCAGGTTGGAAATCTGGGAATTCCACCCTGTGCGTATGGTTGGGCCAAAAATTACCAACGAATGGCTCTCCAGATACCTGTAGAACTCATTGTTTCCTACACAGAAAAAAAAGAAGAAGAAGATATTATCATAATTTAAAAATAAAAATCATGATAAATATGTTTTAGATAAAGTACATGAAATAGTTAAAATATTAAAATTTACCTGGGAGTTGTACATGCTTTATAGGGACACCTTCTGTGACTTTTCGCATTCCACACCTACCCATGTAGGATTAGGTGCTCCAACATCCCCCCTTAATCCGAAGGGGTATGTGTGAGTCCGAGAAAAGAGTTGTAATACAAATATGCAAAGTATACATGGCAGCACTTGGGCTGAATCAACTCTCTGAAATGTTGGAAAAAAGAGGTGGTTTTAGGATGACCACAAACACTGGAACGCAAAAATTGTTGCAGTTCCCGGAACTCTTCCAAAACTGGCAAGAAGCTAAAGGCTTCTGCTAGAGGAATTGTCCCTCATAAAAAAGGGAGACCTTCGACCTAAAAGAATGGAGGTCTACTACCTGTGGTGGTTTTAGGTTGTCCACCAACCAAAGATGATGGTTTTAGGTTATCCACCAACCGAAAATGATGGTTTTAGGTTATCCACCAAACAAAGATGATGGTTTTAGGTTATCCACCAACCTAAAATGATGGTTTTAGGTTATCCACCAACAAAAGATGATGGTTTTAGGTTATCCACCAACCGAAGGTATGCTCATGGGCATCCGTATCTCTGGGTACATATCTCAATCCGGAATGACGAATTGTGACTCGGGCTCGCTTGAACTGTTGGCTACAACTCTGAACATGGAATGAGAGATTGTGGCTCAGGCTCGCTTGATCGACTGTTGAAGCTTGTACATGACCACCATTTTCCCCCCTGTCAGGGACAAGGTAAGATGATGGTGAAAACTCAACTGCAAGTTTGCTCAGTATCCGTGAACAAGTTCTAACATGTGTCGTAAACATCTTCTTGGCTGCTGATGCCCATTTCCAAGAAGCGATCCATCCAAGATGAATCTTGGTTCTTGCAGGAGGCTTGTGTCTGAAGAATGAGTGTGCCGACCACAGTGCTTGCATGGATGAAGATCAAAACAGTGATCTTTCATATGGCCAACTTGATCACAGTGTTGGCATTTCTCAATCTGTTCTGGAAGTGAAGCATGATCTGGAACAACTACAGGTGAACTGTCATACATGAATCCAGCACTCTGAAATTTGATTGGATTTGTGTAGTCTGGAATATGAAAGGACACATCCTTGTCATATCTAATACCAGTTCTGTGCTTGTTGTGGACAAGCTCTTCCCAAGGTCTGATGATGGGCTTGAGAAGTGCAGGCTGAGCCGCTGCATCTGCATGAAAATCTGCTCTGGTGCAAGGAACTGAATGGGAATCAACTGCAACTTTATCTTCTTTCTTCTGATGAGAGTCCTTCTCAATCTTCTAAACAGAAACAGGTTCAGAATGGTGACTCTTTTGCTGAAGTTCGTCTTGTTGGAGCTGAGATTCCAACTGCAAAAACTCAATCTTTTCTTGTGCAGCTTGCAAACAACTTTGAAATCTACAGAGAGCATCCTTGCTCATTTTTATCATATCATCAACATTTGAATGAATGAGTTCATTCAACAACTCTAATGCCTCATTGATTTTAGCCATTTTCAACAACTTAGGCTCAAAAAACAAATGAAAGGGTGTCGGCTTCAACCGAAAATGCACCCGTTTACAATGTGATTCAACAACAAATACAAATGACTCCAAAAAATTTCCAGCTATGGAAATATCAAGTAAAAAATCTGCTCCTCAAATGATGGAGGGAAATCAACAATGACTTACATCAACAACTCAAATTCACTGATTCCAACTATGAATGAAGAGGAAAATTCCACTCAAAATACAATGTCAATATCTCTCCAAAAATATTTTGTAAATGTGCAGCTGAAAACACATGTGCAAGAAGCCTTTAAGGCAGCTAAAATTTCTTCAAAAGAGTTGTTTTCAATGATGGAAAACTTGTCTTCAAATGTCAAATTCTTCAGAAAACCACCCTTCAAATCAATGCCACAAATTTCAATGTAAAACTGAAAATTTTGTCTATGTATTCAATCCATCTGCTTCATATGTCAATTCCTCTTTTTCTGCTGTTCATGTCTTCTTTTCTTCAATGTCCTTCCTTTCTCTCTCTGCTGTATTTTTTTTTTTTAATTAATTAAAAATTAATTAAAAAAATAAGAATAATTAAAAATGGAGGGAGTTTTAAATAGGAAAGGGGAAATATTAGAATGGAATGGGATAATGGGTGAGGGGGAGGGGGGGGTTATTAAAAAATTTAAGAAGAATTTAAAAAGGTGGAGGGGGTATTAAAAGGGAAGTAGATTAAAAAATTTTAAAGTCGAAAAAGGGAAAAGAGAGGGAAATTTAAATGAGAGGGGAGGGTAATTATATGGGGAGGGGAGAATGTATATTAAAATTTTAAAAATCGAATTTAGAGAGGGGCGTATTGGATGGGAGGGATTTTATTAACTTATGGGAGGAGGGAATATTAAAATGGGTGGATTTTTAATTGGAGGGAAGACGATTTCTAAAAAGGGTGGTATTATATAGGCGGATTGTGTGGGCGGTATTAATAAAAGATGGGGGCCGAAAAACTGTGGGAAAGGGGAGGCCGAGAGTTGGGATTTTGCAGGTAGGTGAGGAGGGACGGCCGTGCGTGAGAGTGATTGAGGGATCTGGCGTGAGGAATGGCTTGTAGCTTGAGTAGATAGGGTCTGTTGCGTTGTGTGGGAGCCGAGCTGGAGTTGAGAGGGCGTAGTCGTGGTTGCAAGTGGTGAGGGGGGTTCGCGGAGCGATGAGAGTGTGCGACTGTAGCGAGCGGTGGATATACAGCGAGGGAAGGGGCGAGGTCAACGCAGAAAGGAGGGTCTGCGTATGGGGAGTGGAGAGCCGTAGGCAGAGTTGGGATGTGCGTAGTTTAGTTTGAGAGTGAAGGCGTATAGCAAGTGCTGTTGTAGGTCGAGGGGGCGTGGGGATTAGCGTAGGTGTGTTGAATCAGTGCATGGGGAATGTAAGGAATAGGAGGACCGGGTTAGGGGAGTGGAAGCGGACAAGTTTCAAACCTGGGAAGAGAGGCCGAGAGTTGTAGCAGGGGAGCGACCATGAGGGTGAGGTCGTGCAGGAAGTCGAGGAGTATGGGCGGTGTATATGTGAGGGCTGAGTGTTAAGAAATGAGAGCTGGGCAAGGGGGCCGAAAGGCCATGAAATTGCATAGAAATTTTTATTTTTATTTTTATTTTTATTTTTTATTTTTTTTAAACCAGCAGAGAGGAGGGCTGGAAGCCTTGAAGAATTTTGTAGAGAAAGCAGTAAAATAGAGACTTTAAAATAGGTATACTGCAGGTACAAACTTAAGAAATTTCTCAGAGAATGCAGAGCAATTTTTAAACAGTAAAATTCAGCAGCAGATTGTAGAGTTGAAGAAATTTTCAGTAGAAAAACTCAGATTTATTTCAGTGCAAACTTAGAAATCTCCTAGTAGCCCAGCAGCAGAGAAATGCAGTCCAGAAGCTCAGAAATTTCAGAAATTTCTTCAAAAACCCTCTTTAAACTATTTTCCAGCAGCTTAAAAATGCAGAAAATTTCAATGGAAAAACTCAAAATTCTTTTTCATTAAAAACCAGAAACTTCTTCTTCAGAAACCCAATTTAAAACATTATTTCAGCGGCTCTTTAAGATGTAGAATTTAAAGGCATAAATGAGCAGTGAGAAAACCTTCAGATGCACAAGGCTACATTTCTCCAAACCAATTTCTGAATGCTGCCAAGGATTTTGAATGCTGCTCTTCTTCAAAACAAATGCTGCTCTTCTTCAAAACACCTTTCCGAATCCAGCAAAATGTCTGCTGCAAAAACTCTCTAAATGCTGCAAAAATTTCAAGAATTTTGTAGATATGCACAGGCCATAAACACAAATGGCTCACTCAAATTGGAGCAGGGCCAGCAATCGCCCGCTCTGATACCATGTTAAACACCATGTTGAAGCACACACATGGTGTATGAGAAGAAGAATGCACACACACAAGAGACTCAACACACAATGAAAGATAAGCGTGAGGCTTTCTTATTTTCCATTATACAAAGATGTACATTTATAGTACAATGGTGTGACTCTTGGTTTCTCATTCCAAAGTCACTTGGACTCCATTGTGACTTTTCGCATTCCACACCTACCCATGTAGGATTAGGTGTTCCAACACCTTCATCGTTCACCAACAACGTGCCATTAATGGTCCCTGTGGAGCTCACACGTGTAGCTCCAAGAAACGCAATAATGTAGTTGGCCATACCAGCCTCATCATTTCCAACACATTCAGCGGTTGGCTGGGTGTCTCCTTGAGCAGGGTGTGTTTCTTGGCTGGAACCTAAAGGAGTAGAAGGTGTACGAGAGGGTTGTTGGGAAATCTCTTGCCCTTGTGTCCAACTACCACCAACACTGGATTCACCAAGTGCCAGAAAACGCTACATACAAAAGAACTTTTTGTTAGTTTAGTCAATGTAAAAATTAAAAATCAAACTATCACAATTCATCTCATGCAGAACAAAAAAAATATCCTTTTGACTTTTTATTATTACCTGATATCTTTCTAGCTGGCTCATAAGTTGTTTTATCCTCTCTTCTATTTCAGGTGTTCGAGGCGCGTCTATCAAAGTATTAAATTTCGACCTTGCATCTCGTGCCTTTTTTCGTAACAAGAACACTGGAGATAGGGATTAAGAAAGCTCTTCCTCAAAGAGGGAATCATCAAGCGTACCATGGCTAGGTGTCTGCATATTTGAATAGAATTAATATTATTTCAATTATGTAAATAACTAAAATACCTGAAGATAGAGAAATGCTGGCACTTTACATGTTCTTCCGCTGGCCTCTTTCCATGATCATCCCGTCTCTGGGTTGTTCCTGCACTGCTCTCATCAGTCTGCCACATTGCAATAAAATTATAAATGTAAAAACTTGGAAACAATATCTAACTTGAAAACACAAAATGAAAACTGAAATAATTTCTAATAAGACATCGGATGACAGAGTTAGAGTTTCAAATATGCCTTGCATTGAATTCAGTCCTGTAAACATGTCATTGCACATTAAGGCACCCAAACAAGAGACGAGTTGACAATGAAGACCTTATTGAATATATTGGTGGAGCAACTTCTAGTAAACTTGTTGTGAAGACCTTGAGGACATTTTTGGAGCAACATTGTTGAAGTCGATGGTATAGCATTGTTGGAGACGATCTTGAAGGGCCTTGAAGTGAGGCTTTTGGAGCAACTATTGAAAAATCCTTAGAGCATTTAAGTAAGGCACTTTCTATCTTCCATCACCTTTTTCCTTTCAATATCCTTTAAATGATTTTGTTGATATTTAATGTTTGAAATCACGAAATAATTCCTTGATTATATGTGTTTGGGGACTAGAATAATTTCACACTAAACCATGCAAACTTAAAAGTAACTTAACAGATCCATAAAGTAATAATAATCATAATTCCTAATTTCCTATTGTACGATATGATGAAAATTATTCAAACATGAAGCAATGAAGACATGCAATTTCTGAATTTCAAGATTGATGAACCAATACAAGAAGTTAGAAACTACAACTTTGATTCAATACTCTGTGTCCTAACTCCAGGAAGGAATCTAGTTTGTAGTACAGAACATGCATAATGTATTATCAATTCTTAATTGACAACAACTAAAGGTCATCTACCTCATCAATTCCTTCCCATTTTGTGTTTTTATGTTATATTCCTTATAAAAGTGTCAAATTTCTCTCAAAGTAAGGAACCACTGAATAAAATAAAAAATAGTTGAGATATGATTGAGAAATGGTCATTTATTTCTTGAAAGGATCTTCACGATTTCTTTGGTTTTTTTTCATCTCAAGAAACAAGAAATGACCTAAGAAACTATCATGATGTAATATAAGAAACAACACGGTGCAATGGCCATTTTCAAAACCAAATGATGTCCATTGAGGACATGGCCTTTATTTGGTTCTTGTTTCATAGGAGTTTCGGGTAGAAATGGAACTTTGTTGTACCATTTCCAGTAGTAAAAAGGGAAAACCTTATTTTTCCATGGGAAATAATTTACCTTTCCTTTTTCAAGATAATCTAAATCACAAAAAATATGAACTATACTGCACACATTCTCGGATAATGTGAAAGTGGAAAAGGAATACCCTACACAAGTGATGCACACATGTACATTTGAACACTAATAGATTTTTGTAGTTGAAATGCAATGCTTGTTTTCATTTAAATATAGGATTTTTAAAGCAGGGAGAAATAATGGCTGCCAAATTAATAAGCGTTTCTTTGGGAAAAATTTAAATCTTGTATTGGGTGATGAAGATAATAGAGGGTATTGAATCTTGATTCTTGACATCTAGAGAGAACCCTATAGCCTAACACAATCTAATGGAATTGACCAAAAAAACCCAAATAGATTCAACCCTACTATAGGAGGAAGGGCCTGCAGTAAGAAATTACCATTTTGAAAGAGCTGAGGGTGAATGTTGTTCTGCAAGAGTTGAGGGAGAATGCAGGGCGAATGCTGTTCTGCAAGAGTTGAGGGCGAATGTAGGGTGAATGTTGTTCTGCAAGAGCTCAGGGCGAATGCTGAGGGCGAATGCTACTCTGCAAGAGCTCGGGGTGAATGCTGAGGGCGAATGCTGTTCTGCAAGAGCTGAGGGCGAATGCTGAGGGTGAATGTTGTTCTGCAAGAGTGGAGGGTGAATGCGCGCGTGATATCATACGTTAATGTAGCACACATGTAAATTTGAACACTAATATATTTTTATAGTTGAAATGCAATGCTTGTTTTCATTTAAATGTAGGGTTTTTAAAGCAAGGAGAAATAATGGCTGCCAAATTAATAAGTGTTTCTTTGGGAAAAATTTAAATCTTGTATTGGGTGATGAAGATAATAGAGGGTATTGAATCTTGATTCTTGACATCTATAGAGAACCCTACAGCCTAACACAATCCAATGGAATTCACCAAAAAAACCCAAATAGAGTCAACCCTACTATAGGAGGAAGGGCCTACAGTAAAAACTTACCATTTTGCAAGAATTGAGGGCGAATGCTGTTCTGCAAGAGCTGAGGGCGAACACTGAGGGCAAATGCTGAGGGTAGATGCTGTTCTGCAAGAGCTGAGGGCGAATGTTGTTCTGCAAGAGCGGAGGGCGAATGCGCGCATGATATTAGACGTTAATGTAGCTATTTTGACGGATACGAAACAATAAAATCATTTTTATGTAGCGTGCATAAAGTTTTGTATTTTTATTTAGCGCACATATAAGTGTCGTTATACCGACGGCGGAAAAGGCGTCGCTATTGCGACGAAGGCCTCCAAACGTCACAATTACGACACTTAGACATTGTGTCGCACTTGCGACGTTTAGAGGCAGTCGTCGCAATAGCGACGCGTTGGGCCATAATGTCGCAATTGCGACGTCTTCCTCCAAACGTCGCAATTGCGACACTTTTCCAAGTGTCGTTATTGCGACACTTTTCTATAAACGTCGATATAGAGACGGTTTCGGGCGGGATGGAAAAAATTTGGGGAAATTTCCGACATTTGGTCAAAAGCGTCGGAACCAAGTGTCGGAATTTCCGCGAAATATAGTAGTGAGTAGACATCCTACCCAGATCACTCCCTCCCTCGGAGTGCATTCAATTTATAATTTGCACTTATGTTTCCAGATTTTTCATCATCCTCCCATTTATTGTCTTGTGGCACCTTTCAGATGGAACTCCCATCCACACCTTATATCGGTTTTGCCGATGGTGCAAGTCACTACTCCCGAAATCTGGCCTCGGCAGGTTAGGCCATTTTTACCCCCTTGCATTCGCTTGTTCTCTTGAACAGTGTATGCATTGGTAATGCTACCAATAATCAAGCCGAATATGATGCAATGCGAGGTTTATTAGCTGATTCCCTTTCACATCGCATACTAGATTCCCTGCTTCTTGTCATGCAATTGAATGGTGTCTATCATGTTCATAATCCTATCCTTTTTAGAAGATATTTACGAGTGAAGCTTTTGATGTGTGAATTTGAAATCATTACATTCAGTCTTGTACCCAGAGCAAAAAATCACTATGTAGATAACATTGCAAACCATATTCTAGATTGGCATTTGACACACACATTTAACCCCTGTTCCGCATTCTGTTATATAAAATATTCTTTGTTTGATCACTAACGTCTATATGTGAAATAAAATACGATATTGTAATGCGCTACGTTAAAAGGGATTTTATGTGGGCCATATCCCATAGGTCACAAAGAACATACCTGAACATATAGCAAAGGACCAGGAGCCCATGAAGAACAGTGTTGTGGTAGTGAGTCAAACAAAAGGGTTGAACTCGGAAGAAAACACTCGGGTAACAAAAGAAAACTCTTAACATAGCAACAAAAGGCTCGGGTAAGAAAAAGGACTCGGAGCTCATGCAGAAAAGTGCAACATCATGAGTCGAGCCAGGCAAAAAGGTTGTCATGCAACACAGTTGGATATAACTACAGAAACATATAAAACAAATGGAAAGCAAGCAGAAGAGGAAAAACACACCGCAAATATAAGAAGTTGAAAGGGATGAATGAAATATTTGAATGTGACTGTAAATGTATTATTTTTTTGTGATTCAAAGGCAAGTCTCCAAGACAAAGAAAAATTCCAATTTAATACTCAAACGAGTGTATATATTGTTGTAACATCCTGAATGTGTTGAGTGAGGAAATGAGTGGTTGGAAGGAAAGGGTCATGTATGTTCACATCATATTCCCATATAGAATTAAATCATCCATGAAGTGATCTCTATAAATGATGTTATTTATGGATAGAGAGGTTAGAGAGTGGAAGAATGAGAGATAGAAGATAGAGATGTTGTGCATATACAGAGCTGATGTGAAGTAGATTTGAAGGTTGAAAGGGTAACATTGAAGAAGGAGAAAAACATAGCTGATATCTAGGTAAATGAGCATATGATTTCATTGTAGTGTAAGGGAGTTGGTGCTTCGATATCAAGTTTTATCTTGATAGATGTTCAATTGTAGCTATTTGAGGTAGGAGCCTCATGTGGTTGTAGCATGTAGAAAAATACATGGGAGTTGCTGCTTCTGTTTCAAGTCGTAGCTCGATAGATGTCCAGTTGGAGCTAGTTGAGGTAGGAGCCTCTTATGGGTTGTAGCCTGCAGAAAATAGATGGGAGTTGGAGCTTCCTTGCAAGTTGCAGCTTGCTGAATTTGAGGTAGTAGCCTCCTGTAGGTTGGAGCCTACAGAAAATTAGTGATGAGAGGGAGTTGGAGCTTGCCTTTGCATCACAATAATAATAAGATGTGGTTTTCTCCCTGATGGGTTTCCACTTATATCTTTTGTCTATGTTCTTGATGATTATGTTTTGGTATGATGTTTTAATCTGCTTAATTACTTTCTCTACACACATTAAGTTTTATGATTAATTATGTATTAAGTTGCTTATGAAATGAAGGTATAAATGAGTTGAATGAAAATAGTTTTAAATTTCCATGAATGTATTGAACTAATTCACTGCACCTCTTAGTTTAACTAAGGTTTCATCAATTGGTATTGGAGAAATTTCCTTTTGTATCGACTTAAAAACTGGAAGGTGGTCCTAAGTCCCCAAAATGGCTAGCCTAGAAGGATGCTCAACAAATAAAGCCCCATTGTTTACTGGCACAAACTTTTCATTCTCAAAAATAAGAATGAGGACATACATAATGTCTCTAGGAATAGAAGTTTGGGCTACTGTGGAAGAAAGATATGCTCCAAAGGATATTGACACAGAGAAATAAGCCAAACAAGATCTCATAGCTAATGCAAAAGCAATGAATGCACTCTTGAGCGGTCTGTGTGAGTCATAATTTACCAAATCAATGCACAGTAAGACTGCCAAAGATATATGGGATACCTTAGAAAATATCCATGGGGGAGATAAAAAGGTGAAGATGGTGAAACTGCAAGCTTATAGAACTCAGTTTGAAAATTTAAATGAATGAAGATGAATATGTATCTAATTACTTCTTAAAGGTTGCAGAAGTTGTAAATAACATGATAGCTCTAGGAGAAACCATTAAGGAATGTGTGATAGTGCAAGAGATATTGAGATCTTTACCATCCAGATTTAACCCTAAGGTTTCTGCCATAGACGATACAAAAAACTAGGAGACCTTGAACATGAACCAATTACTTGGAAACTTGACAGCTTATGAGATGAGAAATCGAAAGGGAAACTAAAATGCGAGGGAGGCAGCCTTTAAGGAATACAAGTGCAAAAAAGATAAGGAAGATACATGCTCATGCTTAGATGAAGAAGAGGATAAATTCATCAAAATATTGGATAGAGGCAAGGGTAAGTAAAAAGGTAAACTTCCATTTAAGTGCTTTAATTGTGGAAGAGTGGGGCACTATGCTTCAAATGTCCCCATAAGAGAGCAGGTAACCAACCAGAATAAAAAAATAAAAACAAAATAAATAACTGGTAGAAAGCGAATAGATTCAATATAAAATAATTCTATGCTCTGCAAGATAGCAGTGCTTCTGAAAAATCAAATGAATCCTCAAATGAAGAAGGAACCTATGAATTTATGTTGATGGCCAAGGAAGAGCATGAAGGATTCCTTCTGGAAGATGAGGAAGAAGGTGAGGTAGATCTTGAGGGGGAGCTAATGAGTTCCCTGGAGGAAATAGACAGACTTAAAATCTAGTGTAGAAAATAGAAAGAAATTCTCCTTAAGTATGTAAAGGAAGAGCCAAGTTTAGAAAAAATCATTCAGTTGAAAGTAGAACTTGAATAAGCTAAGAAGCTGGAAGACATTCTGATAAAGAAAAAGACATTAATATTCCATATACATTAAATAACTCTAGATAGATGATGGAATCCAATTAAATCAGAAAAAACTGTGAATCAAAAATATGTGCAGACATTATGAAGAACCACAATAAAGTACAGAAGGAAAAGAGAAAGGGGGAGCCTGTTACCTCAATAACATAATGAATCCATCATAGTCTCAGGGGGAGCTGCTCTAGGAAGCAACGAAAATATCTAGCCACTAATAGATAAGAAGCAACATCCCAGGGGGAGAGCACTTCATAAATAATTCCCATAAAAGTAGTCTAAGAAGAGCTCCTTGGAATAATAATAGCTAAAAGTTCAGGAAGGGAAATGAAAATTCCTTTGACAGAGAACTATAGAGGAAGAATGATACCTGAAGCATTAAATAGGAAACAAGTTGATGGAAGGAAAGAAGGAAGCAAGAAACCATGGTGGTAGAGGGAACATCAGTCATGAACATGTAAGCTAAGAAGAAAACAACACACCAAGTGATGAATGGTTAAAATAACAAAAATTATGTTTTGAGCTATACAACTGGAAAGATCCATAGAGGATGATCACACTATGCCTCACACTGAAAGAGTTAACAATGAAACAAAACTAAGAAGGATGAGTAACATAAATGTATATCATCATTATATCATTGCATTATTCATCAAGAGAAGGTCCCCGTAGAGGAAAGTAGTTAAATGAGTGATAAAACTATTAGTTATCTGCCCTTTTAGATTCTGAGTAAAGAAATTGAAGATGTCTTCCTGAAGATCATTATGTTAGAATAGTTGAATTGTATATAGAGTAGCAATGATTCTGGAGCAGTCCTAGAAAGGAATATGCAGTGACATTATTTAAAAAAGAATAACATAATAAGCAAAAGATCAATGAAGCGAGGATCAGATTCAATATATTGATGATTGTTGTTGAGAACAGTGGAGAGCTAAATAGTAGAAACTATTAAATTTGTCTTAACTATGGGTGTATGTGTGAGATAAAGTGAAATTATTGCATGGATTATCAAATTAGTATCAATTGGTATTTGGTTCAAGCAGCTTGCCTATTAGCAGAATACCAAGTGTTACGAGTGGAGCAGTAGTATGGTACATGTCCTTAGGATTAGAGTGTTATGGAAGAAGTACATCAAGGTAGTATTCCCAGCGTTATTATCATTATAGTATATGTGGATTAAGCTTTGGTTGCTCTGATTATTGAAAACTATTTTATTATTGTAAATACTGGAGAATGTCGATCTGCATTATTAAAGCATGAAAAGGTCAATAAAAGTGCTAAAGGATCATTATCTCATTTACATTTGAAGTATTATATTGAGCATTGAAGCAATATCTATTTCTAGATATAACTGCATGCCTCCCTCAAGTCAGTACATATATATCTTCAATGCCTTTTTCTTAAGATCATTCATAAAACTATGTGAGGTCTATTTGCTGAGATTTCAATTAAACAACTTGAAGATGTTTTTTTGATGTTGGATGGATAAATCGTTCTTGCGGACAAGACCGATCTCCCTAGTACTAAAAGTATCTAGCAAAAAACAACCAAATAGACTAATCTTTCTCTAAGCATATATGATATATGAAAAGCTCTATATAGGTGTTAAAAGACCTACCTTATGTCCAGTGCTTGTTTGAAGTTGTTGTTGTCCTTCGCGCGCTTGAAGGAGTTTCGTTTGTAAACCTGCAGTCACAAACAAGCAAAGTATTACATATCACCTGTATAGACATCATCATAAACCATGCTTATCATAGTGATCAAGGAATATATGAAATAAACCATTAACAAACAGCTTATTGAGAAAAATGAGTATATTTGTATTAATTTCAAAAGAAGGAAAACCTTACAACCTGAGCCTTGATGTTGCACAGGCCTTCCCGGGGTCCGAAGCAGGAGTCTCCTCTACTTTGACAAGCTCTACACTCTTTCAATCAAGAAAAATAGAGGTATGTAATCTCTCCTCACAAAAGTCTTGTTTAACTGAGTCTGAATCTCAACAGCACTTATCTTCAAATATTCTAAAGCTTCAACTCCCTTTGAGGCTACCCAATGCCTCTTTTTATAATGGAAAAGAGGAGGTTTTTCTGTTCCAAATATGAAGGGATAGAATCCTCTTCAAAGGGATAAGCTCCTCACATCAAGGGGTTAGCTCCATAAGGTAAGGGATACATGTACCTTATCAAAGCATACTTATTCCTGAAAATTCTCGTCTAGAATCTTCTAGAATTAATCTCAAATCAGCTTTTTAACTTTACTTTCTCGCCTTTTTTAGTTTTACAGGAGTCCGCACCTATAACACATAGAAAGTGTGGTTTTTGTCTGTAGGATATCTGAACATTAGATGCGGGCCCACAGGCAATGTATAGAGAAAGTGCGATACCAAAGTTTAGGAGATTTTTAGGAACTTTTCTCTGATTTTCAAGGCTTGATATGAAGAACTGATATGTTAGACTTGCAAAAGGAGGAAGTATGAGTTATAATGAGTTCCTACCCATAGAAAAATGTTAGGATGACAATTTTTAGTGTAACAGATTGCCCCCTAAAGCGCAAAGTCTAGAATAGATGAAACTGAAGTCTGTCATATATGAAGAGTGTAGTACTTTATCATTTCAAGGATCATCCTGTGGACACCCCAGTCAGAACCTGTAAAAACATTCAATGCAAAATATATATGTATACATATCATCGCCGAGGTAGGCATTCCCATACTCAGATCAAAACTAACTAGAACTAACTTAAATTGTTCTGATACAGGAATGATTTTGAATACATCACAGTACAGACATGTGTAGACACAGTATGGACGCAGTCATCTGTTTATAAATAGTCTGCTGTATGAATGATAACAAAATCCCTCGCAGCTTGGATGGTAGAAACTAGATCCAGGGTCTTGATTTCCGCTTCTTGAACCAATACGATTCTATCCATGCGATTAAATGTGTTGAAGTCGAACATGGTAGAAACCACTTGATTACTAGTCAATGATGTGAATTGTTAACAAGTGTGAGAGTAACCACCAGTAATTTCAATGGCTCTCAAAGTACTCAGTAAAATCCATGAAATGTGAATAAATGAGCTGAAGTCGAACATGTCACGGAATCATTCGATCGAAGGTCAATGATGCAACCTATCGTCGAAGGCGAGAAACCTGCCATTAAGGCATGTAGATTTCAAGGTACTGACGATTTCTGGATCAACTTCCTAGATAATGAGTTGTCGTCGATAGAAAGTAATCTGTCGTAGCCAAGCCCACAACACTAAATCATAGATCAATTTTTGAAAATATATTGGCAAGGACTGACTCAGGGATGGTCAAAAATGGATGATAGATATTTTGCAGATGAATGGTTTATTTGAACTGTCCTCTTGAACACATAATGACACTGCAGATGGCTTGGTGACAATTGACCCAAAGCTAATACCCAGAAACTGGCTGAAGACTTTCAATGTGGTTTGATTAACTGTTAGGCAAAGGATTTCCCAACCCAGGTAAATGAAAGTGTCGTGTTCAAGAGTGGTTGACTGGATTTTCGAAAAATCAAAATACAACAAACACGCCCATTTTTCTCTCTTTTCCCCCACCATTTCTGGCAAGTACCTCTTTATTTTTGACAAGCTTGAGGAGGATAAAATTTGCTTGCTTATAAGCTCATCCTTCGGATGAGTCCAACTTAGTTTAAGATTCGAACCCTAAGAAGGAGTGGTTCGTTCCTGTTTTAAAATTGAACAGGTCCTTTACTGTTAAGTTTTAACGAGTCTAGTATAGGAGAAACTCAGTGTTTTTCATTTTTAGGGAGTCAGAAGAAAAAAATTAAGAAAACTCCATGGGTGTACTTTTTTGTAAATTTAGTCTCTCGAGCCCGAAAAAGGATAAAATAATGCTTGAGAGAACTCTATTGACCGTAATTAGTCAACGTATACCTTTTTCGTAAATAGTCCATTTCAGTCCGTAAAAGGGGTAAACTTATACTGAAGGGACGATCATTCATTTACTTTAACGAGTTTGAATAATCAAGTACTCGACAATCTTTTCATATTTAGAGAGACTGAAAAGGGCTTAAAAGAGGACTCCAATGTTTCGCTTTTTTGTAAATTTTTGAAAGAGTCCGAAAAAGTGATAAATGTATGCTCTTTGTTGAAAAATGATCAGTTTTCCTGAAAAATCCAATTTCTGCACAAAAACTTGAAACATTACAGATACCTGTTTAAGATAAGTAAAAATGCTTTCAAAAATACCCTTTTTAAAGTGAAAAATAAACAAATTAAAATTCATCTATTCGAAAAACTTATAAGGACTTTTTCAATTTCGTTTTTATTGTTCAGTTTCAGAGTGAAAAGTAAAAGCTTTTGGGTAAGAAAGTTCCTGTGAAGATTTTGGAAAATCCGTCCGGCGAAATCGAGAACTGTCAGTCCCAGGTAATCCATGATCTCTTAATCTTGTATTCCATCCGTTTACAATTCAATTTTAGGCTTTAGATTTTATTTTTAGGGAAAAATATGGTTTAAAAATTCGCTCGCGGGGGTCCATAAGTGAGACACATGGGACCTGCGGACCCCAACTTTTTCTATATGGAAAAAAGTCGTGGGTCCGCACTCATCACATAGAGCGTGTGCGTTTCTATGCACTGTGTATAAAGGCTAAGTGCGGTCCCCGCGCGTTTAAATTTAAAACTCAAATTTCTCATTTTCCGCCCATAAATTTCCAAGTTAGATTGTTCTAACTTGTGTTTTTATGCATTGTAGGAGTAACAAGATGTTGATTTGGAGAGAACGCGAACATGAGGACGTGGATGACGCCGCAATGCTCCATTTTCTCACAATTTAAGCATTAAAAGCATGCGGTATATATAAATTCTGGGCCATCCAAGGCATGAGGGCACAGGTAGACCTCCTGACATGGCTGGTAAACAGGTGGAACGTGCAGGACCAGTGTTTTATTATTGGTGGCCACTGGCTAGAAATTGACCTGGAGGATATTTATTTTTTGACTGGTTTGTCCAAAAGGGGTGAACAAGTTTCTCTGTTTGGGACTAGGGCAGGTGGCCAGTCTATCTCTAGTCTTCAACTAGAATTCTGTAATGATCAGGCAAACCCTAGGGACAGACGGATTGACATAAAAAACATCATCCGTCCTGAGTTGAAAGTTATTGCATTTACTGTTACCAGACTGTGTGGGAATGTTGTGCTGTATGTGACTACCGGTTCCCAAATGCGTATTGTTGTGGACTGTTTTCGTGGCACCATTTTCAACTGGTGCGAAGCTGTGTTGGCCAATATAAAAGGCCAATTGACTAGAGCGAAGAATGGTAAACTAAAAAAATTTGGATATGGATCCATTGCCGTTACCTTTTCTCTAGAGAGGATCCCCATGCTAGCTCTGTAGAGTATTTCTGTTGACGCCGGTCGAGTTCGAGAACCTAGGATGACTCGTTGGGTCGCACTGATGGCCCGTCACAGTATTGAGGGCTCTGAAATTGTTCGATTTCCTCCTTCATATTTTCATTGGCTGGATCGCCAAATTTTTACCATAGACGACTTTCCATATGCCAGGATAGATTTCCGCAGTGACCGAGAGATGACTCTCCCAGCCGGGGAACAATGGGATGAATCAGGTAAAATCATTTTCAACAATCTCTAAGTTCTATTTTTTTTTTTTTTTTTTTTTGATCGTCTTTGAAGCTAATAACAAAAAGTTTTGAATGCAGATATGGGCCCACGGTGACCAGCCCATCTCCAACCTTATGAATAAAGACAACCAGCTGCAGTTGCACCAGCCCCAGCCCCAGCAGGCCAATCAGCGGAAATCTTGTCTGACTTAGAGCATTACCTAGAGCGCCTGACTTTAGGTATTCCAGAGACAGACATAGGTGAGATTCCACTCAGATTACAGAGATATGTGATTGGTGTTCCAGGACCTTTTAGGAGGTTCCTATGTAGGTTGGCCTAAGCAGTGGTCTCTTATCGTGATCACCATCAGTGATGGGATGATCGTGTTGTAGACTCATATTTTGAATTTTTGTGTTATCATTCTACTAATCATAAGGTGTTTCCAACCTATGATCAAAGACGATGTATATTTTTTTGAAAACACTCCTATATTATGATATATCACTATTACCGGCTATCTGTGTGCATGTTATGGATGCTCTTTTTTTTACTGTTTTGATCATTGCAAATGTCGATTTATCATACTAGAAGCAACTGCATCTGCTAATGTATTTAAATGTCTTGGAATATGTTGATATTCAATGTAATCAAATTCACGTTCCAAGAGACGAACTCTTAAAAATAACCATAATAACACTGGATCTCTAATGGTATAAACTCTGTTTAATTGTAATACAACAATTTCAGAATCCAACCTAACAATCAAACTCCGAATTCCAAATGATATGGATTCAGACAATAACTCAATCACTGCACTATACTCGGCAATGTTATTCGTTGTTTGACCAAGGCTTACCCCATGCATGGAAACTAACTCATCAAAGGGTGAATAAATAACCCAAGCTGCGAAAGAAATGTTCCATGTACTACGACAAGCACCATCAGCAAAACCAATGTAGGTTTGAAGAGACGTTGACATCTGCAATATCAGGAGTAAAACTCAGATAAGCAGGAATAGTGATAAAAACACACTTCTAAACTAGACACACTTTTCTAATCTAATACACACCAGCAATAAAGAAATATAAACTAATAAAAAATCTCCACACCAAGTTTTAAGCATAATATCGCTTTAGATAAAGCCCATTTATGGGTTTATCCAAAGGGACACCGTCAAAATATATTAACTCATAGGCCCCTTTTGCTAACTTTCGTTTGACAATGAAAGGACCATGCCACATAGGCATGAATTTCCCAGCCCCTAGTTTATCGTTGGCTTGATCATAAAGTAAGACTAGGTCTCCTTCTGAAAAATTTCGAGGGGTGACACTTCTATCATACTGAGCTTTAATTCGTTTAACATGAGCCTCGTTTGCTATTGCAGCATTTCGTCGATTCTCATCTAGTTGAGCCAAGTACAAGAAAAGTTTCTCCTCTTCAGACGTAGCTGGGAGTAATTCTATGGCTAATTTCAGTGACGAAATTTCCCATTCAATCGGCAACACAGCTTCCAAACCGTAAACGAGTTGAAAGGGAGTGAAACTAGTTGATGTTTTTACGGAGGTTTGATATGCCCAAAGTGCTGAAAATAACATGGAATGCCAATTCGTCTTGTGAATACCAATAATGCATTTGATCATGGTGACTAAAACTTTATTGATGGCTTCAACCAGACCATTGGCTTGTGGATAATACGGAGAGGAACTATCGTGACGCAGGCCAAGTCGATCTGTCAGTTCAGTCATCATGACATTCCGAAAATGACTTCCATGATCTGAAATAATGGCTTGAGGAACACCGAACCTAGCAATTATGTGATTAAATACGAAAGTTGCAGCAGTCTTGCCATCAGATGAAAATGTAGGCATCGCCTCGGTCCACTTAGTAAAATAATCTACTGCTAAGATAATATACGCATGCCCCCCGGTCGAGTGAGGGTTACATGTAATAAAATCGATACCCCATTTCGCGAAAGGACCAACAAAAATTATAGGGTGAAGAGGAGTGGGTGGCGCGTGCATTTTACGATCAAAAAGTTGACAATTGTGGCATTTCTGGACCGCATAAATACAATCTTTGAATAATGATGACCAGAAATAACCAGCGCGCAATATCTTTTGGGCAGTGGCATACCCAGACATATGACCGCCACATGCTCCATAATGGTAATCATTTAAAACCTTTTTAGCTTCATCATGAGTAAGACAGCGTCGAAAAACAGAATCCACTCCACGACGATAAAGTGTATCACCAATAATATTATACTGTTGGGATTGGAAACGTATTTTCTGTCGCTGAGATCATGAGATTTTGGGCCGAAAAGATTGGGTTTGGAGATAAAGGATAATATCTCCATTCCATGGATCAATAGTACTGATAAGAAACAAAGATTTGTCCGCAATGGGCTCTTCTGCCACTGTTTCAGTATCAATAGAGGGGAAATCACAAATAAGTTCCGCAAAAACTAAAGATTTCTTTGCCTTGGATTTTTCAAATTCCAAGTCAAATTCCTGTAGGATGACTATCCATTTGGAATACTTGCCCCCTAGCAATTTTTTGGTCAAAATGTACATCATAGGGTTACAGTTAGAAATTACCGTGGTTTTGCGTAACAAAATGTAGTGTCTAAATCATTGGACAGCTTGTACAGCTGCCAAGGCCAATTTCTCCACATGTGTGTATTTGATCTCAGTTGGATGCAAATTTCGACTAAGATAATAAATCACATGTTCATTGTGAGATTCATCTTCTTGAACTAATACCATCCCAATGGTGGAATGAGAAGCGGCGAGGTACAAAAAGTAATCCTGATTGTAGTTGGGAGGATGTAATAACGGTGCATGGGTCAACGCGTGTTTAAGTGCATCAAAAGATCGATCAGCGATCTCATCCCAAAAGAATGGAATGTTCTGTTTCAATAATCGGGTAAAAACCTTTGTAAGCTCGGCATAGTGAGGAATGAATCGACGTAAAAAGTTTGCTTTCCCCTGCAAACTTTGGAGTTGGCGTAAAGTCTAAGGAGGAGGCAATTTAACAATAGCTTCGACCTTCGACGGATCGACGTGAATGCCTACTTTTGAAACAACAAATCCCAGTAAACGACCCGATTCTACACAGAAAACACATTTGTGTGGATTCAGCCTAATTCGATAATGCCTACATCTCATAAAGATAGCTCGTAAGTGAGTGAGATGATCGGCCCTATGTGAGGAATGAGCAGGTAAATCATCGAGATAAGGTTGCACAATGTGTTTAATGTCATGAAATGCGTAAGACATTGCCCGTTGAAAAGTTGCTCCAGCGTTCTTTAATCCAAAAGGTAGTTTTCAATAAGCAAACGTCCGCCATGGACAAATAAAAGTTGTTTTCGATTGATCAGCAGGGAGTATGTTTATTTGATTGTAGCCCGAAAAGCCATCCATAAAAGAAAACATTTCACTGCCAGCACAATCATCGATTATTTGATCAATATAGGGGGTTGGATAATTGTCCTTAGGACAAGCTCGATTAATATCCCTATAATCGATACATACTCTTATTGTTCCTTGTTTTTTAGTCACAGGAACAATATTCGATACCCAATCCGTTAAGGGGATTGGATAAATGAATCCTGCACGAAGTAATTTTTAACTTCTGCTTTGATAGTAGCAGCTTTTCTAGAATGAATTTGACGTAAACGTTGATGAACAGGTTTAGCATCCGGGTAAGTCTTGATTTCATGTATGACGATTGATGGATCGATTCATGGCATTTCTTCATAGGACCAGGCAAACAGATCATGGAATTCTTGAAATAGGGCTTTATAAGCTTGAATTTCATCTTCCGTACAGCAAGAACCTATATGAATGTTTTCAATTATTCCTTGTTTTACTGAAATGTCAATGGGAACCGTTCGAGATATATTTTCCAAATTTAACTCAGAATCAGGATTTTGCAAAGGATTATGTGGTTCTTTAACATATTCAGCAGTAAAAATTGAAGCGAAATCATTTTCAAAATGATCTAGTTCAGGTAAAAATGAAGATCGGTGATGTAGATCTTCCCATGGTAAATCATCAACAGACAAAAATTCACAAATTTTCTCATCAGTATGAACAAGTTCAGGAAATGTCGTTGTGGTTGAACTAGATATAGAAAGTGATTGCTCATGGATCCCATTAATTGGATTAGTTTCGGTTGAAGAGGGGTTGGAAAGTGACTGTACAGCCTGATACGCAATTTCAAATGGACTCAAAGGCATCATGCCATCAAATGAATCTAACTCGGAGTCGGAGGGTACGATCCAAGGATCATCAAACGTAACAGTGTCTGACGAAATCATGTGAATATTTGCAATAGAAGGCGATACGTTAGGAGGAGGAAAGGAAAAAGTTCCTAGTAAACCAGAATCTTTAATCAATCCTACTCCAACATCCTTATAAGGGATAGCCGCTTTACCAACGTGCTGGATTTTTTCTGTAGAGGCTGGGTCGGAAGAGAAATAAGTTAACTGATCTATTGTAACGATCTTTCCTTGATATGGAAATTTTATGAGTCAAAAGACCGAAGAAACAACAGTAGTCATAGCATAAGACCAATTGTGACCTAAGACAAGGTTGTAATCTAGAGGGGCATCAACCACTTCCACATCTAGATTTACTATTTTACCTTCGACCCCTATGGGTAAATCTTACAAAATACCAAAAGGTTGAAAACCTCGACCATAAAAAGCCTTAAGAATCGTCGGAGATTGGTTAAGTGTAGGAGAACCAAGTGATTTCCAACATTGAATCGACATAATACACGTTGAAGCTCCCTCATCAATCACAGTCCGAAATATTGGTCTCTTTTTTACTAACACTGGAATCTAGAAAGCCATTTGGTGAGGTAGACGAGGTGTACTATTTTCTAAATCGAAGATTATAAGATTGGAATCCTGAATATCAACAGCTCCTATAGTAGACAAAAGCAATTTACGCTGTGCTGGGCATGATTGCAGCACTTCCAAAGCTGACATTGCTGAAGGAGAAATAGCTAAGTCTTCAACAATGTTGTAATTCTGAGCAGCTCTCGCATGTGGATTGAAAGCTGATTTACGAAGAACACCTTTAGCAGGCGGTTTGATTATTAAGTCTGGATTTTGTTTCTCGATCTGTAGCGGACCAGAAATAGGAGGAGGTGTAGTTGATGCATTTGCATTAGAAGATTCTACTTCTTTACCATCAACAAGATTCTTACTACCGTAATCTTGCGATCGCGTCGCAATCCTTACATGAGACATCATCATAATAGGTTCTTCAAAAGTAGTCGAGGTAGAACCAACCATCTTACTATCCTGAATTGGAAAAGGATCCTTCAAGACAGTAGGTTGTTGCGATCCTTTAACTAATTTCGTAACTTCGGCTCGATATGGACATTCTTTCGTGAAATGATCCTCTTCACAAATAAAACAAGGATAGCGAGGTTTACGTTTTTCGTCATTGGATTCATTTTTATGAGTTTTCTCTTTCGAATTCTTTTTGTTTTTATTCTTCCCTTTCTTTTTACCACCAGATTTAGATTTGGTCGTAGATGCCTCTACGACGTGAATATCGGCAGAAACTTCGGGGGAAGATTCTCCTTTCGAGGAATCAGGTAAAGTTATAATAGGAGAATAATTCTTCGAAGATTTCTTCTTGCTTTTAGAATTGACCGTACCAATCATACCGTCAGCGGCATGAGACCCTGAAGGAGCAGCAGCTATTTGACCTTGTTTTGGAAGGTCTAGGATTTTTTCATGTAAAGTACCTGACTGCGTATAAACGAGGTCAAGGTACTGAGCTTGAGAAATTACTTGCTCTTCAGTAACAACACCAACCTTAGCTACATCTTCAGTAATCTTGGGTAACAATGATTTAACAAACCATTCCGCCAAAATTTTATCTGGAATATAAACTTTTACCAAACATCTCCTATGTCGCCATTCATGGATATGATGAGAAATATACGTAGACGTGGATTGTTTCAGCGAAGTTAATAATTCCGTATCATTTTTGTATCTGATTGGCAACTGAAAATGAGTCAAGAAGGCAGTTGCTAACTGACTGAAGTTATGAAACGAGCCTCGTGGTAACTCGATGTACCATTTGGCTGCAAGATCAATAAGAGTTCTTTGGAAAATACGTAAGCAAATCGAATCATCAATAATTGAATTAGACGCACACCAGAGGTGATAAGTCATGACGTGATTTAATGGATCCTCTCCTGACTTACCTTCGAATTTTGGTATATCACTGGGCAACTTATGTGGCATTGGCGGCCAGTTCTGATAATAAAAAATTGGATCATTCGTAAGGCGCGTCAAATCAGGTAAATCTAAAGTTGCTATAAATGGTAATTGACGGTTAGGATCACGAAAACCTTGAGTAGCCAAAGCAGTTCCAGGAGGTGGATACCTAGGATAGCTGGGAATCGGATTTGCATTAGGAATTGTGTAACCTCCTGGATAACCAGGATTACTCGTACCAAACTGGGGTTTTTGAGGTTGTTGATAAGTATAGCCAGGGTACGGTTGATACTGATAGTTTGGATTTTGTGTATAGGGACCGAATTGCAGCTGTCCCTGGTACGGTTGATACATGAATTGCGGTTGACTTGTGACAACTGTACTTGTACCAGTTTGTCCTACAGATATCTGAACTGAAGTCTGAACTGAAGGTCCTGAATGAGGTACAGATACTTGAGGGATTTGCACAGATACAGGGATAGCTGAACTCGGGGTTACAGATACTCCAGAAACAGGTGTTGCAGGTTGGACAGTCGTTGCAGCGGTTGCAGAAATTTGAGGCGAAGTCTGAGGTGAACTAGGCCCAGCCTTCTGAATAGAACTAGGTGCAAGAGTTTGAATAGTTGGCTGGACAGGTTGCTGGGTTGGACCAGAAATTAAAGGTTGTCCAGGCTGATAAGGTAACTGCACATTAGGCTACATAGGCTGTTGATATTGGGATGGATCCCACACCATTATTTCGGGGTATTGTCCCGCAGAAGGTTGAACATAAGGACCATAACTTGGTTGAACGTAGGGTTGATAATTAAGAGGTAAATTTCTGGCTCCTTGAATAGATGGTTGACCAGAAGGCTGTTGGTAACCTTGAATTGGGTACTGACCTTGAGGTTGATAACCCTGAGGCGCGTACTGAGGCTGGGGTTGATAAGGACCCTAAGGAGCATATTGAGTTTGGGGTTGACCTTGAGGTATGTACTGTCCTGACGGTTGATATCCTTGAGGTATGTACTGTCCTTGGGGTTGTCCTCCAAAATAATATGATTCCACAGTTTGTCCTGGGAAAAAGCTACCTTGAGGTTGTGCCCCGGGTGGTGACTGACTACCTTAAGGTTGCCCTCCAGGTGGTAACTGACTACTTGAAGGTTGCCCCCCAGGCGGTAACTGACTACCCTGAGGTTGCCCCCCAGGCGGTAACGGATTTCCTTGAGGTTGCCCCCCAGACGGTAACTGACTGCCTTGTGGTTGAGGATTGGGAACATTACCAGACATCATAAAAATTTGCTCTGCGTTCGACGTTTCAATTTTAAGACCATTAATACCAGATGATAACACGTTTTCAATGGGTTGAGGAGCTGCTCCCGAGAAAGTACCAGATAGAGCCTTGTATCCCGAAGGAACAGAAGGACCACCGTGTAAAAATGATTCTGGAGTCTGGGAAAACATGGATGAATCTCCTACCATAATGGATGGTGGATAGTAACCTATGGGTGTAGGATGAAATGGAACTCGAGGTGGATGAAAAGCAAGACCCGGATTTTCTAAAAAATTTGTTAAGGTTAGATACCAAGCACTAGTTCGAATAGGGCTGTAGAAAATAGATTCACGCTCCCTAAGATTTAAAGATTGAGGGGAGTCGAGAAGAGATATATATTCGTCTAGATTAGTAAGTTATTCAATAGAAATAATACCAGCTGGAAGATCGTCAGTGATGATATTTATTACCCTAGGTGAACCAAGATCGCTAGAAGTTGGTGAAATAAATCCTGAGGATGTTTCCAAAACAGAAAGTTCAGTTTCAGGTTCAGAGATTTCAAGTTCATCAACTAGTTCACTGGAAGGAGAAATATAACCAGTAACTTCAGAAACTGAAATCGACTCTTGAATGTATTCTGTTGTAGGTGTTTGATAATCAGGATGAATTACAATGGATGAAGTTCCAATTTCTGTTGATCTAATCCTACTGCTGCTAGATGATACCAGAGCACGTAGCCCTTCAAGTTGAATTGGTGTATATTCAGGGGGTTTCCCTTGTTGTCTCCGGGATTGTCTTGGCAAGTCCGCCACGATTAAAAAATTAATTAACCACACGCAAACAAAGAAAATTTCAATGAAAACACCTAAAGTCTCTAAGAAACAAATAGTTGAATCATACGCTTGAAAAATCTAAGAGTTCAAACCACACACAAACAGTAACTTTCCGTACTAAAAACACTAGTTGGTGATGAGATCCAACTTAGTAGAAATTTAATATGAAAAGGGCGGTTGGAACAGTTACCCCGACAACCTGCTTAATGAAACAGACTGGTGCAATTTTCTCCACTATACCATCTCGAGTGAAGATAACCCTCTGGAGAGTCCAAGTGAGTCTAGCCGACGTCTGCTCCAGGTATAGTGGGATCTTCCCTCCACCGTCACCTTAGGAAATAATTGTAAAGATTATGGCCTCTAAGGTTACCAACAGAAACAAATATACCTGGGGGAACAGTCTACAATCCGACACACAGGCAAGGGCAGAGTAACAAAGCTCAATCCCCTTGAAGGCTCTTTGAAATAATCCAAGGTGTGCCAACAAGTGATGCCAGGCTCCTCGACAATGGTCTATCTGAGGTTTACCATTGTTAATACGTGTATATCTTCTATCGTTCCCAACGAGGAAGGATTGATTACCTCACTGGTTCATATATGATCTCGTGCTTAACTCCTTTAGATGGAGCTTCTCAAAGCATAGATGCAACAATTGGAATTTCTTCCTACCACAAGATTTGTCTACTTGTTTGTTTTTACTATCTTGGAGAGTTAGTTACTCCCTACTCCAAGATACTAGCCTAAGCTATGTTGGTGATAAGAGCCCTAGAAAATAAAAGATTACTAGATGAATTTTAATTAAGCATTACTTTTGAGAGTTGTTTCTTAAGTCAATGGGTGCGGAAATGAAACTTTGGTGGTGTGAAGACTCGATTTCCAAAAAACACTAAGAATGCACCTAAGAATGATAATCAATTATTTTTTCTTTCAATGAACTTCTATCTAAAGAAAGAGTTGGAGAATGCAATCGTTTTAATAAACAATTCTTCCTTTAAACATAAAGAATAATTGAAAGAAAATATTTTTGTCTTTTCCAATAAATGATTGAAGCTGACAACGAAATCCCTTTTCTCTCAAAACTTGTAGCTACAAAAACAATTTTCCTTCAAAAGAGATCTACAAATTTCTAAAAAACACTCAAAACTACAAAACTAATCTTGAGATCTAAAAAAATTTTAAACAATCTAAATGAATAAAAGCTTTAAGATTTTTTGAAGAATATTTTACTTAGTTGTTCAGCAAACTAACGATCTATTCGTCCAGAATAAAAAACAGATCAAAAACACTCAATTATGTTTTATAAAAATGAAATTCAAAAACCAATAACAAAGTTCTTTTTCGAAGATTTGCAAAGAAACAAGTAGCTTTATTTCTCAATAAATGATGATTTCACAAGCAGGTCAGATTCAGCAAAAAGACAAGAAAACCGATGTAATCTGAGGTATTTCAAAATGTCAAATGCTTCAAATCGCTACAAAGACCAAGTGAAATGCAATCCAAAATGCAAAGTCTTCTAGAAAATCATCAAAACATCAACACTGTTGGAATTCATTCATAGAAAGTTTTTGACAGAAAGAGTAATCAATCTGGGCAGAAATCAAAAATACTAAATCAAAATAAAGATAAACTAAAGAAATAAATCTAGAGTTTTTCTAAAATTTAAACAGGGTCTGCAGGCTTTCAGAAGTACCAGGTGCGGTACCGCACTGTTTACTTAAAGAAGATGTGAAACTACCCGCACTGTCAAAAGAAGACAGAGTGCGGTCCCAGAAAAAATTAGAGAAAAACACTAAAGATTTGAAAATTTTCTAAAATAGAGAAAATTTGAACTACCCAAGCAGATGTCTATCATTCAAAAACTAAGAAAAATGTTTCCTCAAATCAAAATAAAAGAGAACACAACAAGTTCATCCACAGTGGAGTCGCTAATTTGTTGGACAGATAAATCGTTCTTGCGGAAAAGACCGATCTCCCTAGTACTTGAAGTATCTAGCAACAAACAGCCAAATAGAATAATCTTTCTCTAAGCATATATGATATATGAAAAGCTCTATATAGGTGTTAAAATACCTACCTTATGTCCAGTGCTTGTTTGAAGTTGTTGTTATCCTTCGCGCGCTTGAAGGAGTTTCACTTGTAAACCTGCAGTCACAAACAAGTGAAGTATTACATAGCACCTGTATAGACATCATCATAAACCATGCTTATCATAGTGATCAAGGAATCTATGAAATAAACCATTAACAAACAGCTTATTGAGAAAAATGAGTATATTTGTATTAATTTCAAAAGAAGGAAAACCTTACAACCTAAGCCTTGATGTTGCACAAGCCTTCCTGGGGTCCGAAGCAGGAGTCTCCTCTACTTTCAAAAGCTCTACACTCTTTCAATCAAGACAAATAGAGGTATGTAATCTCTCCTCACAAAATTCTTGTTTAACTGAGTCTGAATCTCAACAACACTTATCTTCAAATATTCTAAAGCTTCAACTCCCTTTGAGGCTACCCAATGCCTCTTTTTATAATGGAAAAGAGGAGGTTTTTCTGTTGCAAATATGAAGGGATAGAATCCTCCTTCAAAGGGATAAGCTCCTCACATCAAGGGGTTAGCTCCATAAGGTAAGGGATACATGTACCTTATCAAAGCGTACTTATTCCCGAAAATTCTCGTCTAGAATATTCTAGAATTAATCTCAAATCAACTTTTTAACTTTACTTTCTCGCCTTTTTTAGTTTTATAGGAGTCCACACCTATAACACATAGAAAGTGCGGTTTTGGTCCTTAGGATAGCTGAACATTAGATGCGGGCCCGCAGGCAATGTATAGAGAAAGTGCGATACCAAAGTTTAGGAGATTTTAGGAACTTTTCTCTGATTTTCAAGGCTTGATATGAAGAACTGATATGTTAGACCTGAAAAAGGAGGAAGTATGAGTTATAATGAGCTCATGCCCATAGCAGAATGTCAGGATGACAATTTTTAGTGTAATAGTTGAAGATCATTATGATAGAACAGTTAAAGTATCTAAAGTATGAAGGACTAGTTGTGTTAATCTTACTGTTTGAAGCTCAAGAGTCTTTTGTTGATTCATCTAAATCCTACTTGAGCAAAAAGGAATTATTGGTATTTCACCATTATAGAGAGGTTGATCATTGACATACATACCCACCTTATATCATAAATAAAATTTTATATTTTACAAATGAGACTGATCATTAAACTGAATGTATCTAGCCTTAAGGGTTTATTTTGAAAATACTCTGTACAGTATTAAATTCATTGGGTCTTTTAGATTGAAAAACAGTCTAGTTTTACAAAAAGTTGTAAGGATTCTCAAGATTCATTGTTCACATCAGTATCAACAGCCTTTTGGCTGTTAGTGTAATATACCTATCAACAGTCTAGTACATATCACCACCAATAGGCAGTAAAGGTGAACCACAACTACAAAAGATATATTGACATCATCATATTTGAGCAGATGTGTACTGCACATTTGTAGTGCGGAAGAAGACATATTCCATCTACAACCTTCCTCAATAGATATGTATCTTAGATGAAGATCATAATATAGACTGAAGTATATTTGGAGAAGACTTTATATGTTTTATGGAGCATTCTCTGTATTTTAGTATTATTCCAATGATGCATCTCTGATTATATAAGTTTGGTATATTTTGTTCCATGAAGTGTCCTTATCATCACTTTCAATTTTATACAAAGGCAAGGAATCTGTGCTTTGGAATGGTATCATCTTATTATGCATATACATAAAATTTCAATGATTCTGAAAGTGTTTTCCCAAAAAATCTTGTACACCACTCTGGAGAAACAAGGTATAAAGTCAAAAGAAGAAGGCCTATACACAACTCAGAGAGAAATAATGCAAATATGGAAACTACACTAGGAAATATGAAACTGTATGCCATTGATGTCGAAGGGGGAAGAAAAACAGGCAAAAGAAGAAAGGATCTTCTAAAAAGAAAGCAGAGGAAGAAAGACACTTCTCAAAATGAAAGGGGGAGGAAGTTTTGGAGTGTTGAAGGAAGTGTTGCCATCAATTCCAAAGGGGGTGACTATTGGAAATATTTTCATTGATGGAAAAGGAGCACATAGGAGCAGTAGTTGAACCATTATTAAAGAAAAGGAGCATAGAAGCAACAAAAATAAGGAAAAGAAGAAAATCAAGCAATAATGCAGTAAAGAAAACATAAAAGAGAGGCATAGGAGTAGCAGAGGGGCAAGGAGAAACATTATACCATCAACAAAGGCACCAAAGGAGTGAAGGCAGAAAAAAGGCAAAGGAAGAAAGGTAGCTAAGAAACAAAGGTTGCAAAGGAAGAAAAACAGTTGGGCAGAGTCATGAACAATAAGCAGATCGAGTCAAAGTAAATAGCAAACAGAAGAACAAGATCACAAGAGATGAGAACTTTTAAAAAATGAATAAAGCTCAGGAAGGATAGCATAGATGCAGAGTAGCGTTGGTCATAGAAAGAAGAAAAATTGACTAAGGCAGCAAAGACTTGGAAGAATCAAAGACCAATTAGATTTGCAAGCAGCAACTAGGGAATCATCTCGCAAACCTGTGAATACTTCGCATATCACAGTATTTAGCGGACAATGTTAAGATTTCGCACAGTAATTTATTTAATCAGCAAAGAAAATTTGATCAGCAAAACAAGTGTGGACCGTCCGATCCTTCAAGGACCAATGGCAGAAATCGAATCGCACTTGGAGCAATTTCGCAAATCGCAACTTTTAGAGTTTAACGTTAAGGCGCCGCATGGTAAGTTAAATCGTTTGCGATGCGAAGTGGAGAAGAATGCATTGGCATGGTAGGGCACGTAATGAGGACTATTAGATCGTATGGTAAATCAATGCCGGATGAAGAATCACGAGTTTTCACATCGCAAGTGCTATCGGACAATGTTAAGGCTTCGTAATGTATGTTAATCATTTTGTGATGCGATAAGGTCAAAAAGATGCAATGTGCTAAAAGGGAGGAGCCACGTGTCAGCACTATGCATTAGCGCACATCGAAAATTTTATGGTTTAAGGTTCACAGGGTAAGTTATGTTGGATGTGATGTGGTGAAAGGCAAGAGCCCTGTGTCGGCACTATGCATTAGCGCACATCGCAGATTTCATGTTTTTTTCTTAAGGTTCGCAATGTAAGTTAAGTTGGATGTGATGCAATGTGATCGCATATCACACAAGATAGGAGATACGTTATTTCTAAACATTAAAAGTTGCGCGCAAAGCGCAGTGTGATGTATTGTGATTGATCAAGTGTTGTGGGACCCGATAACCCCTGTTTTGCGTTCTGTTATATAAAATATGTGTTGTTTGATCGCTAACATATCTATGTGAAATAAACTACGATATTGTAATCCGCTGCATTAAAAGGGAGTTTATGTGGGCCATACCCCATAGGTCACAAAGAAAAGACCTGAACACATAACAAAGGACTAGGAGCTGGTGCAGAACAGTGTTGTGGCAACGAGTCAAAGAAAAGGGTTGAACGCGGAAGAAAAGACTCAGGTAACAAAAGAAAAGTATGAACATAGAAAGAAAAGGCTCGAGTAAGAAAAAGGACCCGGAGCTCATACAAAATAGTGCAACATCATGGGTCGAGTTGGGAAAAAATGTGAACATACAGCACAGTTGGAATATAACTGCAGAAACATAAAAGACAAAGGTACAACAAGAAGAAGACGACAAACACACAACAAATATAAAAAGCTTAAAGGGCTGAATGAAATATTTGAATGTAACTGTAAATGTATTATTTCTTTTATATTGCTTATGATGCAAAGGCAAGTCTCCAAGGCAAAGAAAAACTCCAATTTAATACTGAAACAAGTGTATATATTGTTGTAACATCCTGAATGTGTTGAGTGGGGAAATGAGTGGGGGAAGGCAAGAGTCATGCATGTTCACTTCATATTCCCATATAGAATGCAAAAAATGATGAACTGATCTCTTTAAATTATGTTATTGTAATATGCATAGAGATCTTATAGAGTGGAAGAATGAGAGAGAGAAGATAGAGATGTTGTGCAGATCCAGAGCTGATATGAACCAGATTTGAAGGCTAGAAGGGCAACATTGAAGAAGGAGAAAAACAGAGTTGATATCCAGGTAAATCAGCATATGATTTCATTATAGTGTGAGGGATTTGGTGCTTCCATATCAAGTTGTAGCTTGATATATGTTCAGTTGTAGCTGGTTGAGGTAGGAGCCTCCTGTGGGTTGTAGCCTGTAGAAAAATACATGGGAGTTGGTGCTTCTATTTCAAGTTTTAGCTCGGTAGATGTCCAATTGGAGCTGGTTGAGGTAGGATCCTCCTATGGGTTGTAGCATGTAGAAAATATATGGGATTTGGAGCTTCCTTGCAAGTTGTAGCTTGTAGAATTTGAGGTAGTAGCCTCGTGTAGGTTGAAACCTACATAAAATTAGTGGTGAGAGGGAGTTGGAGCTTGACTTTGCATCACAGCAATAATAAGATGCGGTTTTATCACTTATGGGTTTCCACTTATATCTGTTTTCTATGTGCTTGATGATTATGTGTTGATGTGATGTTTTAATCTGCTTAATTACTTGTTCTACACACATTAAGATTGTTGATTCATTAGGTATTAAGCTGCTTATGAAATGAAGGTATAAATGAGTTGAATGAAAATAATTGTAAATGTCCATGAATGTATTTGACTGATTCACCCTCCGTCTTAGTTTAACTAAGGGTTCATCAAGGGTATCTTTCTTAAAAAATGATATTTTTCCAAGTGGAACTGTCTCATTGGGTTTTCAATGGAAAATTTTGAGTGGGTTTTATGGAGGCCAATCACAAGGTGCCACATGAACCACCCAAGGGCTGGCACATGGTAGCCCGAGGGCCACCAAAATTTTGGTTAAGGTCCAGGCGGACTGCGCTGGGGTTGAACCTGTGACATCCAAACACTAGAAAAAATTATTTTCAATCGCACCATTACATTTTTTCTTCACATATTATGGGCGCAACTTGTATTTAACTTGTAATAGTTTTGAGTTTTGGGGTGGGAGCGCGGTCTAGCCCCAGCCCTGGTCACCACGCCTGGGGTAGTACCATCGGTGGAAGGCTAGCCTTGTGCCCCCGCAAACTGTTTCTAACCGTAACAATATATGCTTGTGCCATGTTTCCACCCAAGATGCGGAATTGGAGGTCTACTAACTGTGTGGATTTAAATATTGCATGATAATTTTGGGGTAGGAGTTAAGGTACTGGCCCCTGGCCATATGGCCATAATGTGGCCCCCCATATGACCATTTTTTTTAGAAATAAGGCCTTAATGGTCAAGTTGGCGCGCCGACAAATACGCCCTTATATTGGGAAATTTGGCGCTTGGTAAGCGAATTTCGGGGAAAAATTGTAGGATGGTGCCCAATTTGGAGGAATTTTTGGAGTGGTTAGTGTAAAAAATTGGGGAAACATAACTAATTCAAATTTTGACCAAATTTGAGGCAGAAAGAGGCTTCACAAGCATCTTTGGGAATTATGGAGCCATTGGAGCATGTTTCAGAGTTGTTTGAGCATTGCAAATGTATGTAATCACACGTTTGAGAATAGTAGAAGAGGGCCAAGCCATTGGAAGTTGGACCAAGGAGACGTGGCCCAGGAGGGGTGAAATCCTTCATCATGTATTGTTGTGTTACTTTCTATGGTGATGTTCATGCCTGTTAGATTATGTTGTTTAATGTTTTGTTTATGTTAATTTTCTCAATAAATTCACATAAAAATGCATGTAAACTCATGGTTAACTTGAAATTTACCTCATAATTCTCAAGCACTTTGTTTCTATTCTTAATTGGAAATTAACACAACAAACACTAATTTTTCCATTCAAATAATTTTGCTACATCAAACTTGATGTATTCTAGTAGCCCATTTTCATCCAATATTGCCACCATGTGGTCCTTCCATGCCACACACTCTGTCATTCCTTCCAAAGGATACTTGAGCATGATTCTATTGAATGAAATATTCTCAGTCCTCGTTAAAACCTGTAACATTGATCTTCAAGTTTGAATCTCTTGCAAAGAAAACTTCAAAATCTCTTCTCTACTCTGAATATAACTATGATACCATGTAGAAATTAGTGTGTAGATTCTAAAATGGTCATGAAATTTACTAAATCACAAGATTGGACACTACTCTAATGATTTGCTGAAGAAAATTCATAATCAAGAACAAAAACCATTAACATGCATCAAGATTAAACACACATACCAAGAGATTTATCTAGGGGAAAGCAATTGCTTAAAGCCATTTACTATTTGTATTGCATTAATCAAAGAATATTGATGAATAAAATATGCTTGCTCAAGCTTGAGCACAACCCGCACCTATATCTTCTATCCTTTGATTTGTAGACTGAACCTAACAAATACATGGCCAAAATTTCAAGCCTCCAAGATCCTATTTCTTTGTTTTTTTCATTGAGAAATTATCCCCTATTTTTTAGAGAATTTCCTTAGTTTGATTGCGCAATTCTTGTAGGCACATCCTTTGAATACAGATACCACCTATACAAATTGGATTGGTTTACAACTGAGGGTACACTTCCCTTGAACTCCAATCTCAAATGGGAAACTCAAATTCTCTACACGTGTCAGTTATTTTGGGTTTATAGATCCGTTAACTGGATGCCCACTAAGTGTGACTAAAGTTACACTGCATAACTTGACATTCCACTAGTTTCTCCAACATTTGGAACTAGTTTAACTCACAATAAATCAACATAACTGAAATAAATTGTTAAAAATTAGCAATAAATCATACTTAAATAAACTCAAGTGTATCCAACTCTAATTAACTGAGTTAAATTAGTGACAAGTTCCATGTCACCTCAGTTAACTACCTCCAAGTATTTTGCTAAAATTGAAATTTGAATTTTAACCTAGGTTGACCAAGTCAAAGTAAAAACTATATTTTCTCACTTCATTTTCAATAGAATTTATCTTTATCCATATTCCAATGAGTAGCATGACTAGAGAAAAAGTTATTTTTACATTTCATCTTCATAACAATTATGTAGAGAAGCATTGGCTTCTATGTGAATACATTTGGAGCACCAAAATTACAACAACATATGATAGCAAGTTGGTTGATTCTTAGGCAATGTTGCATGTTAGGTCTCACAATGGTACATAATGTTTTTATAAATTTCCCCTTCAAGCACTACAATAACCTTTGATGATTGAAGGAAATCCTTCATTTTCAGGTTTCAAAATCTAAATACTTAACAACATAGTCGTGTTGTTTTGAAGGATATTTAAGAGGTTGTGCAGGACATCCCCTAATATAATGACCAAGTATTTTTTGATTTGATAAAAAACTAATGTACCAAAATCATGCCATCTATGATCAAGAGTGATTTAAAAGAAGACTCCTTGCTTGATCCAATTCCTTAGGAAAAATATTTTAATTTCCCTAAGGAATTGACTCAATTGACCGTGACGAGGTTTTAACTATCTTAAACTATTGAAAATAGAATTTCTAAGGTAAATTATATGCTGAAATATTAGCTCAATATTCAATTTCATTATGTTGTCTATGTATACTATTTTACAATTCAGTCAATTGTCCCTTGCTATTTTTCCAAGTCACATGAGACTTTTGCATAGGACATGTGGATATGAGTACCCAACATGAAATAAATTGACCCTTGAAGTAAGAAAAGTGGTGCATGTTTCTTATAGATAAATATATAATTAAAAGCTTTATATATAAAAATGAAATATAGGCATGCAGATCCCCTTTTTATAGGGTATAGCCATAAAATGCATATTTTTCATTTCGAATGATGCCATCAAAATAGAAATGTATTGGGACACCTACTATAAATAATTAGGCTTGAAATTATAAAATGATTCCTATTGAAAATATGCAATATTCTTTTAGTCTTTCAGGTAGTGCACTTTCTTATCTGTGGAGAAAAAACATCCTCTCTCAAAGAACATAGGTAACAATTGTTAAATACTAGATACACACCAATCTGAATTGGACTAGTTGGTTATCACGGGACTATGGTTATATTTCCATGGTATGATTGGCTATGATATTAATAATAAACTGAATTCCTATTTAGTTAGTGTAAATTATTGCTCTAGATTGTAAAATTTAGGTGAGTCTAGGCAAAAAATGATTCTTGTGCTAAAATGAAGAAGGTGAATGTTCTGTGATAGATTTAACTAACTTGTACACATTGGGACATTGCTAGGGAAAGTGTTAGATACCTGTTTGATTTGTGTCCTATTCGAGAAGACATGTCAAGAACATGTTTGATATGTGTCGTAGTGTGTCATGTGCCCAACATGTGGGATACAAACATGTAGGTATTGTTAAACGTGTAATATTTCCTATGTATTTTGAGATTTTTTTTTTAAATATTGTGGAAGTAGTTCCAATTATAATTTATAGACACTACATTTGGTATTAGAGTTACTTTGTAAAGCCATGACGATGTACAATAATAGCCACAACATCCTAAAGTTTGTAATTTATTTCATCCTAAGTTTTGTAATGTGTTATATGCATAGCCAATGTAGGAAATATAGGGTGGAAAGGGCATTTTTTGTAACAAATGGTTCCTCTTATTGAAAGCACTTGCATAGTGTATCCTTCATTAAGGATAATTGTATGGTGAAACCCTACCTTTTACTATGGATGCCCATTGTTTATGGTTCCTGTGAATGTTGCTATTTGGATGACTTTCTCCAGTGTATCATAGGGGTAACATGCATTATAATTTCCACGTTTAGGGATATTTCACCTTTTGGAACTTCAAATTTAAGTGTGTTTAAGAAAAAAAAAATCAGCTGATACACTAAGTGCGATTTTTAGCGTCAAGGACCATATTAGGGAAATATGTTTCCATCGACACTAAAAACCTTCACGAGACCTTTGTGGATCAAATCAACATTTTTCTACTCATCACACAACTTAATTCTCTAATACGATTGTAATTATGGACTATGGGATGATGCTTAAACATTTTTTCTTGTCTTCTAAGGTGGTATTTAAACTGTGCAATCAAGCCTGCAAAAGTTAGTTGACAACTTCAACATTGAATACTCACAATTCTAACATATTTTTCCTAAGTAGATATATTCCTACACAATCTAGTTCAGTGTAAGGTGTTACTTCTAGAATCTAAAAAATGACTATTGATTTAATGTCTATCTCATGAAACTCATATGAAACTTCCATCGAGCACCAATTTCTAGAAATAGTAAACCTTTATTCACTTATGAACTACAACTAATAGAAAGGTACATAACTAGAAAAAAATAATGTTGAATTATCTCTATAAGGTTATAAATTTTTTTGTTAGTGATGTCACTTATAGGAGCGAGAAGTGGAGGATCACCTTATATTTTGATGTCCCATGTATAAGTAGAAAAAAATAATGTTGAATTATCTCTAAAAGGTTACAAATTTTTTTGTTAGTGATGTCACTTATAGGAGCGAGAGGTGGAGGATCAACTTATATTTTGATGTCCCATGTAAATTTGGATTCAAGGGGGTCCCTCTCCACCTTCTTCAACTACCCTGATCAGAGATGCCATGATCACTTTGCGAGGTAAGTGATTCAAACAAAGATCTCAATCTCTACATGTTCCTTCCAAGATGGATGCCTTCAAGAATACCACTTCATAAGCTCATACTTGTTACTTGTCCCATCTCATTTCTGAAACAAGAAACAAAGAGAGATCCATGATACTATAGATTCCATATCTGTGAATTAAAATTTTGACATATTAAGTTTAAACTAATGAGGACAAAGCAAAGAATACAATCAACATCCTGATACCTGGAAATCTAACAACATATGAATGGGCACCATAAAACCACCCTCCTCACATGTTTTCATAGTTGTTGCAATGGATCTTGAACAACCTTATACATCCTTCTCACTTCTCATGGGAGAGGGGAAATATTCGAGAACCATTGGTTAGATGCATCGACTTGTGAACTTGTAAAGAAGAATTATCGAGCTCGTATCATGCCAACATGCCATGAAATTTTCTCGGATGTGTCATCATCATATAAGGAGACCTTATGTGCGAAACCCCATTGAAAAACTTGGAATCCCCTCCTCTCACCAAAATCCTCCCGTTTCCACTAAAGAATAGGAAATGGATTGGCCACTACATTCCACACTGACAATGTAGTCTTCATGCTTGGAAACTACAATATTGGGGAAACTCATGCGCAAAACCCCATTGTCGAATCCTGAAGTCCCTCCTCTAGCCAGAATCCCTCCTCTTCCACTAAATAATGGGAAGTGGGTTGTCTACAACCCAGTATAGGATAGATGTGTAGGTGTAATGTAAGTATGTAACCAATTTTAAATGTGGCTTAAATGGAAAAAATAAAATAAATAAAGAGTACTATTAGGGATGAGTGAAAAAATTTAAATGATGTTTCAATTAAAAATAAAAAATTTAACCAATAAAAATAATAAAGTTAAATTTGTTATGTGTAGGAGTAATGTAAGTATGTAAACAATTTTAAATGTGGGTTAATTGGAAAAAAAATAAAAAAATAAAGAGTGATATTCGGGATGAGTGCAAACATTTAAATGTTTTTTCAATTAATAATAAAAGGTTAAAAAAATAAAAATAATAAATTCAATTTGTTATATTTTGATTTAAGTTATAAACTTGTGAATAAGTTTTGTTAAAATACTATGGGTGAATATCATGGCTTATCAATACCACAGGCCCAAAAACCATAACTTATTTCACAACCAAATTATTTTATAACATGACAAGATTCTTAACAATGGATATTCACCCCTACTTTAACGTGGATATTATTAACTTGTAAAAACTAGGCTTTGTTACAATAAAATAGGAAAATAACATGGCTTATGGATAACACATGCCCAAAAAAACACAATGATTTTACAATAAAAATATTTTACAACAATATGAAAATATTCTTAAACTTAGATTTTCACCCTCAGTTTACCATGGATATTATTAACTTCACAATAACATGGGCCAATACCATGGTTGTTTAATATCACATGCCCAAAAAACATAACTTATTTCACAATAGAAATATTTTATATGAATATGACAAGATTATTAACCATGGATATTAGCCCCAAATTTGTCTTTAATATCATGAACTTTTGAATAGTCTTTGTTTCAATACCATGGTTTAGCAATACCACATGCGAAAACATCATAACTTATTTCACAATCAAAATTTTATAAAAATATCACAAGATTCTTAACCATGGATATTCACCCCCACTTCAGCATGGATATTATTAACTTGTAAATATGCTTTGTTATACTACTATAGGTCAATACCATGGCTTAAAATACTATATAGCCAGAAACCTTAACTTATTTCACAATAAAAATATTTTGTTTTAATTTACTTTTAAAATATTTTATTTTTATCTAATTTTATAACATTATTTTAATTGAAGCTAAAAGGAAAAAGGTTATAAATATTTTTGATATATATCTAAACCCTTTAAGGACTACTAAAAATATTCAAATAGAAATTAAATTAAGGTTTTAATAAAATTAAAATTGAGAATACTTTTATATTTAAAGTTGCCAAATTTATATAATATAAATAGTATTATTAAGGACCAACATAGATCCATCTCAACTAAAGATCCAAGCTACAAGAGACTAACAATAATAGAGAAATATGTGCATGATTTTTTTAAGTTTTTCATTATTGTATTTTCTTTAACGTGGTTGATAAAAAATATAGGTTTAATATTTTACAATCAATTGGTTTATTTTAATTTAGATACTTTCCTAGACACAATACAATGGGATCAAATTGAAGGGGGAGGAAAGGGAGGGACATAGTGAAAAATATGGAGGGCATAGAAAGAGAGTAATGGGGGGAGAGGGAGAGAGGGAGGTGGGAGAGAGAGAGGAAGGAAGAGATGTGGGAAGAGAGAGACATAGAGGGGGCAGAGGGGAGAGATGGAAGAAAGAGAGAGAGAGGTGGGGCAGAGAGGGAGGAAAGGAAACATTCATAGAGAGAGAGAGAGAGAGGTCTCAAGAGACAGAAGGAGTTAGAGGGGGTAGAGAGCGAAAAAATTAATAGAGGGAGAAAGGTGGAGAGATAGGGGGAGTTATATGGAAGTGATGGAGAGATATTGAGGGAGAGAGGAGAGTAGGGACCAAGAGAGATACAGAAGGAGAGCAGGGGAAGAGTGACAGAGAAAAAGGGAAGAGAGAGAGGGGGAGGAAGAGGGAGGGAGTGAGAGAGATAGATAGATATGGAGAGAGAGTGTATATGTTTGGGGTGACATAGAGAGAGGGAATAAGAAAGAGACATAGATACAGATATAGTTATTATATAGTACTATATAACTAGCCTAGATCCATCTTAACTACAGATTTGTCGAGCATGCGAAGGGATCAAATATCTTGAGGTGAAAAACTTTCCTCAAGTTTTGCACTATAAAAAGAGGTTTTCACCTCGATATATTGGATCACTCTAGGCGCTTGATAGATCCAGAGTTAAGATGGATACAGGTTGGTTGCATTCCATGCTCACAGTGAAAAAAATTGCAACACTTGGAAATAATGTATGTAATAGTGTAGGTGTCATTTCCACATGGTCCTTGACAAGGTCTAGTTTTTCATGTTCTTCTCGCCATGTGGTTGCCTGATTCAAACCTTGGGCTAGAGCTCACTATGAGGAAGGCATCACCCATCGAAATTCTTGGTGATGATGATGAAGGAAGCGTTTTAACCCACGGCTCTGCCTCTGATTCTCGTGTCGATAGTTGTGCATTTATCCAAGTCAACTAGTCCTATGGGTTTGTTAGTCTCCTCCTCTTGTTGGAATCTTCCTCTTGATGTTGTTAAGGATTGAAATTACCCATAGATTAAAATTTGACCTCAAAGGTAGCTTCAACTATGACTGTTTTCTATTCTTTCTCCTTAAGCCAAGCGTCCTTCACATGCTTCATCCAAACTGGGCAACCGGCACTCGTCCTCACCATGTCTATCTGAAAACCCCATTTTCCTCATGGTTTTTCAACTGATTTTTATAAGGTAGGCGTCCCCTACCTACTTCATCCAAATAGGCTTAGCTACACTTGCCCACGCCATGTCCATCTCAAAACCCCCATCCTACGCCTTATCTATCAACTGATTTTGATAAAGCAATAAAAATTCCCATACATTAAATGTTTAGGACAAAATTAGTTTTTACTAATTGTCTTCAACAATGAAAAGTCCATGTTTAAGACGAAATTTCAATTTCATCGATATTGGTTTCCTTAAACAACCCCCTAGTGTACTAGTAGTTTAACTATGAGTGACCATCTTTTCACCATGGGTTAACTCTGATTAACCATCACTTGACCATATTTTGGCTATTTTTAAGCACAATTAAATATGATTGAATATAGTTGACCATGATTTGATTATGGTTTGAATATGGTCAACCATAGGCATCCATGGTAAATCATGGCCATCCACTATGTTCAATATAGTTCACTATGGTTGACTATAGGTCACGTAGAGATTGACTATGATACATTTAGTAACTATGGTTCACCATGGTAGTCAAGTTGACTATTGTTGACTATGATTCCCATATTGACTAGTTGACCATGCCAGTAAGGTAATTGTAGTTAACATATGCTAGTGTATAGTTAAAACATTATATATATATATATATATATATATATATATATATATATTAATATATTATTAATGTGTCATTAATATTATATTAAACTCTTATTAATATTATTTAGATATTATAATAATATTATTGATATGTTATATATATATATATATATATAACATATCAATAATATTATTATAATATCTAAATAATATTAATAAGAGTTTAATATAATATTAATGACACATTAATAATATATATATATATATATATATATATATATATATATATATAATATTTTAATATACATATATATATTAACTACAATTGCCTCTTTATCCGGAACTAGTCCGGACCCCGAAATCATAGTCAAGCGATAGTCAACCCCGGTCCGGACTGTATGGTGAACCATAGTTACTAAATGTATCATAGTCAATCTCTACGTGACCTATAGTCAACCATAGTGAACTATATTGAACATAGTGGACTATATTGAACACTTTAATATCACATCAATGTGAGAATTACATATTAATAATATATCAGATAATATAGCTTAAATATTAATTTTCTATTAAATATTATAATAATAAATTAATATTTTAATTTCTTAATAAAATTATCAGTATTTTCATAAATTAATTAATATCTCAATTTATAAACTAATGAACTAAATACTTATAAATGAATGTAATATTAATTAATGTCATATTTGTGTAACAAATGCCATACCCCTCTGCCTCATCGAAGGCCATAATCTATAGAGCGTTTGGGCTTGCATTGCGTTTGAATGCTATAGTTGAGATATGAGGCAGCTTGAGCTGAGGCTTGAAGGCTGCCCCAAGAAAACACTGGTGAGATATCTGAGATCCATTTCCTAGTGTATTATAATTTCGTTTGAGCGTAATTTCTTCCGTGAGTACTATTAATTCATGGTGGACTTTGATTTTTTCAGTTCTATTTATTCATCTTATTCCCATTTCTTATGGATGGAGTTCTACAAAGGGAGGAATATCAAAAGTATAATCTAGTTTATTTTTTGTATTTATTCCATTAATAGTATTAGATCATGGTGGCACTACAAGTCATAAATTATATTCATATTAATAAGGTGGAATTTGATTTTTACAGTTCTGTTTATTCATCTTATTCCCGTTTCTTAAAGGGATGAAGATTAGAATGATAATCCAGTTTATCTTAAAGGGAGGAAGATTAGAAAGATAATCCAGTTTATTTTATATATTTAATAACATATATGTTTGTGTTTTTATTATTATTAAAATTTGAGGGGATTTAAGATTTCAGCAATTGACTTGTTGCCTAGAATGATTTGAGCACCCTTCACCATTATTCCAAAACCCGATTAAAACCGATTAAAAATCAATTGAACTATTCTCTAAAACCATCTCAGCTTCTATTATACTCTAGAAAACAACCCTGCACAACCATTTGCGATTTCTGATAAGCCAAGAGTATACCCTACCTCCCAAAATCTTCACCAATATTTGTATGAAAGTGTAAACGGGGGCTTAATCAGGGAATGAAATTGTAATGACTCTCACTGCATGATTTTTTTTTTGTTTTTCTACCCTGATGCTATTCAATAACTTTTGTCTTTTCACTGTTTTATGTTGTATTTGGACGAAATTCTATTACTTTCTCTATATTATTGTATTTTTCATTTTCGTCAACGAGATTCTGTCATTAATACTAAAATTTTCATTTTCTCTCCCTAGAGTTTATGTATTTTTTTTGTTACTGTTAACAGTACTCTGTGTATAACCTAACGCATCAAAATAAGGTGACCACTACCCTATATGTTCTTTCCACAATTTAGTTCAACTATATTTAGTCTATATCTTTCCTTCGTTTTTTATTAGTTCGCCTTCTAATGATATATATATATATATATATAAAAGGTATATTCCATTTTATTCACATTAGAGAGCTATTAAATTGTTGCTCTCTTATGCATCTATTTATTAAGTAGCATAAATTTAAATATGCACAGGAACTATATTTTACTCCACAAACCACCACTATATCCATATACCCATGTACCTTTTCCGAATAAAATAATTATAGTTATATTTAATTTAACTTATGATCAACTAATTCCTTTTATATTACTACTTCTAAGTTTTTCTACGTAATCCTATTACTCCCTTATAAAAAATGAAAATTTCTTATTACCTAACCCAACTATGCTAATTGAGTTACAATTCTTATGATAATGGTGCTTTTACATTTCATTAACCTTTATGGTGATTTGTCACTTCGTTATTGTCGTTCGGGTTTTACAATTAATTTTCGATTTCCTTCCCTCTTAATTTCTGAACGTCTTTCCTGTTACGTTACTTTCTAATCTCTGCACACGTCGAGAACTAGAGGGGCAGTGAATTAAATGCGTTACCTCAAAATTCTCGGGATATGATATGTAACCATATCTCGCCATTTGGGTTTATGTCACTGTCCTTGATTCAATTTATGTTTACGTTTGGAAATTCCAATGCGGATTTTTCTGAGACGCCTTCTCATAAATTAACATGTACTTGGATGACTACCGCCGTGGGAGGGCTTTTCATTTTATGAATCTGAGTGAAGAACATGGATCTTATGCCACGTGTACGGTGATTAACAAGTTAAGTATTAGGGTCTTATCATATATCAATTGAGGGTGTCAATGGGAACTTCCATTTGGACATTTATCGTTTCAACTATAAACTCTTTTCACCAGGATCAATTGTTAACGTGATGAGCAAAGCTCAACCCACGCAAATGGTTTTCCTATCTTCCTGCACAGGTATGAATTGCATACGTAGACCAACTCTCTTCTATAAAAAAAATTCGTTGTTTTATTGGTTTGTCTTTTCCTGTTAACCCTCTTTTGGATATGGTTTACTATTTCGTATCCCTTTATATTATTCTTATACAGAAAGGACTATTTCGTTCACAAGTGTTTCTTGCTATGTCTTCTCGGCGATTTTGTTACCATGGTTCTTATACCTTACGGCATTCCAACCAAGAAATCCGTAAAAAAATGGATAAGACTGCAATTTCCCCTGTCGTGGTTGATGGAGAGAAATATCTTATGGTGGGTTTATTATTATAATTCACCATAATATGGTATTCACCATATTCAATATTATAGATGGTTTATCCAAATTTCCTTGTGAAGAAATCGGATTTCTTTCTGTGTATTCTATTGAAATTTTCTTTCTCTTTCATTATTTTTACGTTAATAGTTTCTCACCTATTTTTCTTTTTGCTTCATTATAGGTGTAGCAGAGGCATAACAATCCCACCTCTCTCACGTATGACACGGTGTCATTTTCTATTTCGTTTTTTTTTTTCTTCATAGTTTCCATATATAAGGGCATATATCTAATCTGGGATATGATCGCATACAGGTAACCTTCTGTTCAAGAAGACATCTTCAACCAATTCATCGTTAACCAGTTTGATCCTCTCCTCCGTACGAGTTTTTCGCCTTGAATTAATCCTTCATGAATTTTTTTTTCATAGGTTGGTCCTTAACCATAACAAGGACTCTAACATTACCATTCTGATCTTTAAATTTATTCCCCCTTTTTGGGTGATACATTTTTACAACTTTGCTTCTGGCTCCAAACCATGTAATTTTGTAATGCATTTTCACATATTAAACGATTTTGAAATCAATATATATATATTTTTTCCTTCTCATCAGTGAGCTTAACTCTAATAAAATTGCACTGTAGTCTTCTTTTTTCTTTCATTCACTTAATGTCTTTTTTTCAAGCATATCTCAAATTTCCCTATTCGAAGGGAACCTTTCCTTGGTTTGGTTTTCTAGTTTTATTTACAATTGCATATCTAATATTGAACGACAAAAGTATTAGCTCTCCACTAAATTTTTGTTGTCCCATACTCTATTCATCTCACAACTCGATTTTGGGCTTTACATTAATAGAGTAAATGCGATATGTTTGATTTAATCATTATCCAAACCTTTTTTAGAAATTTTTGGATTATAAAAATATCACTGATGTCAATGTATTTTTGTTTGTTTACCTATATATATCCATGTGTAGATATATGTATCTCTATAGATCAGTATATAGGTTTACATGCAGGTTTGAAATACATTACTGAATTGATATCTGAACGGAATAAACGGTTTCTGTATTTTACGCTCATACTGATTTACACCCCTCGTTAGAATGTGCAGAGATGTTTATTCTTTTTCCTGCTATAATAAAATTTTTGATACAATTTAGTTATATATATATATATATATTATTCCTGTATCTCACTTTTCTAAAAATTTTCAGTGACAAAACTTCTATTAGAGCTGCTAGTGTACTTTTCTAATTCTCTGTTCTTAACAATTTTTGAAAGGTTACAAAAACTATTTGTTGTTTTTATCATACGTTCTCTAACTTTCAGAATCAACATAGTAGAGTACTTCAGATTTTTCAGCTCCTGTTTACTTTGTATGCAGAGTTTCTGTTTAAATTTGTCATTCTATATAAACCAACATGTTAATTATTTTTAATCCTAGTACATAAAAATAAAGTATCCATTAAATTCTCTATTAGAAATTTCCCTTCTTCCCATTATATTTAATGCTACGCAAGTAGAAGTTGGTTAAGACAAAAATGGTTAATATGTATATTTGATATGTGACAATTTCAGGAATTTGGATTACCCTATTCTTATATGCTGTAATTTAATTTCAGCCAGCATTTACAAGCCATAACATATTACTTTAATTCAGGTACATACACTCATGAAGCTGGGTTCCACTATTTAGAATGATATTCATGTCTACCCTAAATTTTTCGCATCTAACGATATTTCCTTTTCATATAACGAGAGTCGTTTCATGACTTTAAAGATCAATATAACTCTCGGTTAGCCTTCTTAACTCTAGATCTAAATCTACAACCAGATTTAGACATTTTGGATGGATGTTAGAACTAACTCAACATTTTTCCATGCAACAATAGAGATTTCTAAGTTATTATTGTAACAACATTTGTTAAATGCATGGATGGCTAATAGAAGTTTGTAAAAATTAATGATTTAAACTAACTAAATTTCACCAGTATTAACTGCAACAATTGTTAACCATCAATACATACAAATCTAAGTAATTTCCTCCACAGATATCGTGTAACATATGTATGAATTTCATATCAATCAGAAAACAAAATAGTTAGGTGTGCATACCAATTCCTCTTACTAGTCTCACCCAACCATAGAGTTCTCTCTCCGTAACTCACTCTCGAGTGGAGACCTTAGCTCCCATTGATAGACAACCCTTTGTTTATCTTGGAGTAGCTTATTTAAGCTATGTTTTCCCAAGTATGTTTCCAATCTCTACATCCAGAAATTTCAGAATACTTTCTTCCTGCTTTTCCTAGGCTTTCTCTCATAGAGGTACTTTAAAGCTGTCTTTTCCGCTTTTATAGCTTTTTCTTCCTCTTCCCAATTACTTTCCTCTTCATTGGGGAAATTAGATGTTTATCTCCAAATCTAATTTTGGTAATATTCTTTCCAAGATTTCTGGAAGGTGTAGGAAAGTCTCACGTTATCCATATTATCATGGATCTAGGTTTCAGATCTCAATTCTCAATCTAGTCATTGAACACATAACTGTTCCATTTATTTTTACTAATAAATAAAATAAATCTACACATTAGTTTTCTATTGGGGTCCACTTCCCATTTGGACTTATTCAACTATCAAATTAAAAAGCATAGAAACTTGGGGTGTTATATATTCCTCTTCTAAAAACAAAAACCGTCATCGATGTTGAAAAAATAGAAATTAACAATTCATTGTGTAAAAAGTGATGGATAATTTTTCATCATATCAGCTTATCGTTCCCAAGTAGCCTCTTCGGGTGTAAAGTGCCTCCACCGCACTTTTACTCTGGCTACTGTCCAGTTCTGAAGTTTAATTTCTTTTCGTTCCAAGATTTGAAGTCGCTCTGGACGGAATTACCCTTCTGGTTCCACCTGAATCACATTTCAATCAATAACGTGAGCAGAGTCATGTACATATTATTTTAATAAAGAAACATGAAACACATCATGAACCTTAATATCCATAGGTAAGGCCAATTTATAGGCCACTGGCCCCACTCTTTCTAGCATTTCAAACGATCCACAATATCTTGGAGCTAATTTTGCACACCTACCAGTGTGTAAAGTGCTCCTTTTAGGCTTAATCCTCAGCTATACATGAACACCCACATTGAATTCTCGATGAACTATCTTTTTCTCTGTATAACGTTTTTGTCTGCCCTGCGCTGTTTTGATATTTGTTTGAATCGATTTTACAATTTTTTCCATTTATTGCAAAGTTTTTGGGCCAAGTACCAGTTTATCTTCAGGTTGATTCCAACTTAAGGGAGTGTGGAACTTTCTACCATAAAGTGCTTCAAACAGACACATTTTTATGGAAGTTTGGTAGCTGTTTTTATAGGCAAATTATACTAAGTGTAAATAGTATTTCCATTTTTTGGTCTATCCATAACATGCATTCTTAACATATCCTTCAGAATTTGATTTGTCCTTTTGATTTGGCCATTAGTTTGGGGGTGGTAGGCAGTAATAAAATTCAACTTAGTACCCATGCATCTAAATAAGCTCATCCAAAAAGCTGCAGTAAATTATGCTTCTCTGTTTGAAATTATCATTTTAGGAACCCCATGTAACCTTACAATTTCCTTCATAAACACATTTGCTACTTAGGCTATCCCAAAGGTAGACTGAACAGGTATAAAATAAGTAGTTTTATTTAAAGTATCCACTACAACCATCACTGAGCCATACTGATATTTGGTTCTTGGTAAACCAGTTACAAAGTCCATAGAAATAGTTTTCCATTTCCATTCTGAAATAGGTAAAGAGTTCAGCAACCCAGCTGGATGCCGATGTTCAAATTTTACCTTTTGGCATTCAATACATCTAGCCAAGTAACTTGCCATATATTTTTTCATTCCAGGCCAAAATAAGTCTTTTCTCAACGTTGTGAGAAATTTCTGGTATCCAGGATGTCTAGAATATGGATTTTTATGATATTCATCCATAATTTCTTTCTTTAAAGAACATACATTAGGGATGTACAATCTATCTCTGTAACAAATCAGCCCATTCTTATTTTGTGTATACCCTTTAATTTCTTTTTTCAACATTTGAATCTGATGTTTTTCATAGTCTTGGTTTTGATCCACTACCCCTTTAACCAGTCCTTCTAAGTCAAAGTCGACACTACTTCCAATGTTACTTATACCTTGCCAAGCATTTCTGCTTAAGGCATCTACAATCTTGTTTTCTTTCCCTTTGATATGTTTTATTTCTATGTCAAACTCACTTAGAAAAGACAACCACCTTGCTTGTCTAGCATTCAAGTTTGGTTGAGTGAATAAATACTTTAGACTAATATAATCGATCATTAGCACAAATTTCTTTTCTAGAAGATAGTGTCTCCACATCTATAGAGCGTGTATTACAATAGCTAACTCAAGATCATAAACACTATAATTCTGTTCATGTTTCTTAAGTTTTCTCGATTCATAAGGTATAACATGATTTTCTTGTAATAGTACACCCCTAATCCTTCTCCACAAGCATTTGTACATACTAAAAACTCCTGATTTGGATCAGCAATCTTTAGAATAGGTGTGGTAGTAAGTTTTAGTTCTAATTTCTCAAAGCTATTCTGGCATTTTTCAGTCCATTCAAATTTTACTACCTTCCTTTGAAATGAAGTAATGGAGTAGGCTGAGGCTGAAAATCTCCTTACAAACCTTTGGTAGTATCATGCAATTTCCATAAAGGATATTACAGATGATACATCAGTAGGTACAGGTCATTATTTGATTGTTTTTATCTTTTCTAGGTCTACAACCAACCCTTGTTCTGAAATTATATGCCCTAAGTACTGAATTTTATCTTTGAAAAATTCACATTTGCTAAACTTAGCATATAATTTGTTTTCTCTGAGAGTTTTCAAAATAATTCTGAGGTGTTCTTCATGCTCTGCTTCACTTTTTGAATAGATTAAAATGTCGTTAATAAATGCTAGTACAAACTTATCTAAGTATTTATTCAAGACATTATTCATTAAACACATAAAAGTGGCAGGTGCATTAGTCAACCCAAACGGTAGAACCAAAAATTCATAGTATCCATATCGAGTTCTAAATGTTATTTTGTTCATATCTTCGTCTTTAATTCTTAAGTGATGGTAACCAATCCTTAAATCAATCTTGGAAAACACTGCTTCCCCTCTAACTTGATCGAAGAGGTCATCTATCCCAGGCAAGGGATATTTGTTTTTTATTATCAGTTTGTTCAATTGACAGTAATCAATACACATACAGAATGTACCATCTTTCTTCTTCACAAATAACATCAGTGCTCTCCAGGGGGATATGCTCAATCTGATGTAACCTCTGTCCAACAGTTCTTGTAGCTGCATTTTTAACTCCATTAAATCACGAGTGCTCATTTTATATGGGGCTCTAGAAACTCGATTTTCTCCTGGCACTAAATCAATTAAAAAATCGATTTCCCTCTTGTGGGGAAGATAAGGGATTTCATCCGGGAAAACATTTTTAAATTCTCTTATCACTGGTAATATTTCTAGTAGATTTTCTTCTGTTTGATGGCCTAACTCTTCTATATGTACAGAATACACCGGATACCCTTTTGTAAAAATTCTCTTTAACTGAAGGGCTGAGATTTTCCTCACAGATATGGGTTTAGGCTTTCCTTTGATTATTACAGGTTTTCCCTCTTTATCAATGCAATGTAAGGTCTTATCTAAACAGTTCATCACAGCTTTCTGTTTTTCTAGCTAGTCCACCCATATCAGTACATCATAAGACCCTAATGGAAGAATATTTAAATTCAATTTTGTTTGGTATCCATTCAGATTTATGGTTTTTTGGGGTAACTTGTGAGTTACTTTTATTTTTGTACCAGTGGCTAACTGGACTAACCAAGAATGCTGAAACTTCTCTAACTTTAATTTACATTTTTCTACCATTTGAGGACTAATATAATTCAAAGATGCACCTGGATCTATTAAAACTATAATATATTGATCAGTAATCATACCTTCCATCTCGACCATGGTGGACTAGTGTTCTGTTTGACGATATTCTAAGGCAGCGCTGATTTTGGGGATGTTCCTGGCCACATCATTAACTGTAGCTGCCTCTCGCAGTACTTGTACTGTTTTAATATTTCGATGTAGGCAGTCCCTCAATAAATGAGGTTTCCACAACCCCAACACTTCAAAGGTTCTTTCATTTTAAAAATACCTTCCATCTTGTTATTTCCATTCATTGGTTTGGACCCAGTTTGATATTGAGCAGTTTGATTTTCACCCATTTTACTAAACTTCTTTCTCTGGTGGTTTCTCCCAAAGTTTTTCAGATAGGATAGTTTTTGTTTCTTTCCGTTGAAATCATCTTTGTTTGACTAATTCTTTCCTTGTTCTGTCATACCCTTGAATTGTTGGTAACATAATCTGGCCTTCCACACTACCTCATCCATCATTTTTGGGTTATCAAACTCTATCTTTTCTTTATAAACAATAGCCAAACAGTTTAGGAATCTTTGTACCTTTGCCTTTTCTTCTCTGATATAAGGTACATATCATAACATATTTGTGAACTTGGTTACAAACTCATCAATTTTGAGTTGTCTCAATTTGAGTTAATGAAACTATTTTGCCTTGTCGTCATAGTAGCATTCATTCAAGTATCGATTTTTAAACTTGACTTGAAAATCCTCCCAAGTCACCATTTTCTCATCAATGGCATGAACCATCTTTGTTTCTTCCTACCACAAGGTAGCCTTACCTTGTAGCTGATAAATAGCCAGTCTGGCTCTTAAATTACTTTCATATTCGTAAACATGAAATTACTTTATCATATTCAGAAGGCATGCCTCAGCATCTTCTTCTTTTCCTCCATCATAGGAAGGAGGTTTAATTTTCCGAAATTCACCCTGTAATTCCTTCTTTTTGTCTAGACTACTGTCTAGAAGCGTCATCTTCCTCAGAATCTTATGAGAAATTGACTCTTCCTTTTTTTTTCCTTCCAGAACCTTCACCCTCTTGGCTTTTCCAAGAATTCAATTCCCTTATTAATTTGTCTTGCTCCTCATTGGCTAAAGATATCCTATCATTGTGACTTTTAAGTTGTGCCATCTCTCATTGAATTCTATGCAAAATGGCCATCAACGAAGCATTCGGATCTGGTGTGTTTTATCCATCACCCAGATCTACATACAGTCCGTCCCCATCAGTCATGATTCACAGCTATATTTATCAGTACTGTTCACTGTTCAGGAAAATAACATTAGCAAAATTTAAAATTCATAAAATTTTACAGCATATATATTTTTTGTGTGAGCACATAGTTTGCCCAGTGTTTTAGCTAATGCTCTGATACCATTTGTAATGGCTCTCACTGCACGAATTTTTTTTTTTTCTACCCTGATGCTATTCAAAAACTTTTTGTCTTTTAATTGTTTTACATTGTATTTGGACGAAATTCTATTAATTTCTCTATATTATTGTATTTTTCGTTTTCATCGCAATTCAACGAGATTATGTCATTGATACTAAAATCTTCATTTTCTCTCCCTAGAGTTTATGTATTTGTTTTGTTACTGTTAATAGTACTTTGTGCATAACCTAATGCATCAAAATAAGGTTACCGCTACCTTATATGTTCTTTCCTCAATTTAGTTCAACTATCTTTAGTCTATATCTTTCCTTCGTTTTTTATTAGTTCTCCTTCTAATTATATATATATATATATATATATATATATATATATATATAAGGTATATTCCATTTTATTCACATTAGAGAGCTATTAAATTGTTGCTCTCTTGTGCATCTATTTATTAAGTACTATAAAATTAAATATGCACAGGAACTATATTTTACTCCACAAACTACCACTATATCCATATACCCATGTACATTTTTCAAATAAAATAATTATAGTTATATTTCATTTAACTTATAATCATCTAATTCCTTTTATATTACTACTTCTAAGTTTTTATACGTCACCCTATTACTCCCTTATAAAAAATTACTATTTCTTATTCCCTAACACAACTACTCTAATTGAGATACAGTTCGTATGATAATGGCGCCTTTACATTTCATTAACCTTTATGGTTAGTTGTCACTTTGTTATTGTCGTTTGGGTTTTACAATTAATTTTTGGCTTCCTTGCGACCATATCCCTCTTAATTTCCGAACGTGTTTCCTGTTACGTTACCTTCTAATCTCTACACACGTTGAGAACAAGAGGGTCAGTGAATTAAATGCATCACCTAAAAATTCTGGGATATGATATGTAACCATATATGAGTTTATGTCACTGTCCTTAATTCAATTTATGTTTATGTTTGGAAATCCCAATGAGGATTTTTCTAAGACACCTTCTCATAAATTAACTTGTATTCGGACAACTAACGCTGTGGGCGGGCTTTTCATTTTATGAATCCAAGTGAAGCACATGGATCCTACGCCACGTGTACGGTGATCAACAAGGTAAGTATTAGGTTTTTATTCTATATCAATTGAGGGTTTCAATGGGAACTTCCATTTGGACGTTTATCGTTTCCACTATAAACTCTTTCACCAGGTTCCATTGTTAACGTGATGAGCAAAGTTCAACCCATGCAAATAGTTTTCCTATCTTCTTGCACAAGTATGACTTGCATACGTAGACCAGCTCTCTTCTATAAAAAAAATTCGTTGTTTTATTGGTTTGTCTTTTCCTATTAACCCTCTTTCATATATGGTTTACTATTTCTTATCCCTTTCTATTATTCTTATGCAGGAAGGACTCTTTCATTCACAGGTGTTTCTCGCCATGTCTTCTTGGCAATTTTGTTACTGTGGTTCTTATACCATACGACATTTAACCAAGAAATCCATAAGAAAATGGATAAAACTGAAATTTCCCCTATCGTGGTTGATGGAGAGAAATGGCATATGGTTGGTTTATTATTATAATTCATCATAATAAAGTATTCACCATATTTAATATTATAGATGGTTTATCCAAATTTCCTCGTGAAGAAATCATATTTCTTTCTATGTATTCTATTGAACTTTTCCTTCTCTTTCATTATTTTTACGTTAATAGTTTCTCAGCTATTTTTCTTTTTGCTTCATTATAGGTGTAGCAAAAGGCATAACAATCCCACCTCTCTTAGGTATGACACCGTGTCACTTTCTAATTTATTTTTTTTCTTCATAGTTTCCCTTTATAAGGGCATATATCTAATCTGGGGTATGATCGTATACAAGTAACCCTCTGTTCAAGAAGACATCGTCAAGCAGTTCGATCTTCTCTTCCTTACGAGTTTTTCACCTGAAATTAATCCTTTATGCATTTTTTTCACAGGTTGGTCCTTAACCATAATGAGGACTCTGACATTACCATTCTGATCTTTAAATTTAACTTCCCCCTTTTTCGGTGATACGTTTTTACAACTTTGCTTCTAGCTCCCAACAATGTAATTTTGTAACGCATTTTCACATATTAAACAATTTTGAAATCAATATATATATATATATATATATATATATATATATATATATTCCTTCTGATTAGTGAGCGTAACTATAATAAAATTGAACTCTAATCTTCTTTTTTCTTTCATTCACTTAATGTTTTTTTTTCAAGCATATCTCAATTTTCCCTATTCCAAGGGAACCTTTCCTCAGTTTGGTTTTCTAGTTTTATTTACAATTGCAGATCTAATATTGAAAGGCAAAATTATTAGCTCTCCGCTAATTTTTTGTTGTCCCATACTCTATTCATCTCACAACTCGATTTTTGGCTTTACATTAATAAAGTAAATGTGATATGTTTGATTTAATCAGTATCCAAATCCTTTTTAGAAATGTTTGGATTGTAAAAATATCATTGATGTTCATGTATTTTTTCTTGTTTACCTATATATATTCATGTGTAGATTTATGTATCTCTATAGATGAGTATATAGGTTTACATGCAGGTTTCAAATACATTAATGAATTGATATCTGAATGGAATAAGCGGTTTTTGTATATTACATTCACACTGATTTTCCCCCCCTCATTAGAATGTGCAAAGATGTTGATTCTTTTTCCTGCTATAACAAAAGTTTTGATACAATATATATATAAATATATATATATATATATATATATATATATATATATATATATATTATTCTTGTATCTCACTTTTCTAAATTTCCTTAGTGACAGAAACTCTATTAGAGCTACTAGTGTACTTTTCCAATTCTTTGTTCTTAACAATTTCTGAAAGGTTACAAAAACTATTTGTTGACTTTATCATACTTCCTCTAACTTTCAGAATCAGCACAGTAGAGTACTTTAGACTTTTCAGCTCCAGTTTACTTTGTACGCAGAGTTTCTGTTTAAATTTCTCATTATATATAAACTAGCATGTTAATTATTTTTAATCCTAATACATAAAAATAAAGTATCCATTAAATTCTCTATTAGCAATTTCCCTTTCTCCCATTATATTTAATGCTACGCAAGTAGAAGTTGGTTAAGACAAAAATGGTTAATATGTATATTTGATATGTGACCAACTTAGGAATTTGGATTACCCTATTCTTATGTGTTGTAATTTAATTTCAACCAGCATTTACAAGCCATAGCATATTAGTTTAATTTGGGTACATACACTCACGAAACTGGGTTCCACTATTTAGAATTATATTCATGTCTACCCTAAATTTTTGGCATCTGATGATATTTCCTTTTCGTATAACTAGAGTCATTTTATGACTTTAAAGATTAGCATAACTCTCGATTAGCCTTTTTAACTCCAGATCTAAATCTACAACTAGATTTAGACATTCTGGATGTTAGAACTAACTCAACATCTTCCCATGCAACAATACAGATTTCTAAGTTACTATTGTAACATCATTTGTTAAATGCATGGCTGGCTAATAGAGGTTTGTAAAAATTAACGATTTAAACTAGCTAAATTTCACCAGTATTAACTGCAACAATTTTTAACCATAAGTACATATAAATCTAAGTAATTTCCTCAGTAGATATTGTGTAACATATGTATGAATTTCATATCAATTAGAAAACATAATAGTTAGGTGTGCATACCAATTTCTCTAACCAGTTCCACCTAACCATAGAGTTCTCTCTCTATAACTCACTCCCGAACCGAGAATTTAGCTCCTAGTGATAGACAACCCTTTTTTTTTTATCTTGGAGCAACTTATTTAAGTTGTGCTTTCCCAAACCTGTTTCCAATTTTTGCGTCCAGAAATTTCAGAATGCTTTCTTCCTGTTTTGCCTAGGCTTTCCGTCATAGAGGTACTTTAAAGCTATCTTTTTCGCCTTTACAACTTTTTCTTCCTCTTTCAAATTAATTTCCTCTTCATTGGGGAAATTAGATGCTTATCTCCAAATCTAATTTTGGTAATTTTTCTTTCAAATATTTCTGGAAGGTGTGGGAAAGTCTCACCTTATCCATATCTTCATGGATCTAGGTTTCAGATCTCAATTATCAATCTAGTCATTGCACATATAACTGTTCCATTTTTTTTATTAATAAATGAAATAAATCCACACATTAATTCTCCATTGGGGTCCACTTCACCTTTTAACTTATTCAACTATCAAATTAAAAAGCATAGAAACTTGCAGTGTTACAACAATATGTTAGAATCCTCCACCATGAAGAAACCCCTCAGTGTTTATTTAAGAATAAATATGCGTTATGTAAAACAAATTAGACCAACATAAAAGAATTAGGATCAAATAAAACCTTATTGAATATTGTAATATCTTGTTTTTCCTTTCCTTTACCTCGTATCTCATAACACTCTTAGTTTAACCTAAATCATGTCAGAACGCAAATCTATTTGTAGACTGGCAAAATAAATTTGTGTTTTCTATAAAAATAAATGTTAAAACATTAAAAAATTTAAACTATCTAGGGCTCTCTAAATTTTCTAGCTATATGGATCATGAAGAACACCCTTGTAATGAAAAAGACGTAAAATGTTGGTATGTTTATTTTAAAAATAAATTATGACGAATGAATTTAATTTTTACAACCATTTTTTTTGGCCTGAATAACAATGTGCATCCATTATAATATTTATTATTATTGTGCATCCATTTTAATATTATCCACCACATCAAAATTTTAAAATTTCTAGGGCTCTCTAAATTTTCAACCCCCGATCGGGGTTCTCAAGGAACGAGGCCGTCGGCTATGAATTAAGCCAAGTGGAAACTGTCGTTCATGCACCATTAAGACGCCATGTCTAAGCCTTCAAAATCTAGATCATGGAAGCATGCGGATGATAAGGGCATCATGTCGAAGTTGGTAAGATAGCTTGTGTTGTTAGAGCCACGAAGAAAAATCATTTGAAGACAGGGTTTATGAGCTGGAAAATAGTCTGTAAAACAAAACATTCCTCTGTGACAGCAAGCGATAAGAAGCGAGTGAAGACGAAGGTGACCACATTCAGCACCAGGCTGATTACTTTATTGGGGTATGTTCTTTTCCATCCTAAGTCTATGTTCATTACCAAAATTTTGTAAATGTATCTGGTTAGGATAGATTTGGAAAGTTTTTTTAGTTGCTGCGTAGCTTGGCCTCAGTTTGTTATGTTAAAACCAGTCAATCCATGCTTTAGAGACCCATGCCACATTATGTTTAGCTCACATCTGTCGGCAAAGAGATAGTGTTGGCTATGTCTAGTTATGAAAAACAATGTTGGGTTGGTTGGAAAACTAAATTCGAAAACAGTTGGCGTGAAATTTTGTAGCAGTACTCATGGAACAAGTACGAATTCCTTCCCCTGTTGATATGTTATGCTTACTAATTATCTTAGCAGTATGCAGAACTCTAAGTTTAATTCTGGAATTATTACAGAACTCTGGTTGTATCGCATCTTCCTTTTTATTATCAGTAGCAGAAGGAAAGTCATGAAGGTTTTTCTTAATCTCGGTTATAAACTATGGGGGGTTCTTCCTTACATGGAATATAATAATAGGATTCAAACTAAGAGGTTGTGGGTCTGCATCTATTATACTCTATCTCTCTACCAAAGCCTTTTTGCTAATCAAGAGTATAGTTTTCAAATCTGCCTCTGTCTCATCCTAGTTGTTCGAAGGTTTTATTTCTATACCTGGAAACTCTGTCAATTATGGGTTCATTATAATGTCCTTGTTACTATTGGGGGATAAAACATGTCTTATGCTACTTTTGAGGAGAATCAGAATTGTCCAACTCATGTTCTTAGTGACAAGGTTCAAAGTTTAATTGTTCTTTCTTTCTCTTATTTGCATATTCTTACTCCAGAGCTCAATATTATTATAATTCAGCTCATCACCATGGTTAAGAGGCAAACAAGAAAATATTTAGCCCATACTACAGAAAAAGAGAAACGAAAGATGTTACAACCTGAAGATAAGAACAGGAAAAGAGGGAGGAAGAAAAAACAAGAGGTTTTAATCAACCTCTCATCAACCTACTCACTTGGAAATTCATCATAGGTCAGATATGAAATTCATGGATGGGAAAGAGAAATTCAAACCAATGAGGAAGACAATGAAGCAGAAGCATAAATTATGGACTTTGTTACAGATCCAAGAAATACTCGAGGTCACTTATCACTGTTTAATCAAACATTTCACACTTATTATATTGCCAAATGCCTATTAGCTAAGTCTATATAGAGTCTTCACCCTACCAGAGAGAAGCCAGAACCAAAAATGGTGGATTTATTGCAGGACATTGACATCTAGCTGCAAAACATCAAGGTCACCCAGTATCAGGCCACTGATCGTATCGGTAAAATTGATGATCGTGTGGGAAGAATAGAGAAGCAAATCCAACAGCTACAACAAGCGGATATGCCAGGATCCACAGCAAAGGAGCTAGCCCCGATTGAATCTTCAGATGGATAGGAGCTTAGTTTTGTATATAATATGTATTTTATTTTTTTACAAAGGCATATAGTGTCTAACAGTTACTTAGAAAATAGATTAAATATTCATATAGCTCATGCAACAAACAGTAGAATGAAACTTTTCCAGTTTTGGATGGCTTTCAACGCTTTAAGGTGGCCAACAGACTTGGTTTCCTCTAGGAAGGTTGAGGCCACCAAATTAATATTTTTTGTAACCTGCTTTCAAAAGATAAATATAAAATAGAGAGGCACTACTAAATTGACAAAAAAATATATATTATCCACCACTTCAACAATTTTGACTTTGTATTTAGTTATTTAACTTTTCAAATCTGCTCTTTGATTAAATCTCAAGGGTATAAATCAGTAATAATTATTATAAACAACTTAATTGATTTTTAAACTAACATAATTACATTTATTAATATGGTTGATATACCTTAATAAATTTATATGAATCATATATACAATTACATTAATAAATATGATTATTATAAACAATTAATTAATTTTTAAACTAACATAATCATATTTACCAATGTGATTGATATTAGCATATAGACATTTATCAATATTATTATATGTATAATATTAATGTGGCTATTAGAAATTGCCTATTTATACTTTTTAATAACTATACAAATAATAACGCACACATATATAAAAATAACACAACTAACATATTATTATAATATTACTAATAATACTTATTTATCTAATATTATTATCTTATTGATAATATAAGTTTATTAACATAATAATATAAATATTATTATCTTTTAAATTAGATTATAATCACAATATTAATAATATTGATCCATACATAAATAATATATTAATAATATTAACATATTAATAGAGATTAATAAAGCAAAGTGTCCAATAATATTACAAATTCAAGAGATTAATATTATAAACTCAAGGAAACAATATTAAACCATAAAATTAATATTCTAAGTATAAATAATTATAAACCCTAGCATTAATATTATAAATACAAGAGATTAAAAACCCTAGGATTAATAATATAAACTCCATGATTAAAAACCTTAGGAATATAAACCTAAGATATTAATATTATAAATCCAGTGAGATTAATATATAAACCCTAATATTATAAGCCTTAAGATAATATTAAGCCTTGAGACTAATAAAAATAAACAGAAGGGATTAATATTATAAACTTTTCGGAATAATAGATCCAATGGGCTAATATTATAAACCTAATTGATAAATATTATGAACTTTTAAGATTAGAAAACCCAATATATTAATAAACCTAAGCAATTAAGATCAATATTAATATTAATGTTTTAAACCCTAAAATTATAAAATCTAATGTTAAAAACCAAACATTTCAAGCAGTCATACTAAATTTGATATTATAAATCCAATATTATAAAATACAGAGGATTATTGTTATAAGCACGAGGGGAAGCAAACCCAAGGAAAAATATGGAAAAATATTATAGACTAAAAATTATAAACTCTTGTGTTAGACCAAAAATTCTTCTTATAAACCCTATGGTTATCCAACTTAAAATTATAAACCTAATGAATTAATTTTATAAATTCAATAATATGACATTGGTATTAATCACATATGTATAAACATAAATATAAATATAAATATAATATTAATATTTGTAATTAATAATTAAAAATAGTATAAATATAAATATTAAAATTTAATAATCATAATATTAATAAATATTAATAATTAGTTATTAACAATTATATATTATTAATAATCAATTATTAATAATTATAATTATAAATAAGTATTATAATTATTTTTTGTAAAAGGGATAAACATTATAAATTCAATGGATGAATATTATAAATACAAGGAATTAATAAACCCAAGGATTAATATTATAATATTTGGGGATTATTAACAAGTTATCAATAAACAAAGGGATTAGTGAACCCAACTAATTATTAATATTATAAGTCCTAATATTAAAAATGATCAATGCAACATATTAATATTACAAATTATAAATATTAAGGGATTAATATTAAAAACCTTATGGATTAATATTGAAAACTTAAGATATTAATATTCTAAACCAAGGGATTAATTCCCAAGGAATTTGTACTATAAAACCAATGGATTATAAATCCAAGAGCCTTAAATTAAACATTATGATTAATATTGTAAATCTTATGAATAATATTACATCCTAGAGATATGAAAACTTAGATTAAAAAACCAAGATATTGGTATCATAAAAACAAGGGAATCATAAATATAAGGGAATATAAACCCAAGGGATAAAAACCTTAAGGTAAATATTTTTATACCATAAAATAAAATTAAACCCTAACATTAATATTATAAACCTTAGGATTAACATTATAAACTTATGTGCTTAATAAACCCAAGGGATTAATATTGAAATCTAAACACAATGGAATAACTTTAAACCTTAGGATTAATATTAAATCCTAGGAAGATAAACCCTAATATTAATAACCCAAAGTGATTAATATTATAAACCCATGGGATTAATATTACAAGTTAACGGATTAATTTAAACCCTAATATTAATATTATAAACCATAGTCTTAATTTTAAACCCTAAGAATACAAACCCTATGTTTAATATTAGAAACTATAGGATCAATATTATAAACCCAAGAGATTAATAAACTCATTGGATTAATATTAAAATCTTAGGAACATAAACCCTATTATTAATATACCCTTGGGATTAATATTAAATCTTAGGAACATAAGCCCTAAAATAAATAAACCAAAGATATTACTATTATAAATCCAAGAGTTTATAAACTAAAAGGATTAATATTAAACCCTAAGATTAATATTGTAAATCATAGGCTTAATATTAAAACCTCAAAATATAAACCCTATGGTTAGTATTAGAAAACCTAGGATAAATATTATGACCTTAAGATGTTAATAAAACCAGTAGATTATTATTAAAAACAGGAGGGATTATAAACCCAATGGAATAATATTAGAGACTATGATACATATAAAGCCCTAGCAATATAAACCCCAAGATTAATATGAAAAACCTTAATATTAATATTATAAACCCAAGATGTTAATTTACTATGAATCCAAGACATTTATAAACCTAAGGATTAATATTATAAACTCAATGGTTCATAAACCGAGGGGAATAATTTCAAACCCAAGGGATTAATATTATAAGCCTAAGTGAATAATTTTAAACCCAAAGAATTAATATTATAAACCCTAGGCAATAATTTTAAATGAGAGGGAATAATATTAAATCCTAGGATGAATATTAAACCCTATGATTAATATTATAAACCCAAATAATCTCCAATATAAATCCAATGTATTATAAGCCCAAGATATTTATATTAAAACTTACGATTAATATATAAACCCTATCATAATATTATACCCTAGAAATATGAACCCTTAGATAAATAAATCCAAGGGATTGGTATTATAAACCCAAGGAACTAACAGAAACAATGGATTAATACTAGAAACCCAAACACCAAAAGGATTAATATTTTAAACCCAACATATATAAACCTTAAGATAAATGTTATCAACCCTAAAACAAATATGGTTGGTTTTCATATTGAGAGAATATTTGTCATAATGCAATGTTGGACCATGGTTGGCCATGATTGATCTTCGTATTGAAAGAATATTTGTCACAATGTGACATTAGACCATGGTTGACCATGATTGACCATCGCTGATTTTAATATTGACAATTTTTGTCACTATGCGACAATGGACCATGGTTGAAATAACATTAAACATTAGGTCTAATATTAAATCCGTGGAACATAAACCCTAAGATTAATAAGATGAATGGATTAATATTATAAACTTAAGGGATTATAAAATAAAGAGATTAATATAAAACCCTATGATTAATATTATAAATCATAAGCTTAATATGAAACCCTAAGAATATAAACCCTATGATTAATATTAGAAACACTAGGATAAATATTATAAACCTAAGAGATTAATAAATCCATTTGATTAATATTAAAAACTTGAGGGATTATAAAATAAAGGGAATAACATTAGAGCATGGGATTAATATTAAACCTTAGGAATATAAACCCTAAAATTAATATTATAAACCTAATATTAACATTATAAACCAAAACATTAATATTATAAATCTAGGAAATTTATAAATCTAAGGGATTAATATTATATTCTCAATAGATTATAAACTCAGGAGGAATAATTTTAAGCCCAGGGGAGTAATATTAAACCCTAGGATGAATATTAAACCCTAGGAATATAAACGTTAAAACTAATAAACCCAAAAGAATAATATTCTAAACCCTAAGATTAAAATTAAACCACAGGAATATAAACCCTATGATTGATATTATAAACCTGGATAATTTATATTATAAACTGAATGGTTTATAAAACGAAGGGATTTATATCAAAACTTAGGATTAATAGGTAAACTCTATCATACCATCCTACGAATATGAACCCTTAAATTAATAAACATAAGGGATTGATATTTAAACAAAAGGCACTAACAAAAATAAGGGATTAATAAAAAAAACAAAAAACCCAAATGATTAATATTGTTAAAAAAGGGTATATAAAACCAAAGATAAATATCATAAACCCTAAAAAAACATGGTTGACCATGGTTAATTTTGATATTGAGACAATATTTGTCACAATTCGATGTTGGATCATCAATGACCATGATTGATTTTCATATTAGAAGAAACTTTGTCACAATGTGACATTATATTATGGTTGACCATGATTTAATATGGTTGATTTTAATATTGACAATCTTTGGCACAATACAACGTTGGACCATGGTTGACCATAGTTTTGACAAACTGACGTTAGACCCTGAGACAATATTTGTCATAATGTCATTGTGGCTATTGAAAATCATTGACCATGATTGACCATGATTCATTTTAATTTTGAGACAATCTTTGTAACAATACGAAATTTGACAATGGTTGACCATGTTTGACCATGGTTCATTTTCACATTGAGACAATATTTGTTACAATGTGAAGTTGGACCATGGTTGACCATGAACGATGATGGTTGACGATGAATGAATACAGTTGATTTTTGTATTGAGACAATATTTGTCACAATGTGACAATGGAACATGGTTGACCATCATTATTAACCTAATGGATCTCTATTAAAGACTAGGATTAATGTTATAAACCCTATGAATAATATTATACCATAAGGGATTAATAAACCCAAGATATTGATATTATAAACCAAAGGGGTTAATAAACGAAAGGTATTAACACTTAAAACCCAAGGGTTTAATATTATAAACCCAAGGTATATAAATCCTAAGATAAATATTATAAACGCTAAAATAAACATTGTTGGCCATTGTTTATCATGGTTGATTTTCATATTGACACAATCTTTGTCACAATGTGATGTTGGACCATGGATGACAATGATTGATTTTCATATTGAGACAATATTTGTAACAATGTGATGTTGGACCGTGGTTGACCACTTTCATAGTGAGCCACTATTTTTCACAGTACGACATTGGACCATGGTTGACCATGGATGACCATCGTTGTCGTAATGTGATGTTGGACGAAGAAACCATCTTTGTGATAATGTGACCATGATTATTTACCACAATTGACCATGATTGGTAATGGTTGACCACGATTGATTTTCATATTGAGGTAATTTGTCAAAATGCAACATTGGACTGTGGTTGACCATGATTTACCACCGTTGTTCATGGTCATGGATGATTTACCATGATTGACCATGTTTGACCATAACTGAAAATGATTGACCATGGTTGATTTTTATATTGTAAACATATTTGTCATAATGCAACAGTAGACCAAAGTTGACCATTATTATTTAATGTTATTAATATTAATATTTATAATAATTAATAATATTAATATTCAAATAAATATTAACCATAATATTAAAATTTATATCAATAAATAATATCAAAATGTTATTAATATTAATGATATCAATATTAAAATTTATTAAAATTAATATTATCTATTAATATCAAAATGGTTTTTTTTTCCAAAGAAAAAATTTGTAATTTTTCATTAATAATAAGAAAAATTACATGTTGCATCTAACAACATATCATTTATGCAAGGATAAAAAAACTAATACATATACTCCGAAGAGTCTGTGATCTATCATACAGAGTCTGTTTTTGCATCTAAACTATAGTTGTTATATGTACATATTTACTAATATATATGTATAAATAAGTTTCCAAGATAATGTATTTATCTACAAAAAACGAAACAGTCACAACAAGACTGTTTCTAAATAGATGCCTCATATAGTAACTTAAAATCTCAAAAATTGCAGCCAGTGTAAGACTGCATCTTGTGTAGCCAAGTCATCGATGAAGGGGCGATGATAGAACAGGTACTCCTAGAAGCCATCATGCACCATGACAATCCATCGTCCCTAATCTAATTGCATGGCTTCTTTGGAAAGTTTCTCAGCCATTTGATTCCTCTGCCTGTAAATGTGAGTGACAAAGATGAAAACCAAATGAGATTTTAACATAAATACCTCATCCAGTAGTGTTCTAAGAGTGTGGGTGTGACATTGTGCATTCAAATTAAACTAGTTGATGATAATATATGAATCCCCAAAGATCGGTACCCTATTGCAACCTTGTTCATGAGAAAATAATAGGTGTCTAAGGTTGTTGAGTTTAGCATAGTTATTTGAGCCCCGACCAAGCCCAACCTGAAGGTGGAAGAAATGAGAGTGAGATAGGTTCAATACCGCACACCCCCCCCCCACATCCAGTATGATTAGATGCACTATCGAAATATGCCCAAGGAATGGTTCAGTCAATATTTTCTAGTATGATAGTCTTATTTTGTGCTACATGCTCATCATTTGGGATTAGTTTATAAATAGATATGATGGACCTACAGATGTCATCCCAATCAGTAGGTTTGTTCAGAAAAATATTATTATTCCTGGTGATCGAGATCCCCCATGCTATGAGGAGTGGTAAGTTCCGATATTTTGGCCGACTAGTCTCCCACCACTAGTGTGACCATGCTGAAACGACTTAGGAGCCATATCAGGTTAGTGAGCATTCCAATGAGGATGTCATAGATCACCAAATTTTTAGAGCTGCTGGACGTTCCAAGAAAAGATGATTGACATCCTCAGTCTGAGAGAGGCATAACAACATCTGGAAGGCCCATGAAACATTATTTTCCTGAGGTTGTCCTCTGTGGGGGTGCAGTTTTTAAGTATGCACCACATGAGCAGCCTGGCTTTCAATTTCCATAAATTTTTCCACCACCATTTCTTGAGTTGTTGCTCCTGTAATGTGCAGAGAGTAATGTAGTTGATCTTGGGAGTGTATCTACCACTAGGGTAGATGACCCATAGAATTTCATCTTCCCTATCAGATAATTTGATGTTGGTGGTGTAGAGGGCACATATGTATCTGTTCCATATCGACGACCAGTTCTCAGGTAGGTCCAGTGCTTCTGCAGTTAACCATGCTTGTGATACCCAAGTGGTATTATCAGGATCTGCAATTTGAGATATGAATTGAATGGAAGTTTGGGCCAAGTGCACTATGATGTCTATAGGTAGCGTAAATTAATGCCCACTTCCAGACCATTTGTCTTCACCTATTTTGACCCTCTCAATAGTTCCAATAAGCCAGGCCAATCCTTGTTTAATCATATGGATGGATCTAGTGATGGATTTTCAGATGATCGATGAGCCTAGTGGATTATGTATGCGGCCCCTGATCCAGTCCATCGTAGTGCATGGTGGAATATATTTGTAGAAAGTGACTTCTTGCCACAGGCTTTGGCTCGCAATAATATGTGAATCCATCTTGGCAGCCAAAGAAGATGAAAAATGGTTTAGATATTTTTGTCCCCATCCTCCCCATGCCTTGGGCTTCACAATTTTCTTCCATTCAATCCAAGCATATGCATGGTCATCCTTTAAGCTTCTCCAAACAAAACGCCTAAAAAAATTTTTTAGTCTAGCAGTCACTCCTTTCAGGATCTAAGCAAGCGCCATCAAGTAAACCGGGATGGCCTCCAGAATGGATTTTATTAGCACTAATCTACCAACCCTAGAAAGCCATCTATGTTGCCAATTATTAATCCTGCACTCGACTTTTGCAATCAACTAGTTCCAGTCTATGATGTGATAATCGTTTGGTTTAATGTGGAAGCCGAGGTATTTAAGTCCGTCTTCCAGGTCCTTGCGATCAAAATGAAAGAGACCCATTACATGTCTAGTTTTGTTTACTGAACAATGTACCATCATGATGGTGGATTTGCTATGATTTGGTTCCATAACTGTAGCTTTGCTAAAAATATTGAGCAGATTTTAGAAATTTGAATTTTCATGACAAGAACCATCAAGGAAAATAATAACATCATCAACAAATAATAAATACGTCAGATGAATAAAGTCATTAATTTTAGTGCCATGGATGGAGTCGTCATTTTTAGCATGTGTCATGAGTGAAGAGAGACCCTCCATAATGAGAAGAAAGGGTAGAGGGGAGAGGGGACATCCTTGTCTAAGTCCCCTCCCAACATGGAAAAAATCAGAGGCAACTCCATTAATAATAATGTTGAAGGAGGCATTAGTAATTCATCTCGTAATCCAATTGGCAAAAGAGTGTGGGAATCCAATATGAATGAGAATGAGATGTAGGTAATTCGAGTTGGCACAATCAAAAGATTTTTCCAGGTCAATCTTGAGGATGGTACTATTGATATTTTTAATCTTGATGGAATGTAATGCCTCTTGAGAGGTTCCAATAGCTTCATGAATTTGTCTCTGATTAAGAAAGGAAAATTGTTCTTTAGAAATATGTTGAGAGAGGATGGGTTTGATGCGATTAGCAATGATTTTGGATATAATCTTATAAATGAAGTTGCAGAGGGATATTGGGTGATTGTCATGAAATGAGAGGGGTTTTTCTGATTTGAGGATGAGGGAAATGAAAGTGTTATTGAAGCCATCATATCTCTGACCAGTAGTTCTATTGTCTTTAATGACTCGTAGTAGATCCTTGCCGATGAGGTCAAAAAAAGTGAGGTAGAATTCAATAGGCCAACCATCAGGGCTTGGGATTTTGTCCTTCTTAAACCATTTTAAGGCGCCTTCAATTTCACCCATTAAGACCGAAGTGTTTAAGTGCTCCAAATGCTCCTCTCCCAAAAATATTTGCATGTAGCGTGAAATTTGCAAGTTTTCCATCAAGTTTGCATTGACAGGATCTCTGTATTAAGTGGAGAAGTGTTAAATTATCATGTCAGAGAGTTGGTTACGAGAGTGTGCCACCCTCCCATTTTGGTCTCTGAGCTCCCATTTTTTGTTAATAATTTTCTCGCCTTTAGCGCATTGTTGAAAAAAATTTGTGTTCTCGTCCCGTGCTTGTAACCAGACGGCTCTGCTCTTAGGGCATCATTCCTCTTCCCTATTCCTTAGAATTTTGGCTTTTTTAAATTCTAGAGCATTCAATTTTCATTTAGCCTCCACAGATCGGAATCACAAGTAGTTAGATTTGGTCAGCTGCCCAATTTCCTGTTCAATGTTGGATAGTTCCTCATCCTCTTTCAATTTATTTCTTCTGGCCTAGCTAATGGTGAGAGATTTGGTTTTTATACAGGACCCTATTTGGAGCCAGTTTTGGATATTTCTCACGTTGTCTCCATTACTTTTTGACAATGGAGTGGAACTTAGGCTCATCAAGCTAAAAAAAGTTAAATTTGAAAGGTTCCCTGAGCTTTTGATTGCAACATTGAATCTTAAAGTATATGGGAGAGTGATCTGAGGAATCCCCTAATCCAACCCATTATCTAGCCCTGTCAATTTGCTCAAGCAACGAGATTTGATCAAGAAACAATTAAGTCTTCTCGTGAGAGAAGAAACCCTTGTCTGCATGTTTCTCCAAGTGGGGAGCTTCTTGGGCATAGCCAGATCCAGTAGATCAGCCTCATCTATGAGATTTTCAAAATAGTCATATAACGAGTCCAGAGTGGCCCCAAGACCCCAAGATTCAGATAGACCAATGGAGTCGTTTAAGTCCCCTCTGATCATGATATTGTTCCACTACATGATAGAACTGTGCATCCACTCATCCCAGAAGATCTCTTGGTGATGGCGTGGTCCATATATATTAATCAGAGTGATCACGAGGTTACTTTCATGAGAGATGATGTCAACTCCTAGAATGCCCTCCCTCCCCCTCCAACCGAGGGCTTAGAAAAATTTGTTATTGATGTCAATGGCACTGCCACTAGAATGACCACGAGCATCTAAATTTTGGAAGGTCTAGTCCAAGAGTAGTGTAGACAATACCTTAGAAACAATTAAACTGTCACCCAAAGTTTCCTTAAGAAATATTACATCAACCTGACCATGTTTTAGAAGTGGCTTTAGAGCTAATTTTTTGTCAGGGCTAGCCAGACCACGACAATTGAAGGAAAGATAGATCATGGTAACCCATTAGCACAGGTTTTCTTTTCTCTAAGAACCCGATCGATGGATGATTGATTGCTTGCTGCCACTTCTAGACTGGCTTTCCTGATGGATTTTGAAATACATGATGGGTGTCCCATAGATGATTTTGGGTGTGTACCACTAGTGTCCACACCGAGTCTGAAATTAGGAGTGTCAATAGTAAGGGCAGTAGACCTAAGGGAATATTAGTGCCTAGATGAGAGGTTTTCCAATGCAGTAAGTAAACGAGAGGAGTAGTCCACTGCCGACATATGATGGTTAGGTTGTGGGATAGAAGGCGGGGTGGTTGCAATAGGGCAACTGAAGGGGTTTAGATTACAATTATTTAAATTGATAGAATGTGGTACATCAGGTATAAAGTGGAAAGATGAAAAAATATCAGAAGAATTCGAAATGGGAAAAACAAGAGGGTTACCCAGATCGGTCGCACAATCCTCCAGGAGGGAGCAAGTAGATTTTCTTTGTGTCTGAGATCATGTGATGTGGCACAACGGTTGGGCATCCAGAGATCCTGGAAACTGCCCCTCCCGCACCATCGTCGGGATTTGTTCCATCTCCCCACACTCCGTCTATGTAGCCATATGTACCATAATTTTTGTTGGAGCTACGGTTTTGAAGATGAGAGGGCATTATTTGTACAAGCATCCGTTCACATGGCACCATCTGCATCTGTAAGGGATCCCCTCATAATTCAATATTTGATGCCAAACCATGTCATTAAATTATATGTTATACCCTTCGAGGAGCCCTTACTTAGTGTCCAAATTTACAGGTATCAGAGCCACAGATATATTTCCTATCTCCAAATATGACCGATCATGGTCCATGTAAATCCCCAAATCCTCCCCAATAAACCAGAGGGATGCTTCATTTCAAAATTGAAGTGGAAGGCCCAAAAGTCGGACCCATATCGGACTTGACCCTGTTTTTTCCTTGTCATGATCGAAAAGGGAATTCCAACCCTTCAATAGTACTGGATTCATATCAATGTGCTAGTATTTTGTGAGAACCCAGTCGACCAATTTAGGTTGGGGAAAGATGAGTGCAAACTAGCCCGTATTCATGGTTAATACCCATAGAAGTTGTGGCATAGAATTTCCCCAAATATTAGCTGTCCAAACCTTTAGTCTTACACATGTGTAGCTCCTGCCTCTAACCCCGCCGATAAAAACCGTCTGCATCATGCATTCGATTTCTTCCATACCAACTCCTTTCTCAAACTTGAGATCCCACTTAGCTCTGCTCTTGGCACAGCTCTATTTCTTCTTTCCACTCCAAGGAATCATGTGGTGAACTACGCCATCTGGTTCCAAAGCCTCATCTAAGTTGGAGGTCTTAGGATCTTCTTTCTAAGGCACTGCGAGCAGGATGACATCGAAACAGCCTGAAGCTACCACTGAGAAAGGTACCCCAGGATCAATATGCATGTGTGCAATTCCAATCCCCCTATCAACGTTAAGTTTTTCGAAATGAAGGGTTTCGTTCTACACAAGATTTTCGAAACCAAACCCCGGTGCTTCTCCAAAATGTTTGAGGTTATCCGATGTATTTTGAGCCTACTGTTACCACATCCTTTTGACATATGGCGATGGGATGGATAAAACAAGTGAAGCCACTGGATGAACGAGGGGTTCCGCACTCGATGCCGTCGCAACTAGAGATTGTCCAGCCAGCAGGGAGGGTGGAATAGCTTACTCACATACTTCCATAGCCACCACGTCCCGGTCATCAACACTTGGACCTGTCACCCATCTAGTGTCCCCACCTCATGAAGTCCATAATATTTGGACACCCTCCAAGGGGTTGGATGACTAATCCACCTCCTCATCTGACATATTCAGGAGTGCTTCGATGTCCGACCCAAGGTCTGTACCGAAATCAATGAAGAAGCGTGTTCCGAGATCTGTGGGATACCATTGGTCAGATGATACAATTCAGTGCAAGAAAAATGATGGGCCACGACAAGAATCCACTATCTGGTGGTCTAGAAAGAAGCCAAAAATCTGGAGAGCGATGGTCAAATAATAATGCCCAAATGGGAGCACGATGTACCCCCACCCTGCATATGAAAAGGAGAGGTCCGAAGATGAATGGTTGTAGAGGCAGTTGAGAGATTCACGGGCCCCTTGGAGTAAAGTGACCACTGAGCATGATAGTAAACCCTAGGTTTCACGGGAACAGGTCAGATAGATTAATAATATGTGGGGATGAAAACAAGAAACTAATCAATAACTCAGTAGCAACAAGAGGTGCCTTGATCATGGCCCTCCTCCAGATTCCCCCCTCCATCCGATGTCTATAAACACCGTGAGCTACCATAACTAAGGTTTACTCGAGCCATCCTCTTCTTTTTCATCACCCATTTTTCCTCTTCGCCTTCTACTCATTATTGTTATTTGCAGTTCTCATTAATATCAAAATGTTATTAATATTAATGATATAAATATTAAAATGTATTAGTTAATATTAATAATAATAAGTCATATTAATAAATAAAATGTTATTAATAATATTAAAACTTTATCATAAATTCTCCAGAAAAATCACATTACTATTTGAGAAGCTAACGCATTTCAAACTACTCAATGTAGTTCATCATCAAGGGAATAATGATATGGTTGATATAGATCATTCAATATAAATAATGCAGATACGCAATTGTCAATATAACAAAAACCACCAAAAATTAATGAAGAAGAACGTTAAGAAAATGAAAAATTAATAAACATAGTAAAAATAAATAAATAAAATTAATTAAATTGAAAAAAAAAAGTAATAAAATAGTAAGATTAATAGATAAAATCATAAAAAATTATGAAATTAATATAATCATGATTAAATAAACTGAAATTAACAATTAATATACTATTAGACCTGAGACTTTTGTGATCCATAGAATAGATAAATGTCTTTTCAGATTAATCGCATTATTAGGATTTGGTCGACGTTTCGAACCAACTAATGTGGTTCATCCTCATGACAAGGTGAATAATTCATTCGTTCTTAATGAATAAATAGTGATAATGCATCATTGCCTGGTATTAGCTGAAAAAACTAGCCGTTTAAAACTAGCCATTAATGGATGGATTAGTTATTTAAATATTTTTAATTAAATTTTTTCTTTGATTAATTAATTATAATAAAATATAATATATAAAGAGTTTTCTGTAATCTATAATATAAAATGGTTATTATAGAGATTTAGATATTTATATAAGATACGTAGGGATTTAAAAAAAGAGATAGAGAGATAAATAAATAAATACAATAAACACAATAAAAATTTTCAACTAGAGAGAGGTGGGGTCCAGCTCTTTCTCAACTTCCTTCTTCCAACCATCATCCCTATTGAGATTTTTAGCATGACGCTCAATCTCAATGGCTTCCCTGAGCTTCCTATGACGGAAGTGGTCAACCTTAGTGATGACTTTGGAGTCTTCAACCCAAACATGGTGACGCGATTTATCCACATGTTCTACCAGAGCGGATGTGCGAGATCGATTGTGCCTAATGTTAGCAACATTCCCCTGGAGTCTCTGCCTAATGGATCTTCTAGTTTTGACAATATAGGGTGTGCCACATGAACACAGAATCATGTAAACACCCTTCATGTCTTTAGGGTTAATAGGGTCCTTGACCGATCCGAGAGAATTTTTAATAGTACAAAGGGGTTTGAATGAAGAAGATACATTATTCCTTCTGAGGACATAGGTAATATTGTCGGTGGTCCCTTGGATAAAATGGAGATGAACCTTGGAAACAAGATACACACAGGAAGATTTTCCATTTAAACTTTTATAGGCCTTTTGAAAGGCCCTATGGCCCTTAGATCTACTATATCCATTATTTTCAAAGACCTCAAGAAGATGGGATTTCTCCAACTCCAAGTGGTTGTCGTCCGAGATTCTAAGAGCTCAGGTAGTAAGAGTGAAAAGAACACCGAATTTCTGAGCAGGAAAATGATGAGAGCCAGCATGAAGATATATTTGGTGTTCTTTGAACTCTTGCTACTCGGGCTCTTAGAATCTCAGATGACAACCACTTGGAGTCAGAAAAATCCCATCTTCTTTAGGTCTTTAAAAATAATGGATATAGTAGATTTGAGGGCCATAGGGCCTTTCAAAATGCCTATAAAATTTTAAATGGAAAATCTTCCCGTGTGGATCCCGTTCCCAAGGTTCATCTCCCTTTTATCCAAGGGACTACCAACAAGATTGCCCATGTCCTTAGAAGGAATAATGTCTCTTCTTCATTCAAACCCCTTTGTACTATTAAAAATTCTCTCGGATCGGTCAAGGATCCTATCAACCCTAAAGACATGAAGGGTGTTTACATGATTCCATGTTCATGTGACACACCCTATATTGGCGAAACTGGACGATCCATTAGGCAGAGACTCCAGGAGCATGTTGCTGACATTAGGCACAATCTATCTCGCACATCTGCTCTGGCAGAACATGTGGAGAAATCATGTCACCATGTTTGCATTGAAGACTCCAAAGTCATCGCTAAGGTTGACCACTTCCATCATAGGAAGCTTAGGGAAGCCATTGAGATTAAGCGTCATGCTAAAAATCTCAATAGGGATGATGGTTAGAAGTTGAGCAAGAGCTGGAACCCAGCTCTCTCTTGTTGAAAATTTTTATTGTATTTATCGTATTTATTTATTTATTTATTTTTTTCTTAATCCCTATGTATCTTATTTAAATATATAAATCTCTATCATAACCCTTTTATATTATACATTACAGATTTTTTTATATATATTATATTTAATTATAATTAATTAATCAAAAAAAAATTAATTAAAGATATTTAAATAACTAATCCATCCATTAATGGCTAGTTTTAAACGGCTATATTTTTAACGGCTAGTTTTTTCAGCTAATACTGGGCAATGATTCATTCTCACTATTTATTCATTAAGATTGAATGACTTCTTCACCTTTTCCTGAGGATGAACCACATAAGTTGGTTCGAAACGTCGACCAAATCCTAATAATGTGATTAATCCGAAAATACATTTATCGAATTAATATATTAATTATTATAAAATATTAATAAACTAAGAATAACAAAAAAATTAGTGTGATTAATAATATTACTAATATTATTTTTCTAAATGAAATATATGGTATTAGTATTATAAATGGTTTGGATTACCCAATAATATAATTAATTAATAATATAGTTAAGGTTTTAGATAATGGTTGACCATATGCGAATGTGGTAATATTTTAGCTATGTTTGACTAATATATTTGACTATAATAACTATATACTAATGCTTTAATTAATATTATTAATAAATATTTTAGTTAATATATTGTGAAAAGCTTCAAGTAATCTTATTTTAATTAATCAAAACATTAACTAAAATATTATTAGTTTTAATTAATTAATAGAACTCATATTTAATAAATTAACACTTTTATTTACTAATACTGCTATTTAATAAATTAATTAACATTGATAATTAATTATTAATAAATTAATAAATTTATTAACACTGGTATTTTAATTAATGTTTTAAGTAATTTTTAAATGTTTTAATTAATGTCTTAAATTAATTAATTAATGTGATAGTGAGTTAAACTATTTTGAGAGAATTAAAATTGGCTATTGTCAAATAAGATAAACATAGGTTGACTGTTGAGAAGGTAAATCCCCTCTGCAGACAGAGGCGATCCCTACTAGCCCAGCAGGGGTCTAGCAACAAACAAACAATGTCATGACGCAGGTTCCTAATTACGAATGAAAAGGCTGGAGATAGAAGCCTACCTGGATTCCAACGCTAGGATCTGAAGAAGAAGCGTCCCCGTTCCTCAGCCTCGGCAGATCACAATCCCTCCACGATCTCCGCGGATGAACACCTGCACATGGAAGAAACGAACAGATACAAGCATAGAAACCGGCATACGTAACTAAACATCAGTCAGAAAGGACATTACTCGCATTAACATGATGGAAAACGGAGTGGAACCATAATCATAATCATCTATTAAATAACCAGCGAAGAAAGATTACAACCAAGTTCTGACGTCGCGGTCTCCTTCGGACGGGTCTCCAGTAGTCCACGTCTCGCAAAGCTCGCCAAGGAAAGGAAAAACCTCTCCAGAGTCTCGTGACAATGGTCTCCTTACTTGAGTCAGCCTTAAGGGAAAGAGAGGGTGCTTTACAACACAAAGGCTCTTGGGAATATGGAGATTCAGAGCTTAGGCACTTCAAGACTAGCTTGCCATTGATTTGAAGCAAGCTTTTATAGATGGGAAAGGAGGAGTTGGGATCTCTATTATTATGGGATTGGGCCTATCACCAAGGAAGGTTCCATGGGAGGTGGCAAAACCACTTCCCTCCATAGAACTTCCGCAGCCAACCTCCCAACTCAAGATAGGTGATGGTTTGTGAATTTGTTAGAACTCAACTTCCGCCATCCATATTTAAAAAACAACTCCCAAATTGGGTGGCGCGACCACGGCTCTATGACAGAGCGCCAGGTGGCGCGACCTCTTTGCATTAATTTCCCCATTGGCGCGAGTATTAAACTGCTTGCCCGCGCCAATGCTAAAAGGGCTGTTTTTTATGACTTTTGCAAGGAGATGTCTCAAGGGAAAATAAAGCTCATGTTCAGAGGGATGCATTGATGATGATTTCAAGGCATGACAATGTTCACAGGTCACGGAATGGGTCCTCCATTGTGCGGTATGGGGAATGGTAAGGACGGTGACAAATTACTGTGTAACAGATGCCCCCTAAAGTATGAGGCCCGAGAGGGAGAGGGGTGAAATGCTTTACGAGAACATGTTCCACTGAAGGCCCGCCGTCGGAAAACCTGCGCAGAAAGATACAACCGATATCTCAAGTACATGATGTATAAGTGGTATGGACGCAGCCATCCGAAACAGAGTATGATATAATCCGGATCCAGAGTATGGGCGCAGCCATCCAACTAAGATCAAATAAATAGACTCAGGTATGGTCGCAGCCATCCAATCAGTGAGTCATGTACATAATGATAATAATCCACAATCGCAGCCTGGATTACAACAGACACAATCCAGGGTCTTGCGCTCCATCTCGACCCAAACAAGTACAAGTTCGAGCATGTGAATGTGTGAGCTGATGTCGAACATGCAAGAACATCGTCTGATTACCAGCCAATGATGAAAGTTGTTAACAGACGCGAGAGAAACCACCAATAATGACAATGGTCCCCAAGGTACTACAGGTACAATCTACGGCGTGTGAACAAATGAGTTGACGTCGAACACCCGCAGAATCATTCGATCGGAAGTCAATGATGTAAACTTCACGTCGAATGCGACGAACCTGCCATTGAGGCATGCAGGCTCCAAGGTACCATCAAGAGTCTCTAGACCAACTTCCTGGATAATGAGTTGAAGTCGACAGGAAGTGACCTTGATCGAAGGTGGGCCATAATGATTTCCACATCATCGACACGAGACAGAGGAACATAATGTTTTGTTGTGAATCAGGATCATATGAGAAACAGAGGAAGGTTGATATTCGCAGAGGCCAACTTCTCTTGAACATATAAACGACACGACAATGGACTTGGCAGTATTTGACATCAACAGATCAAAGGTCATGGCGACGAGGCAGTGAACAGATGAGAGGTCAAAAGAGATTACCCAAACCCATGGAAGCAAAGTGAAGCAACGGGATGAGATGTCCCCAACCCGACACGAATGCAGACAAGTGCCATGTTCAAGAGCGACATACTGCCGACGACAACGACGATGGTTCCATTTTTCCCCACCATTTCTGGCGAGTACCCCAATTATTTTGATAACAAGCTTGAAGGGGATAGCATATGCTTGTGATATAAGTCCGCCCTTCGGGCGAATCCATCCTAGTGCATTTAACGAGTCCTAGGAAGGAGAAACTCGGAGAACGTCATTTCGACTATATCCGATGTCATCAGGGTTTAACGAGTCTGACAAAGGAAGAACTCGGCGCCTTTTCATGTTTAGAGAGTTTGAAAAGACAGCTGAAAAAGAAAACTCCACAAGTCCCTTTTCGTAAATAGTTCCCCAGATCCGAAAAGGTAGAAAACAATATCGGGGAAAACCTCCTAGTCGCGATAGGCTAGGGTATTCCTTTTTCGTAATCAATCCATCCCGGCCCGAAAAAGGGTTAAACTTATACCGGGTGAATGTCGATTCGTGTCCATTTTAACGAGATCGAAACGACAAGGGCCTCGGCGATCTTTTCATATTTAGAGAGTCAGAAAAGAGCTGAAAGATGACTCCAGGGTGACTTTTTCGTGTATTTACCGAGTCCGAAAAAGTATAAAATACAACTCGTTTCCATCTTTTAAGTCACAAAAACCTGCTGCTGCACATACCCAAGCAAGCGTAAAATCCATTTTCGACATAACATATGCAAATATTTGACAAAAATAACTTTTAAAGCTCACTTAACGTCGAAAAAGTTATAAATATGTCTAATTGGTAAAAAATGAAATTACTTTTTACTATTTACCTTGTGGAAAGCAACAGTGGTCCTTTTGGAACAAAATCTTCTGACGGTGATTGCGACCAATCCAGGCAACCATTCAGCTTCTCGTCTGTCACAGGTAAGAGGCGCTCTTTTGCTCTTCATTTCCATACACTTTTTAATGATTTTCCCTTAGAAGTCAACTTTGTGTGGCCACTTTTAAAATTTTAGGGCCGGGCCCATTGGCGCGGGTACCGGGCACGGACCCGCGCCACTGAGCTCTTTTTACTAAAGGGCTCGCGCCACCTGGCGCGACTGTTAGCAAAACAGCCGCGCCAGCGGCCGAACCTAATTTTCCGCCTAAAATTCCGGTATTTACACCAAATTACTTGAAATTTGAAGCTCACCAAAGATCTAATCAGGGGTTTTTGACCATATGAATGCAGATAACCACTCAAAATGGCAATCGAATGGAAGGAACGAGAGCACGGAGACGAGGATGAAGAGGCCATGCAAAGCCAAGCTTGCATGAACGCTCTTAGAGACTGTGGATTGAAGAAGTTCTTCCTCACGCCGTGTTTACGAGCTCAGCCCGAGCTCCTCCAATATCTAATCAGCATCTGGGATGAAAATGAACAAGTGTTCAGGCTACGAGACCAGGTGTTAGAACTGGAGGTCACTGACATTTATTTCATTACTGGATTGTCCCGCAGAGGTCCAATCCCTGTACTGACTGGGAGCAGACCATCAGGGGAAAAGATGGAATAGGTAATGGCGCGGGTGTGCCGAGGGGCACAAACAGGATCAGGAAGCAAGAAGGTATACATCTCCACCATCCCTGATCTAGCACTGAGAGTAGTTCTCCACACCATTACGCGGGCTGTTGGGTCGCAGGCTCCGCACGAGGCCACGAAGACTCAGCTCCTGTTAACCTCAGAATGCATGGGTCCTCTACTGTTCAACTGGGCAGAAGCAGTAACCATCAACATGAAAAGGCAGCTCACAAAGTGCAAACAGGGGAAACTGAAGCAGTTCGGGTATGGTTCCATCTTGGTATCGTTCATTCTGGAACGCATACCAATCTTCCAGGGCCAAGGGGCCGCAGTGTCGAGTCCGATACCACGAGAGCCGCGAATGGCTCGCTGGGCAGCACTGATGCCCAGATCTGGAGGTGGCCAACAGATGTCCTGGAGGCCAGAGTTATTTATGTGGCTACGGCGCCAACTGATCGTCGTGGAAGATTGGCCCTATTCGGGAACTGACTTTACCGGGGACCCAGATCTCCCACTACCAGAAGGAGATGACTGGGACGAGGAGCTGGGTAAGACCTCATATTTTTTGATTTTATGTTTATATGTTTTTTTTTGTTAATACACATTCGTCTTAACACAATTATATATGCATGCAGATGTAGGACCTGAGAGACCAGCCGGGATGTCTCCAATCTCCCGGAGGACACAACTCGCCCCTGAGATTCAGGGGGAAGGCACTGGAGGAGAGGAACTGATCCAGAACCTCGAGGGGATTGCTCATGGGATCCCGGACTATGCCCGGCTATCAGATGTACCGATGGCATACCAGCGCCACATGGTGGGAGTTCCGAACCGGATCCACCGAATCCTGAGGCGCCTAGTGCGTGCAGTGACGTGCTACCATGAGCACCATGCGGATTAGTCCTTAGGATTTATGCCACACCTATTTTTGAGAGCATAGTGTCTCAGGATGTACTAAGACGATTATGTATATTTTTTGAGTTTTGTGATGCACACTGTGCAAACATTTCGACACACATATATATATATATACATATGACTATTTTGGATGGATCTTTCTTTTCATGTGATGATGTTTTCTATATGTCATGCAAATGTCTAATACAGATGTAATCTAATGTATCAGTTACATAACAAACGACCCAATGCGAAATGTATTCACACAATGTATCTAATCACACATTTCATTTTTACGCAAGCTTAAAAGCACACATGAACACACATATATGCAAACTATGCTTGAAATGAGGAAGACGGGCATGCCCCCCAGCATGGTGTCTCAATTCGAGGTGCATGCCCCCCAAGCTTCAGTCCATTGAAAATGGAGTGAAGGTTCAAAACAAAAAGTCGAATTGAACATGCTTGTGTTTCATTATTTTAACGAGGTTGACACATTTAAAAGAACTATCCTCAAACAACTTGTTTCATGTTTTAAGGAGCTTGACACAAATGAAGGAACTATGCTCCGAGATCCTGGTTTCATTTTTTAAAGAGCTTGACCCAGGGAGGAAACCGTGCTCCAACCGACTTACATCAAAATGAACAAGAAGGCGGTGCTTCCAAGAGTTCCACTCTTGATGGAAGGGAAACATCCTGGAAGTCAGGACCCAATGCCCCCAGCACATTATGCACAACGGCATCATCACTGAGCACAGGCACGGGGTAAGTAGCCACATAGTTGACCTGCGGCGGAGCAGATACAACGGGTGGATAGAAACCAGGAGGGGGTGATGGTGGGCCAGATGCCACATTAGGACCAAAGAACGACAACTGATCAATGGTCACGATCCTTCCTTCATGCGGAAAACAGACCACACGAAAGAGGGAGGAGACGAGCGCTCCCATGGCATAGGTGTAATCACGCCCCAAAAGTAGATTGAAATCCAAGGGGCCTGGAACTACCATCACGTCCATATGGACGGTTTTACCTCCCAAAGTAACAGGTAACCTTGGAAGGATCCCCAACGGTTGACTCGTCCTTCTATTGAATGTCAACAGATTCTGCGTAACGGGCGCAAGTGGCGGCGAACCGAAAGCTTGCCAGGTAGTTGATGACAGAATACTAACAGAGGCACCTTCGTCTATAATGGTGCTGGGTACGACCAGACCAAGAGCTTGTACTGTGATCTCGAAAGGCACATAAGACGGAAGGCGAAATCCTGCAAACCGATTCCAGTCAAAGGAAGCGACCAAACTACTCGGAGGGGCTACCATCGACAAGCGAAGGTCTTCCCCTAATGTTACGGTAGAAGAAGCCTCCTCCATGACCTCCATCTCGAAGGTGGGAGGAATATCCTCCGTAGCCTCCATCATGGGAGGCGGAGGAGGGGCTTCTTGAAGTACAGGGACCGGAGAATCTTTCTCCAAGTCTGAAGAATCTGAAGAGATCAGAAGGACATGGGGGGTGTGAGGTCCACTCTCGACAGAAAAGACCTGGTGCACCGTGGACGGGGCCAGTTCAACCGATCCTACGACCAATGGTTGGTCAGGGATGGATTCGTGAATTTGAATTTCTGGGGGAGTGGGATCGACCAAGGATGACTCTTCACCAATCATTGGATCAGTTGGCGGAGGACTCGAAGAAAGCCGATTATAACCAGGTGGAAGGCGTGGTGTAGAACCGGTCGGGTTGTCCAAAACTCGTTTGGCTTCATCCATATAAGGACAAAGGTGAATGGCATGGTGCCCTTCACACAACTTACAGGGATTGGTGATCTTACCCTGCTTCTTAGAGTTCTTATCAACAGCAGCTGAGGACGTGCCCCCAACTTGACTCCCGGAAGCCAAAGGCAACGGTGGGTGGCCGTTGGACCATACTTCGAGCACCTTGGGAATGCCAGGGCAGTCTCGAAGAAGATGGTCTCCCGTGCACAACATGCACGGGAACTTGACTTTCCGAGGAGGGTTGGAAGGACTATCGAGAGGAGATTCCTTAGGGACAGTAGTTGTACATTTAGCCTCTCGCTTATCGGACTTCTTCTTCTTTGTCTTCTTCTTCTTCTTCTTAGCCACCTGGTTACTCGAATCCAGGCTTTCACCAGGCAAAGTAGAAGATGAGGACGCAGAAACAGGCGAAGAAGGGGAGAGGTCCACCTTGGAATCAACATGAGGTTGTTCGGGTGGAGGAACTGATTGAACAGTAGTGGAGACATTCGGGACAACAGAGGTTGAGAACAACCAAACAGGCAACCCAACAGTTAACCCAGGAAGGGACAACGTCGCCATGTAAGGAGCACCAACATTTCCAAAAGGAGGAAAATGACCAGGATTCCCTTCTGAGGGGATTCCTTGGTTGGCGAACTCTGAAAAAGTTGCCATCAAAACTCAAAAGCACACACGGGCTGAAAATGAGTTAAGACACACGATCAAACGGTCAACAAGCAATGTCTAAACAGGTGTGTAATCGTGGGCGATTAATTTTACCGCATTGGAAAGTAAGAAATCCTACCGTTTCATGTTTTAAGAGTCGAGAAACGATAAAAAGATGACTCTATCTCTTTCAGAGTTGACACAAGCGTGAAAGGACAAGCGCTTGACGGTCTTTTCAAGTTTAGGAAGTCAGAAAAGACCAAATGACTGCTCAGGAAAAACTAGGCACAAAGGGTGTACCAAATATCCGTGAACTGCAATATACACCTTGGTTTCAAAAATGAAATAGAAATCGACCAAGGACTTTCCGTACGTGCAGGTAGTCTCCCCGAATGCTGTGTTCGGTGTATCACGGGTATAGGGCGGCAGACTCGGCTTCCTGTGGATAAAGGATTGAAAACCTATGGGGGTCTCCCTTTATATACGCGACGGTACGGGAAGCACAAGTCCGTACTAGCGCTGTCTAAAGCCAACAGGCGAACGATAGCTGCTAGGTTTAACGACGCCAGAACACGTCTCTAGCCTAGACCTTCTAAATATGTTTCGTTAAGTTCCAATGCTGCCTTAGGTTAATTGAATAAATTTTACAGTTGATCTTCAATTAAGTTTCAATTTCCAGGCCCTATCGTATGTAGTGTCTCCTAAATGCAGAGCTATATGTCACAGTGCAACATTTCGTTCGATGAAAACTAATTAGAGAAGAGTTGAGAGCTTTAACACAAACGAAATGAAAAAGGAACCAAACAATGAGCTCTATAATGCAACTAATGCAATTGACAACTTTTCTTTCAAAACACTAATCACTAGCGATATGGAAAAGATCACAATTTGCACTAATTAACAAAAGCAAAAGAGATTTTTGTTTTTTTATTTTATTTTCAATGTTTAATGGCTAATATGCACTAATCAAACTTGAAAATGAATGGAGAAACTTGAGAAATGATATCCAAGAGAGCGAAACAAACACACTTCACTCACCAACACAAGCAATTAGATTCCCAAATCGACCAAAGTCTCTCAAAGCAAAGGAAAGACTCAAAAGCTTCCAATGGACCGTGTGATCTAGGTTTGGAGCAAGCCCAAACGAGTTTCGAATGAAGCAATGAACAATCACCCAAAAATCGCAATGAAACAATGAACAACTACTTAGAGAATGTGGAGGATCAATCAGATAGTTGACAGGACAATCCAAACACCAAAACTCCCAAGGAGGGCTCGATGCACTAAGCCACTAGATGACCTAGGGCTTGAAAAGTGAAATCGGTAGATAAAAGCAAACAACCCAAGGACGGAGGTGAATTCCCAGCCAAACAAAACTCCAACACACTCAGGCAGTCGGAAAATCAAGAAGAAAAACACTGGTCAACTTCAGAGAGCTCAGAAATGAGAAATCTCAAAAAACTTACAGGGGTGGCGCGACTGTAAGATTGAAACTGGCGCCAGAAGGCGAGTGGCGCGGGTTGTACAAAGGCAACATGCGCCAAGTGGCGCGACTGTCGGGTTAAAAACCGCGCCAGTCGAGTTTCTCAGCAAAAAATTAAAAATAAGCTACTCCAGAGACAGACCAATGCAAGCTAAGCAATCCAAGAAGTAAAAACACACAAAAAATCCAACCCAGAAGGTTCATCAAGCAAGGAAAAACAAGATACAAACGACAAGGCAAGACAAAGACTCGAAGTCGTTCAGTCTGCAAACCAAACCGGAGATCGACTGAAGTAGCGTTGATCTACTCCGCTAATGCTAGGCAGAAGCGTTTCAAAGGCTATCTGGCTATACTTCAGACTCCTTCTACAGTTTACAAATTAAACAACAATCAAACAACAAGCTGGATCCCCAGCGGAGTCGCCAATTTGTTGAGAAGGTAAATCCCCTCTGCGGACAGAGGCGATCCCTACTAGCCCAGCAGGGGTCTAGCAACAAACAAACAATGCTATGACGCAAGCTCCTAGTTACGAATGGAAAGACTAGGAATAGAAGCCTACCTGGATTCCAACGCTATAATCTGAAGAAGAAGCGTCCCCGTTCTTCAGCCCCGGCAGATCACAATCCCTCCACGATCTCCGCGGATGAACACCTGCACATGGAAGAAACGAACAGATACAAGCATAGAAACTAGCATACGTAACTAAACATCAGTCAGAAAGGACATTACTCGCATTAACATGATGGAAAACAGAGTGGAACCATAATCATAATCATCTATTAAATAACCAGCGAAGAAAGATTACAACCAAGTTCTGATGTCGCGGTCTCCTTCGGACGGGTTTCCAGTAGTCCACGTCTCGCAAAGCTCGCCAAGGAAAGGGAAAACCTCTCCAGAGTCTCGTGACAATGGTCTCCTTACTTGAGTCAGCCTTAAGGGAAAGAGAGGGTGCTTTACAACACAAAGGCTCTTGGGAATATGGAGATTCAGAGCTTAGGCACTTCAAGAATAGCTTGCCATTGATTTGAGCAAGCTTTTATAGATGGGAAAGGAGGAGTTGGGATCCCTATTATTATGGGATTGGCCCTATCACCAAGGAAGGTTCCATGGGAGGTGGAAAAACCACTTCCCTCCATAGAACTCCCGCAGCCAACCTCCCAACTCAAGATAGGTGATGGTTTGTGAATTTGTTAGAACTCAACTCCCGCCATCCATATTTAAAAAACAACTCCCAAATTGGGTGGTGCGACTACGGCTCTATGACAGAGCGCCAGGTGGCGCGACCTCTTTGCATTAATTTCCCCATTGGCGCGAGTACTGAACTGCTTGCCCGCGCCAATGCTAAAAGGGCTGTTTTTTATGACTTTTGCAAGGAGATGTCTCAAGGGCAAATAAAGCTCATGTTCAGAGGGATGCATTGATGATGTTTTCAAGGCATGACAATGTCCACAGGTCACAGAATGGGTCCTCCATTGTGCGGGATGGGGAATTGTAAGGACGGTGACAAATTACTGTGTATGGTATTAGTATTATAAATGGTTTGGATTACCCAATAATATAATTAATTAATAATATAGTTAAGGTTTTAGATAATGGTTGACCATATGCGAATGTGGTAATATTTTAGCTATGTTTGACTAATATAATTGACTATAATAACTATATACTAATGCTTTAATTAATATTATTAATAAATATTTTAGTTAATATATTGTGAAAAGCTTCAAGTAATCTTATTTTAATTAATCAAAACATTAACTAAAATATTATTAGTTTTAATTAATTAATAGAACTCATATTTAATAAATTAACACTTTTATTTACTAATACTGCTATTTAATAAATTAATTAACATTGATAATTAATTATTAATAAATTAATAAATTTATTAACACTGATATTTTAATTAATGTTTTAAGTAATTTTTAAATGTTTTAATTAATGTCTTAAATTAATTAATTAATGTGATAGTGAGTTAAACTATTTTGAGAGAATTAAAATTGGCTATTGTCAAATAAGATAAACATAGGTTGACCAAGTGTAAATATTTTAATATTTGACTATATTTTAATTCAATAACAAAATATAATAGAAACTATCTCAAAATATATGTAAATCAATAACAATATAAAAAAAAAAAAAAAAAAAAATGTAATAAATAAAAATTCAATCACAATTAATCTTAATACCAAACAATGAATTTCAAAATAAATATCCTTATTTACTTTCCAATCCTTAAATTCTCGAGATAACCTAATAAACTACCTACAAACAAACTCTAGTAATAGTAAATAAACCATTGTCCAATATGGTTGCCATGTGGCCATATCTTGCATACAAAACGATTGCATACAAATGTAACACAGGTAACTCACAGATCTCAACACACACCACGTTTTAACACTTTTTTTTTTTCCCTTTAGTCCTCTTTAGTGGTTGCATTCAACCTAATCATTATATGTGGCGATAAAAGATGGGCGCAGTAAGTTTTTAATCATACTTCTGTTGGGTGGCAACAATGAGAATATACTCCCCTATTTCAATTTAGATCATCCAATGAAAATAATTAATTAGAAAAATCATTAAAGTAGTCAATTCAAAGAGATGAGCGCATATGGGTGTAATTAAAATTTAATTAGGCTTTCATATTTAAATTAAAATATTAAACTTATTAATATTAACTTTAATATTAAAATTATTAGATAAATTTATTTATTTAAAAAATAAAATAATTATATTAATAAAATATTTTATTTCAACCTTAAAAAAATATGTTAAATATAATATACAATAACATAACATAATCATTATTAATTTCATTAGTAGCTAAAATAATGTTACACACTGTGTCATGATGATTACTATGTACCTTATTACTTTGAATGTCAATCATTAGTAATTACTCAACTTGGAACCTTAGTGAATAAACCCTTAAAGGTATAAATATGAAATTGATTTAAAATTGAATGCAATAAGCTGATATCAGTGCATGCCATTAAAAACAAACAAAATAGTCGAAATGTGTCTTCTCCTCGCTATATTTTCAAGTGGGCATTATAAGAAATATATGAACCACTATTGAAATGGTATCATTGAGTGCCAAAACATTCATTAAATTTGAGAGTCATGGAAAGCATTCAAGTACCAAAACAATCATTTAATACTGTTAAGATATTTTGACACATAGGAAATAGTCTCCTTTTGTGTCACCCTTGTAAATCCTTCAATCCTATCCCAAGTTGTTTTTGCGGCGGGATGTTAGGATATTCCGACCCACAGGAAATAGTTAAGTATAACTTGGTCTAGTGTAGAGTTAGGTAAAATGTCTTTCTTTACTATGTACATTTGTAACTTATAATCTGATAGTCATGATATGTATTCATCTGACATTTCACTCTCTCCTCGGTATTATCGACACTTGATCCGTGGCTTTGCACCCGATTGGTCCATGATCTCTATTTAAATAGCATGGAGGGTCATCTTTTCGGTCACCGTTTATGAGAGAAGCTTACGTAAATTTTTTTTTTTATATTAGTAAAATTCCCGAAATGGCTGCGTTGGCTTAGGTTGTGGACTGTTTCCCTCCTCGAGGGTTTTAACCACAAAAAATATTGGTGTACTTATCCGTGATCTATTTGTGAGTGGTGGTCTTTGGTGTTTGATATAAGGAACTTGCCCTGTAAATTCGTACATGGTATCAGAGCCAGGTTGAGGGCCGCATTCGTTTTTTATCCAAATCTGAAGTTGGTTTGACTGCATGCGATTTCCATTGTCCAAATATACTATTTCTAACCACTTTCAGGTCGGGAGAACTACTTTTTTGTGTCTGGAGCATCTGTTATACTGAGGAACGCCTTTCATTTCATGCGAAAAGGTTTTTGGTTGCCCGAGTTATGTCATTTTAGCTATGGAGGTATAAAATATATTTTTTGCAGTTAGATTTATTAATCCTTCTATTTATTTCGGTTCCCTCTATTCATTTCGGTTTATAGCTTTTTTTTTTATTGCCATATCTATACCCTATTCTGTTTGTATGCTCTTTGCTCGACAAATAAAAAACAAGAAGACGAGATTTCTTTTCTGCTATGTATGCTTTTTCCCCGTGTCTTTGTGTGATCTCAAGAAATCAGGAATAGTGGAAAAAAAGATAGTTGCCGATAAGACTAACCGGAAATCTAACATTCTGTCGTAAGGCTTGCATTTCATTTTTTTGTGCACGAATTTTTTGTGTTTTTTTGCAAGAAAAAGGACGCACATCGAAGAGGGAAAAAAAAAGCCCTTCCTCCTTTCAAACGATTACATAATCCTTTTACCAACTCACTTGGTGTAAAGTTAGTTTATGAGAATAGAGGTCTTCGTTCAAGTCTCTCTCTTAAGATTTTTTTTGTAAAAAAGTTTTTGTTAAGTTACTTTTTCTTATAAAGCCCTTTGGCAAGTTGCCAGTTTTAAAAAAAGGGTTTTATTTCAAAAGCACATGTAAAAGTGACATTGTAAAAGTGACTCTCACTTATTTATAAAAGTGGATCACATAAAGTTTTTTTTTTTTTTAAGTGAGCTTATTGTATTAAGTTTTGAAAAGGGGTAGGATATTTTTTTTAAAGTAGGAATTCATCATCAACTTTCAACCTTTCATGTAACTATTCGACATCTACAACACATTTTTCTCAAAAAGGCATAACGTATTCATCCGAAAGTCATTTTTCGAGCCGTTTTTTTTTTACCAGCCTGATTTTTCGAGATCTTACATTAGATCACTTAGTTTTGGCCTTTTTAGCTTCAGTTTAAAAAAAAAATGGAAATTGCATGCCCGGTTATTCTTAACAGCACCAATTATTTCCAATGCCTATCCTGTATGATAGACTTACTTTGAAGTAAAGTGATTTATAGAATAGCGAGAGGACAAGAAACTAAACCTACCGATGTGGATAAAGCCGCTAAATGAGAAAATAAACAAAATCAAGTACGAGAGTTGATAGGAATATCCATTGCTTAAGATCTTCGATTTCACACCGAAGAAATTGACACCCCTCATGCAGCTATGAAAAAGCTAAATATCTTTTTTGGCACTAAAAATAAAATCAGGTCCCACCAGCTTGAAAATGAGTTGCTTACTTTGGACCTCAATAATTTCTTCTCTATTGAAGATTTCGTGTCCAAATTCAAGACCCTTGGACTTCTTTTAGAAGTTTGTAAGGTGAAAAAGGAGGATGGTATCCTTATCTATTCCATTCTTGCTAAGCTTCTACTTGCATACTCTATATTTTTTCCACCTTTCATTCCACTAGAGAAGCCCTCATTTCTCAAGGAACAACCTACAAGTCCCCCTGTTTTGATGCCTTTTGCGATTCTTTGATAAGAGAACAAGAAAAAGCCTTACACCTTGGTCTTATAAATACTGGAAACTCTTCTAAGAAAGCCTTAGCAGCCCAACAACAACCATGTCAAAAGAATCCCAAGAAGCAGTATCATAAAATTAATGGTCCTAAACCAAACAAGGGTCTTAATTTCACCCACAAACTGAAAAAACAGCTCACCAAACTTATAACGAAAATAAAAAAAGGGAATAAAATAGATAGACATTGCAGTGTTTTAATCGTGATGGCCATGTAGAGTCCAAATGTTTTAAGAAGATAGAATCCTTGGAAAAAACAATGAAGAAGTACCACATCAATTTGGAGAACTCTTCAACTTCATCTTTAGGAATGACACTTTCTACTTGTGGTTTTCAAACATCAAGATCTGGTTATGCATTAAATGTATATTCTTCTTCTCATTCTCACTAGTGGCTCATTGGTTCTAGAGCCTCTTACCACATGGCCAAAAATAAAGCCATGATTTCTTCTTTAAATGATTGTAACACCAAAAATATTTATGTTGGTGATGATATATCTCTTAGTGTTGTAGGATCTGGAACTATTCATCTAGATAATGATCAGTTTAATGATGTATTATGTGTTCCTACCTTGTCCTGCAACCTTCTGTATTTTTATCATATAACTCATTCGGGTGAAGGGAAAACAATAGAGTTCTCACCTCATGATGTTGTAATTAACGACCTCAAAGATCCTAGACATATTTTAGCTATTGGCAGTGATGATGATTCCAAAAGGTTGTATAATTTTGACAAATTTGGGTCATCATGTCTTCTCTCTATTTTTGTGGCTCATAATGATGAACTAAGCAAACTTTGGCATGAGCGATTTGGTCACTTAAACTATCTCTCTCTTCAAACTCTTTGTATAGAAAATATGGTGACAAGTATTTATATGGTATCTTGCTGAGATGGTGTTTGTTCTAGATGTGTACTCAGAAAACATCATTGGGATAGTTTTGACAAACGTGCCTCTTGGCACGCTTCAGCCCCTTTGCAGCTTGTGCACATTTATTTATGTGGTCCACTTCATGTTGTTTCTTTCTCTGGCTTCAAATACTTCTTAAATTTCATTGATGATATTTCTAGATGCACTTGGGTATACTTCTTAAAAATCAAGAGTTAAGTTTTTAACATGTTCTTGGCCTTTAATGCCTTTGTTGAGAAACAATATGAACATCAAATTCTTGAGTTAAGATCAGACAATGGAGGAGAATATGTTAACAAAAAATTTATCAACTTTTGCACTGAGCATGGAATTCAATTGCAACATAATATTCCATATAATCCACAAAAAAATGGTGTAGCTTAAAGAAAGAATGAGACCCTAAAAGAAATGGCTAATTGTATGCTTCAAGCTAAAGGACTTAGTCTTAATTTTTGGGTGGAGGCAATTAACTATGAAAATTACATCGTGAATCGCACTCCTACTAATGTTTTAAGGAATATCACTCCAAAAGAAGCATGGACCTCAATCAAACTAGATGTAAGTCACTTTCATCTTTTTGGATGTGAATCTTGGGCCCATATTCCAGATGTGAAACATAAAGCCTTAGAACCTATGAGTGAAAAATGCATTTTTGTTGGATATTTGGAGGATGTCGAAGGATATAATCATTAGAAGAGATGATTAGAAGAGATGTAAAATAGGTGTGCCACCTTTTTCCTACGAGCCTTATTCGACATATTTTCCACCTCTCTCTATCTCTTCTATTTTTTACAGCATTCCTTCTAGTTCAGATGATGATAGTGAGGATGAAAATCCTCCTCCAACTCCTCAAGCTATTCCTTCAGCTCCACAGCTTCCAATATCAGTCTGCCCTACTCGGGATGTAACAGGTTCTCTTGAAGGTGACCCTACAGATCAACGTCGTACACATTCTCAATTTGAAATAGCCTCTTCCTTGTTGGCTCAACTTCCAGAAAATCCTGATCCAGGCACATTTGAAGAAGCTTTTGTTCATCCAGATTGGGATGAAGCTATGAATGAAGAATATCGTTCCTTATTGGAAAACGATACTTGGGATCTTGTTCCTCTTCCAAAGGGAAGAGAACTTGTCAGATTAAAGTGGGTTTACAAAACAAAATTTGGACCAGATAGAAAAGTGAATAGACATAAAGCTCATCTTGTAGCTAAAATATTTTCACAAGTTGAAGGCATTGAATATACTGAAACCTTCTCCCCCATTGCCAAAATGAATTCTATCTACCCTGTTCTTTCCCTTGTTGCCTTTTTTAAATGGGAAGTCCATCAGGTTGATGTTAAATCCGCCTTCTCACATGGATATTTGCATGAAGAAATCTACATGGAACAACCCCCTGGCTTTATCCAAAATGACTCTAGCATTGTTTTTCACCTTAGGAAGTCTCTCTATGGTCTCAAACAAGCTCCTCAGGCTTGGTATGCCAAAATGGATAGATTTATCTTAGTTAATGGCTTTTCTAGGTGTCATTCTCACAACACTGTCTACACCAAGAAAGTGGGTAAGTACTTCATCATCCTTGTTCTTTATGTTGATGATCTTATCCTTATTGGTAGTGATCCAAAAGATATAAATTATGTGAACTCTAGCCTGAAAAAGAAGTTTGAGATGATAGACTTAGGACACTTTCATTATTTCCTTGGTCTTAAGGTCTTGCAATCCAAAGAAGGTACTACCCTTTCTCAGTCAAATTATGCCTGTGATATTCTATGCCACTTTCACATGGAATACTATAAGCTAGCCCCTTTTCCCTTTCAGTCTGGATTCAATCTTTCAGTCACTTGTACTACGCTCGAAGTTCATGCTACCTTATACCGTCAAAATGTTGGTAAACTTCTATATCTAACCCATACCCATCTTCACCTTTCCTTTGTCGTTGGTCTTGTTGCTCACTTTATGCACCAAGCTCATGAAAGTCACTGGAAAGAAGCTAAAAGAATACTTCAATATATTCTAGGTATAGTTCAGTTAGGGCTTCATTACTGTGTAGGAGCATCTCCATTGTTGGTTGGTTTCACTGATTCAGATTGGGATGGTGACCCTGATGACCGAAAGTCTACTGCAGGATATGTATTGACTCTTGGTTCAGGACCTATTACATGGTATTGTAAGAAACAAAATGCCATCTTTGTTTCTGTGACACAATCAGAGTATCGTGCAACAGTTGAAGCAAGAAAGGAAGCCATGCGACTTCGTCAGATCCTGTCTCAATTTCGTCTTCATCAGGAGCATCCAACTACACTTTCGTCTGATAATCAGAGTGCCATTCAGCGATGCAAATATCTAGTTTAGCATCAGCGTATGAAATACATTGAGCTTCATATACACTTCATCAGAAAGCTCATTCAAGATCCTGTTCTTGAAGTTCAATATTGTTCAACCAATGATCAAGTTGTTGATACCTTTACAAAGGCTCTCACAGAAGTGAAGTTCACCAAACTTCGATCTATGCTTGGAGTTCAAAAAGTCATCATTAAGGGGGGATATGCTCTAATGCCTCCTTCCTTCTCCTATTGTGTCACCTTTGTAAATCCTTCAATCGTATCCCAAGTTGTTCTTAAGGGGGGATGTTAGGATATTTTGACACATAGGAATTAGTCTCCTTTTGTGTCACCTTTGTAAATCCTTCAATCCTATCCGAAGTTGTTCTTAATGGGGGATGTTAGGATATTCTGACACATAGGAAACAATTAAGTATAACTTGGTCTAGTGTATAGTTAGGTAAAACATGTTTCTTTACTATTTACATTTGTAACTTATAATCTGACAGTTATGATATGTAGTGATCCGACGGTTTACTCTCTCCTTGGTATTACCGACACTTGATCCATGGCTTAACACCTGATTGGTCCATCATCTCTATTTAAAGAGCATGGAGGGTATTTTTCTTCTAGCAACCGTTTATGAGAGAAGCTTATGTGAATTTTCTTGTGTATATTAATAAATTGCCTAAAGTGGTCGAGTTGGCTTAGGCCTGTTTCCCTCTTCGAGGGTTTTAACCACGTCAAATACTTGTGTACTGATATGTGATCTATTTGTAAGCGATGACTTTTGGTATTTGATCTAACGAATTTACCCTGTAAATTCCTACAAATATCAAAACATTTATTAAATTTGAAATGGTATCAAATACCAAAACATTTATTAAATTTGAAAGTCACACAATAGCTTTTAATTTTTTTTTAGTAAAATGTTAATTTTCTTTCTAAATCCATTTCATTTTCATATTTTGAATTATTCTAAAATTTCAAAAAATAATAAATCAATACCCAATCATTTCAACTAACTCCCCAAATTATTTTAAATTTTAAATTCTTTTAAGCTACACATTTTACATTGTATTTAAAAACATAATAACCAAATTTGTAAACAATATATCAAAATGAAAAGAAAAAAAACTTATCAATTTCCAAACGTGACCTGGAGGCTGAAAAACAAACTGGCGTCAAGAAAAAAAATCAAACTTATTGTTAATTTTGAAAAGTGGTTAATTTCATAAGTCCTCCTGGCAAACTATGCATTCAACGGTTGATATGAAGGGTGAATCAAACCACGTTAACTTGTTGTGGTAAGGAATGCAATCTCATCTACATAACACCATAAAATATAGTGTTTGAACTCGGCTTAACACACCTACAAAAGAAACAAATAGGAATAGAAATAGATACAGAAAAGTGTTTTATTATCCTCTAAATACTTTCTCAGTATAATATGTACATAACATCTAACACATTACAGTGTGAAAGCAGAGGCAACCAGATCATGACAATCTCATTGATTTACATTCTTTATAGTCATCAAAGATCGAATAATACAACCGATTCCAAAAAAATATAAAATCTATTATTAAAATGAAAAATATATTGAAATTTTGAGATAAATAGAAAACTATAACAATTTATTTATTTTAAGATTAATTTTACATTTAATTTTTCTGTAACATACCCATAGTCATACCAATCGAGGTTAATTAAAAAAAAAAAAAAAAACTTTTACGCAAGCATACACAGGATGGATAGTTAACTCATTTACTCGTTCAGTAATGTAAACATAATGATTTTCTATGATAGATCGATTTTATTTATTTATTTAATAAATATTGTGCCAATCGTTCACTACATATACAATGTATATAACAACTAGATTAAAATGTTTAATCCAGAACCAAGTTTTTTTATACAACTAAGTCTGCCTTACCAGATTTCCCAAACTTCTAGATATGCATTGATATTCTGCCTAGTGGCACAAATCCTCCCTTGGGATTGGCATGTTCTTTGATCTACGACTAAAAGAGCATAGGTAGGGTTTCAGTCGACATCTAAAAGAAAAAGGTTGTTAATGTAATTGTTCTTCCTTTGAGTGTTATGTGGAAAAATCTCATCCTGTTGAGCTTGATTGTGCGAGACAGGGTTCTGTTGGAATATAATTTCCAACTTCTTGGATAACCAGAAGATCGGCGACAATAGGTTTGAACAACGCAGAGTTAAAAGCGGAAGCACGTCGACAAGAAGATCATCGCTCGATAGGAGATCAACGTCTAGCGGGAGGATAAATAGCCCGGAGGTTAATGGGATGGGTACCCCCCGCATTTGACTTGTCAATTGAGCGTTGACCCACGATGAATGGATATTATTTAGTGCGGGTCCTTACCCCGATCGTACTGAGCCGGTAGAGCAAAGCACCCACAACCACCGCCATGTGGTGTCTCCGCCCGCGCACCACCAAACCACCGCCACCACCACGAAAATCCGTCAAATGGTGCCACCATGCGAATTCGACATCAATGCGTTTTTAAGCGGTGCCGGCATATTTATGATGCCATTAATATTTTTTTAAGCGGTGGTATTTTGGGTGTTATGTCAATGAATGACATTAAATAAGGTAGAGATATTTTGTTTATACATATAGAACATAATTGTAAATTTTTAGTGTGTGTTAACATATATAACAGAAACGTTCTATTTTTAAGTGATATGCACAACAGTGCATTGTTGTTTTGTTTTAAATACAGATAGAATAGTTTTATGCACAGCAGTGCATTATTTAAAAAGACAGTGAGTGCAAATTTTAAAATACACAGCAGTGTATATTTAAAAAAAAAAGGTGAGTTTTTTTTTAAAACAGAGACAGTGAATGGAAATTCACAATAGAGTTTAAAAAAAAAAAAAAAAACAGAGAAGAGTTTTTTTTGAACTGTGTTTTGTAACAGTCCAGCGGTAGCAATCCCTCTGTGTAGAGGAAGAACTTGTAACGAATTTTTATGGAATAAATGTTTGTTTTATTGATTTGAAACTCTATTTTTTCTGAGAGTGAAATTTATTTCTCTGTGTTAAAGAGGGAGAGTTTAATTTCTCCATTATCAATTCTAGAATTTTCAATATTCCAACATGGTATCAGAGCAGTCCAGGCTATTTGAAGGTCAAATAAGTTGAAGGAAAGGAGTTCTTTGTTGCAGCAGCTTCTCCAGCAATGTGAAGACTCAGACAAGAAGAATCCGAAGGTATTTCTCTATACAGTCTTGTGTTACTGTTGCAGTACAGTTAGTTAATTTTAAAACACACAGTCAAGTGATTTTGAATCATAGTTAAGAGTGCAGAATGACTGGAGCCAGCACTGGTATGCATATGGGAAATATCCATCTTCCACAATTTAATGGGAAAAATTATGACTACTGGTCAATAACTATGAGAGCTTTATTTGTCTCCCAAGAATTATGGGAATTTGTTGAGGATGGCTTTGAAGAGCCAGTAAATGAAGCAGAGTTTTATGTGTTAACTCAAGCAGGAAGAGAACAGTTGAAGAGAAATAAGAAGAAATATGCCAAGGCTCTTTTCTTCTTGTATCAAGCAGTACATGAGAGTTTGTTTCTGAGGATAGCAGCAACCAAGAGATCCAAAGAAGCATGGGAAACTCTCAAGACAGCCTATCAAGGCATGGAGAAAGTGAAGACAGCAAAACTTTAGTTGTTGAGGAGAGACTTTGAGACTCTCTGTATGAAAGAGTCGGACACTATTGACTCATTATTCATTCATGTGATTGGAATGGTCACACAAATAAGATCTCATGGAGAGACTCTTGAAGATAAGAGGATTGTGGAAAAACTCTTGAGAAGTTTACCTTCAAGATTTGATGTGATCGTCACCACCATAGAGGAGACTAAGGATCTCACAAATTTTTCAGTAGATGAACTACTTGCATCACTGATGACCCATGAACAAAGATTGGGTAGGAGTGAAAACTCATCTCTAGAACATGCTTTTAAGACCCAGATGTCTTTCGGAAGAGGAAGAGGGCAAGGAAAAGAAAGAGGAAGAGGCAGAAGCCAAAACAGAGGTGGAAGGAACAACCCTTCACATTCACATGGAAGGTGCAACAGTCAAAGTCACAGCCACGACCAAGACAAAAACCAGCAGAATGGTCAGCAGAATGCTCAAGGACAAAGGTATGATAAATCTAATGTCCAATGTTACAATTGTAAAAAATATGGTCATTATGCTAATGAATTTAGAACGAAGAAGAAAGATATGAGAAGTAGAACTAGTGTAAATTTCACTAGAGAAAGTAGCAGCCAAAACAATTTGTTTTTAGCTTGTAATATGGTTGAAGAAAAGAATGAGGATTTATGGTTTCTAGACTCCGGTTGTAGTAACCATATGACTGGAAACCTAGCAATGTTTTCTATATTAGATGAGAGTGTGCAGTCACAAGTCACACTAGGAACTGATAGCAAAGTTTCTGTTATGGGAAAAGGAGATGTGAATGTTTTAACAAGATTAGGTGCAAAGAAATCCATAGCAGATGTTTATTATGTTCCAGGAATGAAGTGCAACCTCTTAAGCATTGGACAGCTTGTCCATAAGGGGCATAATGTTTTCTTTGAGGATGATGTTTGTACAATCATGGATAAACCACCCAGCAATCAGTGTATTGCTGAAGTAAAGATGACAAGGAATAGGATGTTGCCTCTCAAAATGAGAGCAGACTTGAAGAATGGTGAAGAGAAAGCAGCAGTTGCACAAGAGAATTTCCATGATGGGTATGTGTTATATTCTTTCCACGACTAATTTCCGGTGGGTAGTCCACGTCCATGGTTTTGTGCATGGTTTTGCACATGGTTTTGCAGTACGATGGTTTTTGGCCCCTGGTATTTTTGTAGATCCGGTCAAGGGAACTACGGTTATGTTCTAATCCAGGGTTTATGGATTAGGGTTTATGTATGCTTCGGCATGTATATATATGTGTTGTAACACTAAAAGGAATATAATGAAAAATCAAGCTGGTTGTCCTGATTTGGGATCTAGGGGAAAATCTCTGTGTTTATCTGTTTTATGTTTTATGATCTCGCTATTGTTTATTTTCTGTTATAAGATTCGTGTGTAGATAATTTCTGTTCAGGGTTAAAACCTACATTCCAAAGAGAACCAAAATATGATAATTGGTTATGGCACTTGAGATTTGGACATCTCAACTTTGGAGGTCTTAATTTGTTGAACAAAAAAGGAATGGTAAGTGGTTTACCATTGATAGAGAAACCGGACAACCTTTGTGAAGGTTGTATCTTGGGGAAACAACACAGAGAAAATTTTCCTTCCGGGAAAAGCATAAGGGCAAAAGCACCCTTAGAGATTGTCTACTCAGATTTATGTGGACCGATGAAAACTCTATCTCTTGCTAGCAGCCACTACATGTTAACATTCATAGATGATTTTACAAGAAAAAATTGAGTTTATTTTTTGAAAAAAAAAAGTGAAGTGTTTGAAAAATTTTGCAATTTCAAAGCACTTGTGGAAAACCAAAGTGGGCTGCACATCAAAGTCCTAAATACTGATAGATGAGGTGAGTATATCTCTAAAGATTTTCTATGTTTTTGTAGAGAAAATGGAATCCATAAGTAGTTTACACCTAGATATACTCCGCAGCAAAATGGAGTAGCTGAAAGGAAGAATAGAACCATAATGGACATGATGAAGAGTATGTTAAAAGAAAAGAATTTGCCTAATGATTATTGGGCTAAAGCTATACATTGTGTAGCGTACATTTTGAATAGATGCCCTACAAAAGAAGTGATGAACAAAGTGTCGGAAGAGGCATGGAGTGGCACAAAGAAAGGTGTCACACACATGAAGGTTTTTGGATGTGTGGCTTATGCACACATACTAGATCAACTAAGGAAGAAATTGGACAGCAAGGGGGAGAAATGTATTTTCATTGGATACAGTGAGGAATCCAAGGTTTACAGGTTATACAACCCATCCACCAAGAAGTTTATTGTGAGCAGAGATGTTCAGTTTATTGAAGAGGAAGCTTGGGATGGAAGCATAGAGAAAACAGTGAATGTTAAACATTGTTTATCTCATGATGAAAATAATGATGAGTTGGCTGAAATACATCCCCAAACAACAGCACCAACACAAGAGTAGTAATGCACACCCTTGAGGAGAAATGATAATGCTTCTCCAAGCACACCACAAGGAGGAAATTCAAGTGCTTCTTCAAGCATTTGTACACCTATTGAAAGAGGTAAGAAATTCAGAAGTTTGAAAGATATTTATGAACAAGATATAGATAATGAAGGTATCAATTCTTTATTTGCTTTATATTGTCATGTTGATGATCATGTTCATTTCGAAGAAGCTATCAAGAATGAGAAATGGATAGAAGCTATGGATGAGGAAATAAATGCCATAGAAAGAAACACGTTTAGGATTTTGGTAGAACTCCCAAAATGTAAAGATGTCATTGGTGTTAAATGGGTCTACAAGACCAAGAGTAATGCGAAAGGAAAATAGAGAGACACAAGGCAAGGCTTGTCATCAAGGTCTCGCCGAAGCATGGGATGGGTGCGGGGAAAATTTCGCACTGGTTGCGAGAATGGAAACGGTGAGAGCAGTGTTATCCATAGGAGCACAAAACAAGTGGAAATTTTACCAAATGGACGTGAAGTTAGCATTTCTAAATGGAGTATTAATGGAAGAGGTTTACATTGAACAACCTCTCGGTTATGAAAAGAAAGGCCAAGAGCACAAGAAGTAAGCTAGTTGAAAAGCTCTTTATGGGTTGGAGCAAGCGCCAAGAGCGTGGTACAGTAGGATAGATTCATATCTACTGGAAAATGGTTTTGAGAAGTGTGAGGGAGAACCCACCCTCTACATCAAAGAAAAAGACGATAAAATCTTGATTGTAATTTTGTATGTTGATGATGTTATTTTTACAGGTAATGATGATCGTCTTATTGAACATTTCAAGACAGTCATGAAAGAAGAATTTGAAATGACTGATATGGGTTTGTTGAAATACTTCTTGGGAATAGAAGTAGAACAAGATGAAAACGTGATTTTTATCTCACACGCAAAGTATGTTAATGAGGTACTTGAAAGATTTAACATGCAGGAATGCAAAGCAACAATCACTCCCACAGTAATGGGATTAAAAAACTCGGCGGAGAGAATGACAAGGATTTTGATCCTAGTTTATACAAAACATAATTTGACGACCTTATGTATTGTTGCCAACTAAACCCGGACATAATGCATGTTGTTAGTTTGATTTCTGATTCATGGAAAAAGCAAAGGATGTACGTTAACGGTAGGCAAAAAGAATTAAATTGAATTAAAGGGTATAAAAGGTTTTGTATTTTTATCTTTGCTTCGAGTGTTAGAGATTACTTTGGATACAACATGATAAATGGAAGGTAAAATGTAGATGATCAGAAGAGCACTTCCGGTTATGTTTTTCACATGGGTTCAGGAGCCATTTCATGGGCTTCTAAGAAACAACCCATTGTAGCATTGTCTACAGCAGAAGCAGAGTATGTGGCAGCTGCAGCAGCAGCGTGTCAAGCAGTTTGGATGAGAAAAATGTTGAGAATTTTAGGCCAAGAACAGATAAAAGGGACAGTGATCTTTTGTGACAATAACTCAGCTATTGCATTGTCTAAAAATTCAGTTTTTTATAAAAGGACAAAGCACATTGACACCAAGTTTCACTTCATACATGAACTGGTTAACAATGGTGAAATAGTTTTGCATCATTGCAGAACAAAGGAAATTTGCAGATATCCTCACAAAGCCACTTGTGCAGAAAATCTTTGAACATTTCAGAAAATGCCTGGGTATGCAGGAAAACCCAGCAGTGGAAATTAAGGGGGAGTGTTGGAATATAATTTCCAACTGCTTGGATAACCAGCAGATCGTCGACAACATGTTTGAATAGCGTGGAGTTAAAAGCGGAAGCACGTCGGCAAGAAGATCATCGCTCGACAGGAGATCAACGACTAACGGGAGGATAAATAGCCCGGAGGTTAACGGGATAGGTACCCCCCACATTTGACTTGTCAATTGAGCGTTGACCCATGATGAATGGATATTATTTAGTGCAGGGCCTTACCCCGACTGTACTGAGCCGGCATAACAAAGCCCCCGCAACCACCGCCATGTGGTGTCTCCGCTCGCACACCACCAAACCACCGCCACCACCACGAAAATCCGTCAAACGGTGCCACCATGCGAATTCGACATCAATGCGTTTTTAAGCGGTGCCGACATATTTATGATGCCATTACTATTTTTTTAAGCAGTGATATTTTGGGTGTTATGTCAATGAATGACATTAAATAAGGTAGAGATATTTTGTTTATACATATAGAACAGAATTGTAAATTTTTAGTGTGTGTTAACATATAGAACAGAGACGTTCTATTTTTAAGTGATATGCATAGCAGTGCATTGTTGTTTTGTTTTAAAGATAGATAAAACAGTTTTATGCACAACAGTGCATTATTTAAAAAGACAGTGAGTGCAAATTTGAAAATACACAACAGTGTATATTTAAAAAAAAACAGTGAGTTTTTTTTTTTAAAACAGAGACATTGAATGAAAATTCACAATAGAGTTTAAAAAAAAAAAAAAAAACAGAGAAGAGTTTTTTTTGAACTGTGTTTTGTAACAGTCCAGTAGTAGTAATCCCTCTGTGTAGAGAAAGAACTTGTAACGAATTTTTATGGAATAAATGTTTGCTTTATTGAGTTGAAACTCTGTTTTTTTCTGAGAGTGAAATTTATTTCTCTGTGTTCAAGAGGGAGAGTTTAATTTCTCCATTATCAATTCTGGAATTTTCAATATTCCAACAGGTTCTGCAACCATGGAGACCCAAGGGTTCTGAGGAGGGTACTTCCTGGCTCATCCGCCATACCACCATAATTTTTGGCACTGGACTCAAATTTCTTACTTCCCTTATTTGCTAGTTTGAAATTCTGAAATTAACGAGCGACTAACTCAGGAGTAATGACACACAACCAAGGTTCCAAGGAGATCTCATCTGGGTTTATTACCCAACCCCTTTAATTCACAACTAGAAACTCTGTTTGTCAATTTTTAAAATGTAATGACCTCACCCCCTTTGTTATACTTGTTTCGAATTTCATTAAAATTCCTTTTTTTTTTTAATTATGAAGAGCTATGATTGCAGGGTGCATGTGTTGGAGGAAAGTTAAGTGTTTCTCGAACATGCATATTTTATTATCCCTTTCTATATTTTGTAACTTACTCTTCTTTTTCTTGTTCCCTTTAGTGAAATCCATCAAATGACAATATATTGCTTCTATTTCTTGTTTCGAGTAATCTCCAAGTTTTTGTTTAAGTTCTCCAATATTTTTTGGAAACAGAGATTGAACCAAGATTGTGGCTTCCACCCACTCAACCTGGGATCCAACCCAAATCTGAAAAGAAAAGAAGCTAGACAGGATTTCTGCATTAGAGATTTTTTTTTTTAACTTTTCCAAGTGGTCAAAAATCACTCATGCACAACAAAACATTCTACTTGACCATAATTTACCAAATTACTTATCTGCAACAGAACATTCTACTTAACCAGAATTTGCCAAATTACTTACCTGCACCAAAACATTCTACTTAACCAGAATTTGCAAGTAGTTGTCGACAAGTATTAATCAACTGAAACTGTAATTTAATTTAACTCACCACATGTTCATGGATGCAACTATTGTAGTCAGTATATTAATAAATAAAAATGCAGATCCACATCTGAAAACCATTTGAGAAAGAATATAGTAACAAATCGGAATTCTACGTTTCGAAACAGACATATTGAACACCAAGTTTCAAATTTTTCTGTTTACAGAAGACACAACCATCCAAGGAATCGAGCTGTATCCCCATATTGGCTCTCATATCATCGATATAGGTGTAGTTTCATCTTCCAGTGATTGGATCCGAGGATCCTAGCAGGCTGCGAGCATTAAAGACTATACTTATATTATGTCGCTAATGACAAAGAAAGAATGGCTTCGGGTCTGGCAATCCATCCTAATTGAGTTGTTGCATCGTGACTAACTGGAAGCGTCGTGACTAACTGGTGCCTCTTCCACTCCGAATTATCGACTAGCATATCAACCAGCAAGGGGGCAAGAAGAAAGGGTGATCCCATGAGTTTATTAAAATTGTTTTTACAACCACAATGTTGAGTAATTAATAATGTTGGTCTGCCTCTCAAAATCATTTGTCATACCGAACAATGGAGACAGATGGGCATTGCACGATCAAAGCCACTTGACATACGTAGTAATGGTAGCAGCTCATGGAAATTACACAATTTCAATTGACCAAGTTTCCATGTATTTTTTTATCTTTAAATCTAGTTTCCCTAAATTTCATAACTCAATCAAATCCTCATAGGCGGTGATAAAATTTATTGTACCATTTGTCATACCAAACAATAGAGGCAATGGACATAGCAATATCAAAGCCACTTGCCATACATATGACACAATTCCAATTGCAACTTACAAGAGTTTTAATGTAACGCACAGACATAGCCACAACCAAGTTTCCATGTATTTTTTTCTTTAAATCTATTTTCTTTATTTTTCATAACTAGTTTCATTTTTATCTAATCTTCAAAGGTGGTGATAAACAAATGGTAAAATTTGAATCATAATTTGATAAAAAATTAATTTAAATAAATTTTAAATACATGATTTTAGAGATGTAAAGTTATTACTTTCAATTTCATTTCTTAATTAAGTTGCAATTATCAAAATATAAAAAAAAAATCTTTTAATTTAGACTATTTGATGAAAAAAAAAATTAGCAAAATAATTAAAATAGTCAATTCCAATAAAAAAAACGACTATGACTTAATTATACATGTTGAATTTTCAATATACAAATGATACCTCTAATCCACCACCTCTCTAGTGGTCATCGATAGCATCAGTTTCGCAGTCGATGGATTGAATCTTTGCGTTGTAGAGAGCAGGCATCTTTTTATCTCTAGGCACTCAATCCACTGATTGGATGATCGAGATTTAGTGGAGGCAACGGAGCGGTGGATGAATCACAGAGGTCACTCTAGAAGAGAGGATTGCCGAATATTCAATCCACAACTCGAAGAGAAGTCTAATATAGCCATTGTTCCATTCTGGTTGCTATAACCTTTTCATATGTTTTCAATATTTTGCCAGCGATCCCACAGTAAGATGCAATATTTTGGATCAATATTAAGGAAATCGATTAAACAAAACTAAAGACTGCCATTTGATATTGAGTGGCACGTGTGGGGATATATTTGGTGCAGCAAGGGGATGACGGTTGAAGGGGGAGAATGTAAGTGTCGGCGTAATAAGTGTCTGAATCACTTGAAATGGATGAGCTACTTTTTGAAAAATGTTATTAAATCACAATGTACAGCATGCCGATCTGCATGAAATCTCATCCCTCCCATCACTTTTTAAGTAAAAATTTATTAAATCATAATGTGCAAGATTCCTATCGCATGAAATGTAGTCCATCCATAGGGATATGCACAAACGAATTTTCATTTCATCTTTTTCTGTCCATTTAATAAAAAAATCAAAATTCTGGAAGCCGAATTCCGAAAGACCATGCTTATATGCAAATAGTTATTTCTTTGAAACGGATGGATTATCTGGAAATATTTGGTATTTTCAAAGTATGGAATATATATATATATATATATATACACGGAAAAGTCATTTTGAAATATATGCATTCTACCGTAGCGATGACACGCCGTTGGTGAATGTAGAAGCCTTTCTAAGCGATTTATGGCGTATTTGACGTTTTTGTACTTCTAGATGGGTTATACGACACTGACTGACAAAACCGCCGTGGTGCGTGAGGTTGGAAACGTTATTCATTGGATCCATTAACGTGTTTAACACGAAAGGATCAGGTTGTAAATTAAAAACAAATCAAATATCTATTTCAAAGCTTATCTGGTCGTATCTACCCTTAGTAATGAATCATCTCTGTAAGTGGGAACCGGAACCGGTATAATTAGATGAGAAGAGAAATAACAAATCACCATGTGATTTAGAAACATCCATCCATTTCTCTTTATTCAAAGTCAGGACAGACAGTGGGCTCCGGAGGATTGCTGTCATTTAGGACTCGAACGAAACAGGCATGGCGCTCCCTATTTGTCGGCCACAAAGGCGAAGGGTTCAATAAAAAAACACAACTAGTTGGCACTGTGGGCGGCCATCGGTCAGTCCAAATAAAAAGTAGTCACATGCAAGTGGCTTCTCATGCCATCACCTATGCGCTCTCTTTAATGTACAGATTTTAAAGGTTTGTAAACGACTCCTATAAATACGGGCTCGTCTAGTGCAGATGAGAGCAAGGAGCTTTGTGCGATAATATTGAAGAAATATAAGTATTGTGTAGTTGCGAGAGAGTTGAGTTGAAAATGGTCTCAGGGACTTCATCAACGGAAGAGGTTGTTCAAGTGGAGGCAAGGAGGTTGTGGAACGCCACAACGAAAGACAGCCACAACTTTTTGCCAAAGGTTTTGCCCGAAGTTTTTACTTCTGTCACCTTACTTCAAGGAGATGGAGGCGTCGGCACCGTCAAGCAGCTCAACTTCACCCCTGGTATAACTCCCATAAATTCCTCTGTTGATCACATATCATCGTTAACATTATTATACTTCTACTTCTAATTATTTCCCCCTTGAATTAGCGTAGCAGATGCACATTGGGTTGAGGATTATTTAATTATATAACACTTACAAGGTTTTTGACTTTCCTGTGACAGGTAAGAAGGATTTCAGCTTCATCAAGGAGCGAGTGGATGAACTTGACCAGGAGAATTTCGTGTATAAGTATACAGCGATCGAAGGAGGACCGCTTGGGAAACAACTGAGCTCTGCGTGCTTTGAGGTGAAATTGGTTCCTAGGAAAGAAGGGGGATGCGTAGCGAGGTGGACCTGTAACTACGAAACTCTTCCTGGTGTTCAACCTGACGAAGGAAAACTAAAAGAGATAAAGGAAGATAGCTTTGGCATGTTGAAGAAAGTGGAGCAGTATCTCCTCTCCAATCCCAACTTATACTGCTAGATATGTTTACCTACGCATAAATAGTGTAGAGCCGCACGCTCACCGTGCAAAATAAGGGAGAGTCACGATATGACTTCGTCCCATCGTCATTGTCGTTTATGGGTTGTAGGATGCCTTTGTTATGTGTGCGCCTGCGATTGTATCTTTATCGTTGCGTGATTATGTGTACTTCCATGAATTCAAATCAATGTCAACGTTCGTTCAGTATTGTGTGTTCAGAGCAAATTCGTCTCCTTTTTATTCAGTTTTCAAATTACAACAACAGCAATCCCATTTATACGATAAATGGGGTTTTCCATTACAAATGAGATCATTAAAAAATTTTAGTTTCATATCCATTTTCGAGTATCCATATAGTATGGCATGAATTACAACGATGGGAGAATTGATCTGCAATTTTATTTGTGGTGATATCCATTTTAATTTTACATCTATCTAATTAATGTATAGTTATCAAATTCAAATTCTAAAAAAAATAGTCATTATTGAATTTGTATACATCTTACAACATATTACTTTAAAAGAAAAAACTAAAATCTGTATATAAACTAAATTGTAAATTTACTTATTATTCCATTCACAAATCTTTATCAATATATTGCTATTTTATAATTTCTTTTCAATATAGAAATAAAAAATAAATTTCCTTGCTCTTCTATTTACAAGCGCAAACTATCTTTATGATTTGTCATCACGGTCGGCTATTTACAACTATTTTTCAATATAAAAATAACAAGTAAATTTAATTAAAACAACTTACATTTACTATTAGAGTTTGTCATTTTTCAAATTTTTTCACTACAAAATTTGTTGGAATATTTGAAGAATTCCAGAATTATCAATGGAGAAATAGCTTTTCTCTCTGAGAAAAATAAATATCACTCTCAGAAAACATAGTTTCAACTTAATAAAACAAATTTTTATTCCATAAAAAATGTTTACAAGTTCTTCCTCAACACTGAGGGATTACACCTGCTGGACTGTTACAAAAACCAGTTCCAAAAACTCTTCTCTGTCTCTTAAAAAAACTGATGTGAATTTTCATTCACTGTCTCTGTTTTAAAAAAAACAATTCATTGTTTTTCAAAAAAAAACAAACATACACTGCTGTGTGTATTTTAATTCTGCTATGTCCTATTAAAAAAAATTACACTGTTGTGAAAAAACACAATTCTATCTCTGTTTTTTTTTTAATATCTCTCTCTCTGTCTTTTTTTTTAACAATCAACGCACTGTTGTGCATAAAATAGAACGTCTCTGTTCTATATGTCAACAACATTAAAAATTTACAATTCTGTTCTATATTTATAAACAAAATATCTCAACCTCATTTAATGTCATTCGTTGACAAAACACCCAAAATATCAAGCTTAAAAATTTCATTAATGGCATTAAAGTGCAGTATTGCAGCGAAAATTCATTTATGTGGTACGATTGGTGGCGAAATGGCACATTTCCTTTGACGGTAGTGGTTTGTTGGCGCGTTGGTGGTGCGCGGTGGTGCGTGGGCAGAACCACCACACGACGGTAGTTACGAGGCGCATATGCACCGTACCTGACAATTTAGTGAGGCCCCACACAAAATAACGGCCCAGTTGATCGGTGGTCAACTCCCGATCTCAGCGTGGTCAGCTAACGAGTGCCCATCCCGTTAACCTTCGCGGTTGTTTGACCTCCGTAGCCATCCCGATCCTTGATCCGAAACGATGATCACTCCAACGGCACAATGCGTTTGTTCGACGATCTTCTTTGCCTATTGATTCATGCATGGGTTAGCAGTACATTTAACCTCCCCTTAATTTCCACTGCTGGGTTTTCCTGCAACCCATGCATTTCCTGAAATGTTGAAAGCTTTTCTGCGCAAGTGGCTTTGTGAGGATATCTGAAAATTGATCCTCAGTTCTACAATGCTGTAAAACGACTTCTCCATTGTTAACCAATTCACGTATGAAGTGAAACTTGGTGTCAATGTGTTTAGTCCTCTTATGAAAAATAGAATTTTTAGACAATGCAATAGCTGAGCTATTGTCACAAAAGATCACTGTCCCTTTTACTTGTTCTTGACATAGACTTCTCAACATTTTCCGCATCCAAACTGCTTGACACGCTGCTGCTGTAGCTGCCACATATTCTGCTTCTGTTGTAGACAATGCTACAATGGGTTGTTTCTTAGAAGCCCATGGAATGGCTCCTGAACCCATGTGAAAAAATAGCAGGAGAAGTGCTCTTAAGACCATCTACCGGCCAATCCTTTGTCGGTGTATCCAACTAAATCTGAACATTCTAAAGTAGTATAAAAAATACCAAACCTTTTAGTACCTTTAACATACCTCAAAATTCTTTTTGCTGCTTGCCAATGTGCATCCTTTGGCTTTTCCATGAACCTGGAAATCAAACTAACGGCATGCATTATGTCCGGCCTAGTTGCAGTCAAATACATGAGGCTGCCAACTATGCTCTTGTATAAACTAGGATCAAAATCCTTGCTGCTGTCCTCTCTGCTGAGTTTTAATCCCATCACTGTGGGAGTGATTGCTACTTTGCATTCCTGCATGTTAAATCTTTCAAGCACCTCATTAACATACTTTTCCTGTGAGATAAAAATCCCATTTTCATCTTGTTCTACTTCTATTCCCAAGAAGTATCTCAACAAACCCATATCAGTCATCTCAAATTCTTCTTTCATGACTGTTTTAAAATTTTCAATAAGGAAATCATCATTACCTGTAAAGATAACATCATCAACATATAAAACTGCAATCAACAATTTACCATCTTTTTCTTTGATGTAGAGGGTGGGTTCTCCCTCACACTTTTCAAATCCATTTTCCAGTAGATAAGAATCTATCCTATTGTACCACGCTCTTGGCGCTTGCTACAGCCCATAAAGAGCTTTCTTCAACTTGCACATTTTGTTTTCTTGGCCTTTCTTTTCATAACCGAGAGGTTGTTCAATGTAAACCTCTTCCATTAACACTCCATTTAGAAATGCTGACTTCATGGCCATTTGGTAAACTTTCCACTTGTTTTTTGCTGTTATGGACAACACTGCTCTCACGGTTTCCATTCTAGCAACTGGTGCGAAAGTTTCCTCATAATCTATCCCATGCTTCTGCTTATAACCTTTGAAAACAAGTCTTGCCTTGTGTCTCTCTATTTTGCCTTCATCATTACTCTTGGTCTTGTAGACCCATTTAACTCCAATGACATCTTTACCTTTTGGGAGTTCAACCAAATCCCATGTCCTGTTTCTTTCTATGGCATTTATTTCTTCATCCATAGCTTCTATCCATTTCCTATCCTTGATAGCTTCTTCGAAATGAACAGGATTATCAACATGACAATATAAAGAAAACAAAGAATTGATACCTTCATTAGCTAAATCTTGTTCATAAATATCTTTCAAACTTCTGAATTTCTTACCTCTTTCAGTAGGTGTACAAATGCTTGAAGAAGCACTTGAATTTCCTCCTTGTGGTGTGCTTGGAGAAGCACTGTCATTTCTCCTCAAGGGTGTGCTATGCTGCTCTTGTGTTGGTGCTGCTGTTTGGGGATGTATTTAAACCAACTCATCATCACTTTCATCATGAGATAAACAGTGTTTAACATTCACTGTTTTCTCTATGCTTCCATCCCAAGCTTCCTCTTCAATGAATTGAACATCTCTGCTCACAGTAAACTTCTTGGTGGATGGGTTATATAACCTGTATGCCTTGGATTCCTCACTGCATCCAATGAAAATACATTTCTCCCCCTTGCTGTCCAACTTCTTCCTTAGCTAATCCGGAATGTGTGCATAAGCTACACATCCAAAAACCTTAATGTGTGTGACACTTTGCTTTGCACCACTCCATGCCTCTTCCGGCACTTTGTTCATAACTACTTTTGTAGGGCACCTATTCAAAATATACGCTGCACAATGTACAGCTTCAGCCCAATAATCATTAGGCAAATGCTTTGCCTTTAACATACTCCTCGCCATGTCCATTATGGTTCGGTTCTTCCTTTCAGCTACTCCATTTTGCTGCGGAGTATATCTAGTTGTAAACTGCTTTTGAATACCATTTTCTCTACAAAAACGTAGAAAATATTTAGAGATATACTCACCTCCTCTATCAGTCCTTAAGACTTTGATATGCAGCCCACTTTGTTTCTCAACAAGTGCTTTGAAATTGCAAAAATTTTCAAACACTTCACTTTTGTTTTTCAAAAAGTAAACCCAAGTTTTTCTTGTAAAATCATCTATAAATGTTAAGATATAGTGGTTGTTTGCAAGCGATGGAGTTTGCATTGGTCCACACACATTTGAGTGGACAATTTCTAAGGGTGCTTTTGCCCTTATGCTTTTCCCGGAAGAAAAAATTTCTCTGTGTTGTTTCCCCAAGATACAACCTTCACAAAGGCTGTCTGGTTTCTCTATCAATGGTAAACCACTTACCATTCCTTTTCTGTTCAATAAATTAAGACCTCCAAAGTTGAGATGTCCAAATCTCAAGTGCCATAGCAATTATCATCTTTTGATTCGCTTTGGAAAGTCTCCTGTGCAACTGCTGCTTTCTCTTCACCATTCTTCAAATATGCTCTCTCATTCTGAGAGGGAACATCCTGTTCCTTGTCATATTTACTTCAGCAATACACAGATTTTTGGGTGGTTTATCCATGATGGTACAAACATCATCCTCAAAGAAAACATTATATCCCTTATGGACAAGCTGTCCAATACTTAAGAGATTACATTTCATTCCTGGAACATAATAAACATCTGCTATGGATTTCTTTGCTCCTAATCTTGTTAAAACATTTACATCTCCTTTTCCCATAACAGAAACTTTGCTATCAGTTCCTAGTGTGACTTCTGACTGCACACTTTCATCTAACATAGAAAACATTGCTAAGTTTCCTGTCATATGGTTACTACAACCGGAGTCTAGAAACCATAAGTCTTCATTCTTTGCTTCAGCCATATTACAAGCTAAAAACAAATTATTTTGGCTGCTATTTTCTCTAGTGAAATTTGCACTAGTTCTACTTCTCATATCTTGCTTCTTCGTTCTACATTCGTTAGCATAATGACCATATTTTTTACAATTGTAACATCGGACATTGGATTTATCATACCTTTGTCCTTGAGCATTCTGCTGACCACTCTGCTGGCTGCTGTCTTGGCCGTGGCTGTGATTTTGACTGTTGCACCTTCCATGTGAATGTGAAGGGTTGTTCCTTCCACCTTTGTTTTGGCTTCTGCCTCTTCCTCTTCCTCTGCCTTCCCCTCTTCCTCTTCCGAAAGACATCTGGGTCTTAAAATCATGTTCAAGAGATGAGTTTTCACTCCTACCCAATCTTTGTTCATGAGTCATCAGTGATGCATGTAATTCATCCACTGAAAACTTTGTGAGATCTTTAGTCTCCTCTATGGTGGTGACAATCACATCGAATCTTGAGGGTAGACTCCTCAAGAGTTTTTCCACAATCCTCTTGTCTTCAAGAGTTTCTCCATGTGACCTTATCTGTGTGACCATTCCAATAACATGAGTGAAGAATTGAGTCAATAATATCTGACTCTTTCATACAGAGAGTCTCAAAGTCTCTCCTCAGCAACTAAAGTTTTGTTGTCTTCACTTTCTCCATTCCCTGATAAGCTGTCTTGAGAGTTTCCCATGCTTCTTTGGATCTCTGAGCTGCTGCTATCCTTGGAAACACACTCTCATGCACTGCTTGATATAAGCAGAAAAGAGCCTTGGAATCTTTCTTCTTATTGCTCTTCAGAATCTCTCTTTCTACCTGAGTTAACATATTAAACTCATGTTCATCTGCTGGCTCTTCAAAGACTTCCTCAAAAAATTCCCATAAGTCTTGGGAGACAAATAATGCTCTCATAGTTATTGACCAGTAGTCATAATTTTTCCCATTGAATTGTGGGAGATGGATATTTCCCATACCCATACCAGTACTGGCTCCAGCCATTCTTTGGGTTCTTCTTGTCTGAGTCTTCACACTGCTGGAGAAGCTGCTGCAACTAAGAACTCCTTTTCTTCAGCTTATTTGACCTTCAAATAGCCTGAACTAGCTCCGATACCATGTTGGAATATTTGAAGAATTCCAGAATTATCAATGGAGAAATAAAACTTCCTCTCCACAACACAAAAAAATAAATTTCACTCTCAGAAAACAGAGTTTTCAACTCAACAAAACAAATTTTTATTCCATAAAAAAATTGTTACAAGTTCTTCCTCGCTGCAGAGGGATTACAACTGTTGTTGAACTGCTTCTAAGCACAGTTCCAAAACAAAAAACTCTTCTCTGTCTCTCTGAAAACAAACTTTTCTTTGAATTTTTCATTCACTATCTCAAATATACACTGTTGTGTATTTTAATTCTTCTCTGTCCTTTAAAAAAAAAAAACAATGCACTGCTGTGCATATCAGTTACTGCCTTTTTTTATAATCAAAGCACTGCTGTGCGTATATAAAAAAAACATAATCTGCTCTGTCTCTCTCTGTAAAAAAATACGCTGCTGTGTATTTTTTAAATTTACACTCTCTGTTTTAAAAAAAAAATTGACGCACTGCTGTGCATAAAATAGAACGTCTCTGTTGTATATGTCAACAACTTAAAAATTTACAATTATGTTCTATATTTATAAACAAAATATCAAAAAAATTTAATGTCATTCGTTGACAAAACACCCAAAATATTACCACTTAAAAATTTCATTAATGGTATTAAAAATTCTGTCAGCACCGCTTGAAAATTCATTTATGTCGAATTTTGAATTGGTTGCAGAAATGGCACATTTCTGCGGCGACGGTTGTTTGGTGGCGCGTTGGTGGTGCGAGGTGGTGCGTGGGCGGAACCACCACACGACGGTGGTTGCGGGGGATGCCTTCTGCCCGTACACAACAATTTGAGTGAGGCCCCGCACAAAATAACAGCCGTTGATCGGTGGTCAACTCCCGATCAGCTGGTCAACTGCAGGGGTGCCCATCCCGTTAACCTTCGCGCTGTTTGACCTCCCGCTAGCCGTCGATCCTTGATCCCGACGGTGGTCACTCTGCCAACCTGTGCGTTGTTCGATGATGCTGCTGCCTGTTGATTCAATCACGCAGCTGGAAATTACATTCCAACAAAATTTACCAGTTTTTTTTTTTTTGAGGAATTGGAATCTCTGGTATTGGTACTCAAGGGATTATGGGAGGGATTCTTACAGGAATAAGAGAATTCTCGCTTATCATCCGTCGGTCTCCGCTTCTGTGAGCCTCATATAAAGTCGGGCATTCATAAGAGAGGATGTAAGTTGAAGCAAAATGTTGCATGCATTCTACGTTTCCAAACACCAGACACAGTTTCTGAGTGAAATAAATCCAGTCAAGGCTTCACTACATTCCCAATACAAGGCTCTCGTTCCGTATGCTAACCCCTGTCGTTGAAGAAGGTAATGATTCAGATGATGTGTTCAAGGAACTAGCAACAATAATAGTGCCAGCAGTTGAGGAATCATAACCCTCATACTTGAAAGATGGACAGGTAGTTCTGGACGTGAATTCTGTCTGAAGCACATTCAAATTAACTTGTCATTAACATTTCTCTGGTCTTAGAAAATGGTGCTGTACATGCAGAACTAGACTGAGGTAATTAATCATTTCACACCTCAAGGATGTTGTCCGGGAAAGTCGACACCTTATTTGCAGGTAAATTTCTAAGGTTTTTTTCTGATGCAGTATCAAAGGGCAAGCTGATTTCGGTCCGCTCAGCTACATCAACAGAGTTCAGAACTAGCAATCTAGACGATTCTAGTTATCATCTCAATGGCAGCTTTTCAGATATGATCAACTTCAGCTTCCCGAGGACAGAGAGGACGATAGAGAACGAGAGGAGTGATTCGTATCGTGTCGAGCTTGCTTCACAGAGGGGCAAAATGTGAATGACTACGTTGATTCACATTTCTGGGAGGGGAGATGGTAGTCTGATTTCTGTGAAAGCCTATATTAAGCTGGATGGGAGAGATGATTAGAAGGTTTTTCTCTAGTTTATTAACGAGATTATGGGAATCAAAGAATTTGGAGGAAGATGTCTCTGCTCAATCCTCTTTTTTTTAAAGGACTATTTATTTCTGTGTCCCTTAGCAAGCTGTGTGAGAGTTTCAAAGTTCGGGTGGGAAAGCAGTGGTGGAATATCGGGGCCTGTATCACCTGCTATTGCAGCTGATCTATGTTTCTTATTGGCTTTGGTATTTGTCTGAATGTTCCGACTGGTTAACCTTCGGCTTTTCTAGTAGGATTTTTCGATCAAGGAATCGTTTCTTTTTTAATCCTACTTGGTATGGCCGTTATTTGACAGAGGCAGCTCCTTTCGAGTCACGCTTTTAGTTACCACTTAGGCACTCCTCGGTGAGGTGGGAGGGAAAGTACTTTACAGATGGTTTGGATTTATTTCTACAGGACATATTCTCTGAAGGCGCTTGATGGAAGGTGGCGAAGTACATGTCTTTTATCGTCATTTTAAGGAGGGTGAGATAGGTGTACATTAAAGGAAGGCTTTAGAGGGTGGTGGTTTAATGACCGTTGAATCATTTTATCTTATATCCCTCAACCAATGGGGTCTGAAAAGACCAATGGGAATTAAAATAATTAGGGTGGGTAGCTGTATTGAATGACCATTGTGGTATTTGTACCATTCGGATGATCTCCTATTATACTGTCAGCATGTTTCTCATTTAAGCTATGACGGGAGAGGGGTGAAGGTTTGTTGGTGTTTACGTTTTTTTCCTTCACATTTAATGGTAGCTTAAGGAAGGGGGAGTGGCCCACTGGCATGGTGCTTTTTTGTGCCTAAACATTATTTGAGAAGGGTCGTCTCGACTGGACACCGTGGAACCTCGATACATGAGGTGGAGGAGTTACGCGAGGTGATAGGGGTCTCAGGATGGGGGATTTAAACAATTATATTAAGGAATGTGACGAGGCATTACAGGACGAAGAATTCATGCATGCAATAAGGGTGGCAGAGTCAGACGGTCTACCAAGTGTCATGGGGAAAAAAAAACCTGACAACTGTCAGACGGAGCCGCATGAAAACGGTAATCGATGGAAGGAGAATGAATAGAGCTACATGCTAACAAAGTTTTCGGGCCTGGACAAAACAACCCATCCTAGACTGAAACCATTCAAGCCGACGTCAAAGGTTAGGTGGTTATGCTTTGGGAGCAATATTTTATGGGAGAGAGTTGAATTGCTTGCAAAGCACGGGGTGGTGGGAAGGTGGATGCACAAGTAGCAGGGTCATATGAATATGTTGGAGTGGTTATTGATACAGTCGGAAAAATTGACGGGATATCGACCTCGGGTGAGTAAGTTGGAGGAGGGGTGGTACAGTTTCATGATGGAAAAAGACGAGGATGTGGGGCGGGTGCTTAGTCAAACCTGGGTCTCAGGGAGGTGCTTCCTGGCATTACACAGGTGGAATATCGACTTCAATCCTCGGCTGAACGCACCCAAAAACAATATTATCTGGGAAAAATTACATGGTCTCCATTTAAAGTTCTGGAACATTCGAGTTTTATTTGCCATCGGTGATAGCATTGGAAAGTGCAAGTTTTTTGATCCAAAGTGCCAGGATGCGTTTGATAAAAGGGAGGCATGGGTGTTGATGGAGGCACCGTTTGCTGGGTGTCTGCCAACAAATATAGATTTAATGTGGGAAGGGGAGGTGCACTACCAGAAAATTGATTACCGGCAACTCCCATTTAGGTGCCATCCCTGTCACGAGACGGGTCACTTAATGCGGAGGTGCTCCAGATGGCGGAAAGACTTCAGACACAGGCGAGAGTTAAAGAAATTTGCTCTAAAGGAATCATTGCCTAATTTGACGTAGCGAGATGAGGGACAAGGACTTGTCACGAAGCCATCACTCCTAGTTAAGAACGATTTTGATCCTTCTCTTTCAATTTCTGATGTTGCGGGTGGGTCTGGTCTAAAATGCTGTGTTGTGTCCTTGGGGGTATGTCATGTTAATTACCCTGGGATGGAAAAGGGGGTGGGTTTACACCCGCAGGTGTGTAAACAGTCTTCCCAAAGACTTCCCCTTAAAATTTCGCCCATGGGAGGGATGGCGGAATGTTTGTCTCCTACAATAATAGATGGTGGGAGCAGGGGGAATGATAAAATCTTTAATCCAGACTTATCATTCATTCCATCTCAAACCCCGGTGCCGAAGCTTTTTTCGTCACCACACAACTCCATTCGGAGTGAATTTGAGCTGAATTCAATTTATGATGTCGAGGGTGGGTCTGTTCTCAAAGATTTTTTTGTGTCCTCGGGGGTCTGTGATGATAATTACCCTGGGCAGGGAAAGGTGAGGGTATACCTCCATGCGTCTTTCAACAGACTGCCCAAAGACCTCCCATTAATATTCTGACAATGGGGGTGATGGCGGAATATTTGTCCCCACCTGACAATGTTGGAGGGAGTAGGGGGATCGATTCTTCCAATGACCCCGACCTATTGAACATTTCTTCACAAACACCGACGCCGGAGACCGAATTGTCGCCACAGAACTCCATTGGGAGTGAAATTGAGCTAATTATTCTTAATCCCAATGCGGGTCTGGTGGCTATTCCTGTATTATCAAGTCCATTATCTCTGACGGTGATAGTAATTCCTAAATCGAGGTCGAATGTGACAATTCAGAGGGGCCAGGGGGCTCTAAAACGGAAAAAGAAATTGACCTCAATGGAAGCCTTAAATAGAGATTCCCTGGATGGAAATTATAGAGATGTGTTGGTTTCACAGGCCATCAATTGGGTCCTCAGAGCTTTGAACCCGTCCAATGATACCCCCACATGAAGATGATGTCTTTGAATATAAGGGGCTGGGGGGGTCACGGGAAGTTCTTGTCTTTAAAAAATATTGTTTTAACTATTAAACCTTATATCATTTTGTTTCAAGAAGTTATGGTGGAGGCTAACAAGTCCACGGCTTTTTGTCGCGGTTTTCTCCCGGATTGGCATGCCACGGCGATCGATGTTGTCGGTTTATCTGGTGGACTAACTGTATGCTCAAACCCGAAGTTTTTCAATCTAAAAGCGTATGGTTTTTTCGGGGGAATTGTGTTATCTAGCTACTGCAGAGGTTTCAAGCATAGAATTCACATCATAAATATATACGCCCCATATTTGGACAATATCTCTTTCTGGCGGAGGATGCGGGACTGTGGTCACCTTGGACTGTCAAATGTAATCATAGTAGGTGATTTTAACTGTATTTTTTGTCAGAATGAGATATGGGGAGGCAGGGGTCGGCTGGATCCAAGTGATAGTGTTATTTATAATCTGATTAAAGAAATGGAACTGGTGGACATCCCACTGCAGCGCACTTGTCCCACATGGATTAATGGCAGAAAAGGAAGAGAGTTTATTGGAAAGTGCATTGACCGGTTTATGGTTGGGGTGGAATTGTGAAGCTTGATGAGAGGGATTGAGGCATACGCAGAGGACCTCAACATATTATACCATAGGCCGATCACATTTATATGGGAGTTTGAAAGGCGTCAAGAGGGCTTCCCATTTAAATTTAACAAAATGTGGCTAGAAGATGAGAGCTTCGTAAGACTGGTGAAGGGTTTTTTGTGCAAAAATAAAAGGAAAGGGGACACATCTGCTATGGAATACCTCACTGAAACCTTGAGGGATTTAAAGAAGGAGGTAAAACTATGGGTGAGCAAGAAAAAACAGAAAGAAAAGGAAAGATTAAGGCTAATACAGGAAAAGAGGACTAAAATCTTAAGGGAGGTGGAGGAGGGAGTTCAGGATGATAACTTTTGGGGAATCCTAAGAAATTTGGAAGGGGAATATAGAGACATATTGATCAATGAAGAAAAAACCTGGAGATTAAAAAGTAGGGCGATCTAGTTGGAAGTTGGGGATAAGAATACGAAGTTCTTCCACTCTTTTGCTTCGGGGAGGAGAAGAGAAAATTCCATTTGGGAAATAGTGGATAAAGGCAAAGTTATTGTCAAGAATAAGGAAATAAAAGAGGTTGCGGTGAAATTTTTTGATGCTCTATATAAGAAACGAGAGGACATGGTAACGGATGCTCAATTAGCTATGGTAAGGGACTACCCTATCATGTTTTCAGCAGAGGATGTAGAGAGTTTTAACAGTGTGGTAAGACCGAGGGAAATCAAGGGGGTTTTGAGATCCTTTGCTGTAGATAAGAGTTCGGGGCCAGATGGCTGGACCTCAGATTTATTCCTACATTTCATTGATGAATTCATACAAGACCCGACATAAATGGTTGAAGAAGCTTAGGCTTCAGGCATGATAAAAGGAGCTATAAACTCTACATTTTTTCCATTGATTCCTAAGAAGGCAGGTAAGAAGAGTTTCAATGATTTTAGACCCATTTCTTTATGCAACACTTTGTATAAGATTATCTCAAAGGTCATAGCAGAAATATTAAAGGGCATTCTATCAAATTTTATTACCCCAGAACAAGCAGGCTTTTTGAAAAATAGAAGCATCCACGACGCAATTCCAGTGACTCAGGAAATCATACACAAGATTCATGAAAAGAAGAAGGAAGCTGCAGTCATGAAAATAGATCTGAATAAGGCTTATGATAGAGTTGACTGGGTGTTCATGCCTATGATCCTGTTCAAAATTGGTCTGAATCAGGAGGCAATGGCATGGATCATGGGCTGTATTTGTAATACTCACATGGCTGTAATTATTAATGGATCCACTACTAAATTTTTTCATCCGAGTAGAGGGCTTCGATAGGGATGCTCTCTATCCCCACTGCTCTTCATTTTAATGATGGATGGTTTTAGCATCAATATAAAAAGGGCAGCGGACCAGGAAATATTCAGAGGTATAAGCACCGGTCCTCATATGACTGTAACCCATATCCTATTTGTGGATGACATATTAATTTTCGGTATGTTATTAATGGAAACATGGATTGTGTTGAAAAATTTACTTGATACTTTCTGTGAGGCTTCTGGGATGATTCCTAGTGAAGGAAAATCCTGCATTCTTTTTTCTTATGGTGACGAAGAAGTAGCGAGGGAGATCTCTGTGATGTTTAAGATCATTTCAACTCCTCTGCAAGGGGGTTTTATATATTTGGGATTTAGGCTTAAAGTCTCAAAATAGAAGGCACAAGACTGGAAATGCCTACTAATAAAATTTAAAAATAAAATTAACCTATGGTACACTAAATGGCTCTTGAAAGGAGGCAGGATGATTTTGATTCGGGCGGTACTGCGGCAAATGACAATGTTTTGGGCTCATCTCTACTAAATCTCAAATCTGATTATAAAGGAGATAAAGAAGATAACAGACATATTTGTATGGGGGGGGGAGTAAGGACAAAAGACCTATTTATCTTGCAAAGTGGGATATTCTTACAACTCCAAAAGAAAAGGGTGGATGGGGCCTTATGGATTTTGCTAAATTTGGGAGATCCCTACTAATTATATCACTTTCGAGATGTTTAAATGGGAAGGGGATATGGTGGTAGGTCATAAAAAGAAAATACATTGGTGAGTCCACATTGGAGGATTTGTATACTATGGGCTGGAAGGAAGCCAGATCCCGCTCAGAAATTTGGAAGAGTTTCGGAAAAATATGGCTGATAGTGAAGGAAAACTTGAAGTGGCACTTTGGAAATGGGGAAAAAATGTTGATTGGATGTTTAGATGAGATGCCAAATGGGCCACAACAACATATAAATGAGGGTTTATTTCAAACTGTGAACCAGAGGGGAATATTTTACTTATATCAGATCATTGAGAGATGGGAATTAGAGGTCCCCAGATGGAAATCCTTCTTGGATTTACGACTCGACGAGAAATGGGAGAGAGATTGGCATGCTTTTATTAATAATATGAGGTCTCTGGGACTATGTAAAATCCAGGAAGGGGACAACCTTGGGTGGAATGGACAAAGAAAGGGGAGGGACTTAAGAGTGAAGGAGGTCTATTCAGCGCTCAAATATAAAAAAAAATTAAGGATTCCATGCAGTGGGTTTAATGAAGTATGGAAAAATAGAGCATAGGTGAAGATGACCATTTTCCTTTGGTTGGTATGGAGGGATAAGAATTTGACATGGAGCAACCTTCAGAAAAAATGGTGGGAAGGGCCAGGGATGTGCATTCTCTGTGGACAGGAAAATGAAGACAATCAACACCTTTTCTATTTATGCTTTTTTGCAATGGAAACTCTGAATTTAATATGTGAATATTTGCATGTCCAGAAACCAGATTGCAGGTCAACGGAAGTTTTCACTAGATGGTGGATGGGGAAAGGGAAGAAGTATAAGGCAGTTCTGATATTATATCATTGGTATATATGGGGAAGTAGAAACAGGAAATTGTTTGAGGGACAGATTTGCAGTTCTGAGATGACAACAAAGAAGATAATAAGCAGCTGGGAGGGTTTAAAATTATTCAGAAGCCTATGGGAGACTTATCAAGGAGGAATCGACCACATGAGATACAATAACCTACGGGATATTTCAATGGTGCTTCACAATTTTCCACTTGTGGTTGCGGGGCTTGGCTTCTGATCTACCCTACATGCCATTATAAGATATATTGGAATGGGGGATTTGGAACTAATATGAAAGCTGAGTGCCTTGCCTTATGGGGCCTTCTTTGGTTTGCATGTCAAATTTATTTGGATAAAATATGGGTCTTTGGAGACTCAAAGGTTTTGATCGACCAGATGAATCAAAAGGCTAACATTGTCAACAAATTTCTATCACTCTGGTTCGAAGTGATTCACACTCTGAAGAAACAAATTTCGTCCATCACCTTTTCACATATATATAGAGAAAAGAATAATGAAGCGGACAGTCTATCCAAGAAAGGGTTGAGTGGATTATATGGGGGGATGTACTACGCGCTGGTCAATGCAAATGGTGAAGGGGTTGTTGGTAAACTTTTCTTATTTTGAATTCACATTGATAGGTCTCGAGTTTTGTTTGTTTTTTTTTTTTCCATAAATCAAGACCTTATCTGCATGCACAGGGCTTCCTGCCTTTTGTCTCTTCTTACAGGTCTGTGGTAATCCGGACAAAGTCTTTTCTGGTAAATCTTACTGTTATTTAGGATATGGAAAGGTGCTACAACACAGTGCAGTCGAGATCTCTCTGTTTCTCACGATTTTAGAGGATCTTTCTTCTATATGTTATGAAAAGGATGTTTTATCAGTTCATGAAGACAAATTGTAATGGGGCTTGAGGGTCTATATTTATGATAGAATCATAATTCTGAATGTAAAGTCGATGATATGAAGACACAGTAACAAAAAGAATGATGTAAGGTTTTTATTTACATACAACAAAGTTTTGTACTAATATATTATATAAACCAAGGTATTTTTCATGCTAAAAAAAATATTAGTATTCACACGTGCAGACTTACATACAATTTACAACTACAATGCAAAATCTTGAAAGAAGTATATAGACATGCAACTAGTTACCTAATTTTAAGCACAAGATAGTATAGCTGAGGTAGTTCCAGAATAAGCAAGCTACTTATATTTTAAGCATAGCTACTATAAACTTAGGTAATTCTGGAATAATGAATATTTTGGAAAGTATAAATGATCCCTTATGCTGAAATATAATACTAGAGATCCAACTAGTATAGTGGAATCTAATACCAGTGATTCAATGTTTCAGATTCGATAACTTTGTCTTCGTATCATGTTGTCCTCGACTAGCCCTCGATTACAACAAAATTGTTGCAGACTTGAAACACATAAATGTGTTGCTGTAGAGAGGATTTTTATAAAAAAATTTCAATACGGAAATTATTTTTTCTTTTTTCAAAATAGTTTTTTTTTTTTGCGTACCGAATTTGCTGAATTATAAACTTTATCGAATAGAATCCACGAATTTCTAAACTTGAGTTCTCCAACTTTTTACGCCATTTCGGCCGAATTTTGGTAACTATGATTTAATGTTAGAACAATGTAAAAATAAAAGAGTATAAAGGTGATAGGTTTTGTTGAGTTGTGTAGAGTAGGAAATGGTTGTCAAATCAGTTTAATAAAAAAAAAATGTGATTTCAATTGTATGTTCTTTGTATGTATCTCTCTAATATTCCAATTTAGTTTAATAGCTTGAGGGTTGAGATAGAGAGGACTCTATATTCGAGAGTTATAAGGTTGAGATCATATGAGAGGTTCAATGGGTTTTTTTATCAATTCAATCCGGAATAAATTTGAGAGTATATATGTTAAACATTGAGAAATATGGAATAACAACAAATAGTTTGGTTCATTTTCTTTCCATTAATTTCAAATTGAAATATAATTTTTTTAATTTTAATTGAAATAAACAATTCTAAAATTACTTTCAAATTTAAATAACTTTTCTAATTGTAATTAATATAAATAATTCTAAAATTACAATTGTAACAATAAATAGTTTTGTTCATTTTCTTTTTATTAATTTTTAAATTTAAATAATTTTTTATTAATTTTAACTATTATAAACAATTCTAACATTACAGTTTACTAAAAAAAAATTACTCTTCCTCCAAAATTTATCTTATTTTCAAAATCTTAATTTTAAATCAATTTCTAATTTTAAAATCTATCTAAATTCATTTAATAATTAATATATATTTAAAAATTAAATATTAAAAATATATAAAATTTCTCATAATATAAACATATTTAAAATTCAATTACCAATAGAATTACCTCCATGTGTGTGATGAATGATGTGTTGAGGCCATTTCTTGATGACGTTTTCATTGTCTAGATGATATATTGATTTTCAGTAAATCACGGTGATCAACATGTCATGCATGTAAGAAAAGTACTTGATGTCTTAAGGAATGAACATTTTTTTTTGAAGATGTCAAAATGTGAATTTGGAAAAACTTCTTTGGTGTGCTTGGGGCATATTGTTGGAGGAGGAGAGTTGAAGATATACCTCTCTAAGGTTGAGGTCATTGCAAATTGGCCAATGCCCAAGATAGTCACTGAGGTAAGAAGTCTTTTGGGAGCATCCCAATATTGGAGGAAGTTTATTACTAACTTATCTTCTATCGCAGCTCCGTTGCATGCATTGACCACTGCGAAAAAGGTCTTCCTATAGGGAGAAAAGTAGCAAAAATCATTCGATGCTTTGAAAGAGAAGATAAATTTAGCCCCAATACTTGTAATGTTGGACTTGAGACAACACTTTGAGATTCAAACTGATGCAAGTGACAATGCTCTGGGCACAGTCCTTATGCAACATGGTACGCCCATCTCATTTCATTCAAAAAATTTCAATGGTGCAGTGATTAACCATCCTACTTATGACATTTATGTGTTGGTTCAAAGTGTGAAAAAAGTGGAAACACTACTTGATGGGAAAGGAAACCATCATACACACCGACCACCAACCATTGCAATACTTGAAATCACAAACTAAGTTGCAGAAATCAAGGAACTTTCAATGGATGAATTTCCTAAAAAAATTAAAATTGGTCATTAGTTATAAGAAAGGTATATACAACAAGGTTGCTGATATGCTTTCTAGGCCTATGGTTAGTGTAGCTACATTACTCAAGCATAATTCTCTTTTGCATGAAAGTTATGTTAAGCAATATGCATTTGATAATGACTTTCAAAATCTTTATGCAAAATTGAGTCAAGGAAACCAAGTAGAGGAATTGGATTACCATGTACATAATAAATTGTTGTATCATTTGGGAAAGCTTTGTATTCGATAGTGGGAGATAGTGAATGTCATAAGGGAAGAACACACTTCTGTTATTGCTGGACATTTCAATATAAGAAAAAACAGTGTCACATCTTCAGAGGTATTGTTAGTGGCCTCGTATCATTGAAAATGTATCATGTTTCACTAAAGGTTGTTCATTTTTTGTAGTGAGCAGGCCTAGCAATAGGAAGTTAAGATTGTACACACCAATTCCCAAACCTTCACATCCATGGGAGAGTTTTTCTATGGATTTTGTAGGAGGTCTTCCATTGTCAAAAATAGGTCATGACTATTTTTATGTAGTTGTGGATACGTTCAGAAAAATGTTAAAAAAAAATTAGACTTGAACAAACAACTCAACTATTCTTTCATCATGTTTGGGTTCATTTTGTGTTACCCACATCCATTGTTAGTGATCGAGATTCTTGATTTTTTTGGGAATTTTTGTAGAAGTTTGCGGGACTTGATGGATAACAAGTTGAAAAAGAGTACAAACTTTCATCCAAAAATAGATGGTCAAACTAAAGTGGTCAATAGAACAGTTATATATATTCTTTGAGGATACTAGAGAAAGAATCCTAAGTTGTGGGATGAAAACTTGCACTACTTTCAGCATGCTTACAACCATGAAAAACACTCCTCTACACAAACATCGCCATTTGAGGCATGTTTTGGATACATTCCTAGATCACGATTGTATTTCATTTTTGGGAAGGATGTTGCTATTGATGGCCATAGCGCCATAGGCAAAGCGAAGAAGTTCATAGAAAAAATCCAATTGATACATTAAACAGTTCAAGATCAACTAGAAAAGGGCCAAGGAAAGTACAAAGAAAGGCACGATAAGCATCGTGTAGATCACAAGTTCCAAGTTGGTAATGAAGTTTAGCTTCACATTAGCAAAGAGACGCTTTAAGGGGAAGGTAAAAAACTGAAACCAATCTGTTATGGTCCTTTCAAAATTTTGGAAAAGAGTGGTGATAATGCATTCAAGTTAGATTTGTCTTCATATATGAAAATGTACTCTTTTGTTAATGTTGAGAAATTAAGGTTTTATGAGCCTTTGTTGATTGAAGATCAAGGAGAACAGGTTCAGATTCCTTCCATTGAGGATTTTTCTCCAGAATACCTTGATCATCTTCAGCAAGACACCATTCTTGACCGAAGAACAATGACATCAAATGAGGGAGTGTAGAGTACCTTCGTGTGGGTCTCCAAGACCCAAATCCAAGCAAGGCCAAATATATCGAGATTTGAAAAGTGAGGGAATTGTACCCTCATCTACTGAAAAATTGCAACCGATCTTTTGGGGTCGAAAAGCTTCTAGTCGGGAGGAGTGATAAGGTGCTCAAAATTATGCTCAAAATGAAAGTTGTTGGAATGGCGTGGAGCCTGAATGACCACATATATATCTCCTTTCTAAATATGGCACAAATCGTTTTGTGGAAAAATCAACACTATATGCTCCCAGAAACACATTTTGTCCACTTTGTCAAGCATGCAAATTTAAAAAAAAAGAAAGTGCAGGGACAACCCAGTCATCAGTTCGTACTGCTGACTCGACATGCCCATGAGGCACGTTGACTGCTTAAAAGGTATCTTCCTTAGCGAATGAGATTGTGCCAAGTGGCACCGTGTCATTGGTTTCCAATGGAAAATTTTGATTGGGTTTTATGGAGGCCAATAACATGCTGCCATGTGGCCCAGCCAGGGGCTTCCACGTGGTAGCCTGAGGGCCACCAAAATTTTTGTCAAGGCCTAAGCGGATTGGGTGGGGATTGAACCCATGACCTCTAACCAATAGCACAAAGTCTTTGTCATCGCGCCATTACATTGTTTCTTAACATATTATAGGTGTGACTTATACTTATTTTGTAATAGTTTTAAGTTTGGAGGTGGGGCGTGCAGTCTATCCCTAGCCCTGGTAACCACGCTTGGGGGCAGGACCATGGCTGGGAGGCTAGCCCTGCGCCCCCCCAACTGTTCCTAACCATAAAAATATATGCATGTGCCATGTGTCCACCCAGGTTTTGGAGAAGGAGGTCTAATAATCGTGTGGATTTAAATATTGTGTGGGAATTTTGGGGTCAAGAGTTAAGGTCCTAGCCCCCGATGATATGGCCATGTTTTTCGAAAATAAGGCCTTAATGGTCAAATTGGCGTGCCGACAAATCCACCCGGATATTGGGAAATTTAGCACTTGGTTAGCAAATTTTGGGGCAAAATTGGAGGATGGTACCATAATTGGAGGTATTTGTGGAGCAGATAGTGCCAAAACTTAAGGAAGCCATAAAAAATTCATCTTTTGACCAAATTTGAGGCAGAAAGAGGCTACACAGCTATATTTGGCATTTTGGAGCCATTAGAGTAGGTTTCAGAGCTGTTTGAGAATTGCAAATGTATGTAACCACACTTTTTAGCATAATAGAAGAGGGTCAAGCCATTGGAAGCTAGGCCAAGGAGATTTAGCCCAGGAGGGGTGAAATCTTTCATTATGTACTGTTGTGTTACTATTTATGGTGATGTTCATGTTTGCTAGATGGTGTTGTTCAATGTTTTGTTTATGTTAATTGTCTCAGGAAATTCACATAAAAATACATAAAAACTCATGGTTAACTTTCAGTTTACCTCATAATCCTCAAGCACTTTGTTTATATTCTGAATTGGAATTTAGCACAACAAACACTAATTTTCCCATTCATATCATTTTTCTACATCAAACTTGATGTATTGTAGTAGCCCATTTTGATCCAATATTGCCACCATGTGGTCCTTCCATGCCACAAAGGTTGTTGTTCCTTTCAAAGTATACTCGAGCCTAAGTCCATTGAAGGAAATGTTCTTAGTCCTCGAGAAAAACTGTAACACTGGTTTTCAAAATTTAATCTCCTGTAAAGACAACTTCAAAATCTCTTCTCTACTATGAATATAACTCTGATACCATACAGTAGAAATTAGCGTGTAGATTCTAAATTGGTCATGAAATTTACCAAATCACAAGACTAGAAGCTACTCTAATGATATGCTGAAGCAAATTCACAATCAAGAACAAAAATAATTAACATGCATTAAGATTAAACACACATACCAAGAGATTTATCTAGGGGAAAGTAACTGCATAAAACCCTTTACTATTTGTATTGCATTAATCAAAGAATATGGATAAATGAAATATGGTTGCTCAAGCTTGAGCACAACCTTCACATATATCTTTTAGCATTTGATTGATAGACTAAACCTGATAAATAATTAACCATATTTTCAAGCCTCTAAGTTATTATTTCCTTGTGTTGTTCATTGACAAGCTATCCCTATTTTTTAGGGAAATTACTTAATTATATTGCGCAATTATTGTAGGCCCATCCTTTGACTACATGCACCACCTCTACAACTTGGATTAGTTTAATACTGATTGTTCACTGCCCTTGAACTCCAATCTTAGCTGTGTAACTTTAATTATATACATGTGTCAGTTATTTTGGTTTTATTGATCAGTTAACTGGATTCCCATTGAGTGTGTCTGAAGTTACACTATAGAACTTGACATTCCACTGGTTTCTCCGACATTTGAAACTATTTTAACTGATAATAACTCAACATAACTGAAATAGATTGTTAGAAATTAGAAATCAATCATACTTAAATAAAATCAAGTGTATCAAACTGTAATTAAATGAGTCAACTTAGTGACAAAATCCCTGTTAGCTAAGTTAACTACCTCCAAGTATTCTACTGAAATTGAAATTAGAATTTTAATCTATGTTGAGCAAGGAAAAGTCAAAACTATATTTTCTTGCTTCATTTTCAATAGAAATTATCTTTCTCGATATTCTAATGAGTAGCATGACTAGAGAAAAAGTTAGTTTTATATTTCATCTCCTTTAATTTCTTAGGGAACATAACAATTATGTATAGAAGCACTCGCTTCTATGTGAATATATTTGGAGCACCAAAATTAGAACAACATATGATAGCAAGTTGGTTGATTCTTAGAAAATGTTGCATGTTAGGTCTCACAATAGTACATAAAATATGTATAAATTTCCCCTTCAAGAACTACAATAACCTTTGATGATTGAAGGCAATCTTTCACTGTCGAGTTTCAAAATATAAGGACTTAACAACATAGTTTTGTTTCGTTGAAGGATATTTAAGAAGTTGTGTAGGACATCCCCTAATAGAATGACCAAGGATTTTTTGATTTGATAAATAAGCTAATATACCAAAATCATGGCATCTATGATAAAGAGTGATTTATAAGAGGACTCCTTGCTTGACCAAATTCCTTAAGACACATATTTTAATTTCCCAAGGAATTGACTCAACTGACCTTGAAGAGGTTTTAATTCAAAGTTTTAACTATCTTCAACTATTGAAAATAGAATGTCTAAGGTAAATTATATGGTGAAATATTAGCTCATTATGCAATTTCATTATGTTGTCTATGTATACTATTTTAGGGTTCATTCAATTGTCTCTATTTTAGGGTTCATTCAATTGTCTCTTGGTATTTTTACAGGTCACATGAGACTGTGGCAGAAGACATGTAGATATGAGTATCCAACATGGAATTCATTGACCCTTGAAGTAAGAAAAATGCAACATTTTACTTATATAGAAATATATAATTAAAAAATTTATATATAAAAATGAAATATAAGCATGAACTTGATCGCATTTTTATATGGTATAACCATAAAATGCATATTTTTCCTTTCAATTTGATGTCATCCAAATCAAAATGTATTGGGACACCTAGTAGAGCTAATTAGGCTATAAAATGATAAAATTATTCCTATTGGAAATATGCAATATTTTTTTTAGTCTTTCAGGTAGTGCGCTTTCTTATTTGTGGAGAAAAAGCATCCTCTCTGAGAGAACATTTGTGGAGTGCTCCATATGTGAGTATTTACAATAAGCCAAAGTCTTTTATATGCTTTTTCTATTTACACAGGCTTTTCAACAAGGAGATAGAGAGCGTATGGTTTTCAACAAATTTTTAAATGGGACTAATAATTTTTGGGCAGAATAGAATAATGGGGCATATATATTAAACCATCACTTGGTCTACTTGCATTGATTTTTTTCAATGCAAGCTCGCTAGATAATGGTTAAAGGCTAAAAAATGGAAGAACTAAATGAGTAGATCTACCTCAATTCAACAAGAGAATGTGAAATTTATCTCTCTGCAAATATTTATTATTAAAAGAATTTGATTTAGGTTAGTCAACAGTTAAATAAAAAGAATTCGATTTCTTTAAGTTAATTATTAATTAGCAATTTCTATTTTGATTTTTCTTTTTTACTCTTTCAAAATTAAAATACATTATACTATGAAATTTATATAAATTTTTTTACCTATTTGATACGGTATAAAATACATGATACTAGATAATCTAATTTTTCCCATACCTATTTGAACTCACATTCTAAATAATAACTATAATATAAATCATGAAATTTAAAGTTAAAAACCCTCTTAAATGAATCCAATAAAAAAATAATGTACACCCTCAACCCTCAACCCTCAACCCTCAACCCTCAACCCTCAACCCTCAACCCTCAACGTTACCAAACAAACAAAAACAACCAAATATTATATATTATTAGAAGGGTTTTCTTCATTTGCTATAGTGCTCGATCACATATCACATGGTTTGCTTGGGTATTTATAATAAGCCAAAGTGTTTTACATGCTTTTTCCATTTACACCAGCTTTTAGGTCAATCAACGACTTGCACTGAATTTAAGGTTAACCAGCTATGGTGTTTAGTGGCCAATATCCAATATTTACCAAACATTAAATCATGTTGTACCATGAAGAGCCGAATGCATTGGATTTAAGATGTGGAGAATCGAAATAACAGTGTTTGTGATCTTTTGAAGAGTTTGACATGAAGGAGATAGAAGGAGATAGAGAGCGTATCGTTTTCAACAAATTTTTAAATGGCGCTGATAATTTTTTTTGGGTATAATAGAATAATGGGGGCATATATATTAAACCATCACGGTTCGTTTGCATTTATGCTTTCAATGTAAGTGGACCAAGTGATGGTTGGCTCAAGAATGGAAGAAATAAATGAGTATATCTACCTCAATTGGATAAGAGAATTTGAAATTTATCTTTGTGAAAAATGTTTTTTTGTAATTTAGTTTAGAAATATGAGCCTGTCAAAACATAGATTACAAAGTTATGAGCCTGTCAAAACATAGAGGGCCTGAGTTTTACATACCTCCCAATTTCTATTGAGACTGGAACAATTTAATAGAGGCTTTAAGGCCGAATATATGACACTGAACCTAGAATCAAATACAAGCTCCACGTACCTCCAGTCAATCTATTAGATACCATTCAATTTAAAAAATTTTGGAAATTATTCTACAGTATTGCAAAAAACCAATTAACAACAAAATTGGACTAACCTTGATATCAAATTGAAACTTGCGAAGAAACAATACACCTCCACACCATGTTTATCAAATAAAACTTGTAGCATCATCTTCGGTTCCTTTCGTATTGAATTTTTGTTGTGGAATTTGCACGAGAGCCATTTCAATTAAACAAAAGTCTATTAAATGATGGCACACACACGTCCAATGGTGGTGCTCCATGGTGCTCCATTGCATGCCACAATTTCTTAAATAACAATAAAACACAATAAATTATATATCATTAATTGTGAATGAACCATTTCTGGTTTGAGAAAGTCAAGAGGCATACGTTCCAGGTTTTGAAATGTTATGAATGAAAATGAACATGTGGCTATATATCATATTTTTATGGTGGTTCAAATAGTGGCGGCTTTTTTTGGACGTTTCATGAAGCCACGAATGTGAATTTAATTAGCATTAATCTTCATATGTGGTCAATAGTAAATGGTATAGTAAAATTTTAATTATACTTTGGTAAAAAGTTTATTTAAGTGAGATTTAATCACTTGATTTAGATATGTAAGGAAGTTATGTTCATCAATCTTATTCATTGATATAGTGGCAACAACGAAAATATTCGAGTATCTTGTATTTTTAACCATCATATTGAAATTTATAATTAACAAAATAATTGAAGTTACAATTTCCAACAAAGAAACGCCTATCGACATAATCACTACATTTAATAACCAATAACCCAAAAAATTAGCTATAGCCGAAAATAGGAGCGACCAGTACAATCTGCATAATAGGTGGCTAAATCACTTGAAATGTACAGAAAACCACTTTTTGAAAATACTTATTAAATCACAACGTGCAGCCTGCTCATCTGCATGAAATCTCATCCTCCCATCACTTTTTAAGTAAAAATTTATTAAATCATAATGTGCAAGATTCCTATCGAATGAAATGTAGTCCATTCATAGGGATATGCACACACGAATTTTCATTTAATCTTTTTCCATTCATCTAGTAAAAAAATCAAAATTTTGGAAGCACAATTCCGAAAGACAATGCTTATATGTAAATAGTTTTGTTTTTTTTGTTTTTTTATTTTATTTTTTAAAGTTTTATTATTTTTTATTTATTAAAAAACAAGAAACAAATTATATACTGAAGTAATTTGTGGTCTCAATTTGTTTGAAGGAAATCAAGTTTGTTGGTAATCTAAGTGAGTTAAAAGCCAACTAGTATTGAAATTGTTTTTTTTCTTTTACTTACAGCTATATCTACTTTACTATATCTATCAAAGTTTACTTGAAAAGCAGTAAAAACTTGCCTCAAAAATCATTAAAAACTATTAATATCTAGAGTCACCCATTAGACAAAAACCTGACATATCTACTTACAATAAATAGAACTTGACATTAAATAGTAGAACCTTTGCAGTAGAACATGATACTAAATAGTTATTTCTTTGAAATGGATGGATTATATGGAAATATTTGGTCTTTTCAACATATGGAATATATATATATATATATAGAAGTTGTCTACCCAGCATATGGAATAGCCGACAGGTTTTTGTGGTAAAAAAATATTCAAAAAATAAGATAGTTAGAGTGTTTGAATTGTATTTTTTATAGTAAAAATAGATTCAGCACTATCAAAAATCTTTAGAGCACCCAAATTACTGAAGTTTAACAACTATAAACCAGATATTTTCAAAATCTTTGGCAGATATTTTCAAAATCTTTGCTAGATTCAACTATTCTATTGCCTTTTTAGATTGACAGTATATATATATATGGAAAAGTCATTTTGAAATATATGCATTCCGCCGTAGCGATGACACGCCGATGGTGAATGTAGAAGCCTTTGGAAGCGATTTATGGCGTCTTTGACATTGACTGACAAAACCGCCGCCGTCCCTCCCTGAGGTTGGAAACGTTATTCATTGTGTCCATTAACGTGTTTGACACGGAAGGACGCTTATCTTGTTATCTGGTCGTATCTACCATTTGTCATTAATCATCTCTGTAAGTGGGTACCGGAAGCCGGGATAATTAGATGAGAAGAGAGATAACAAATCACCATGTGATCTAAAAAGATCTGTTTATTCAAAGTCAGGACACACAGTGGGGTCCGGGGGATCACTGTCATTTAGCCACTCGGGGCATGGAGCTCGCTATTTGTCGGCCACAAATGCCAAGGGTTCAATAAAAAAACACAACTAGTTGGCACTGTGGGCGGCCATCGGTCAGTCCAAATAACAAGTAGTCACTTGCAAGTGGCTTCTCATGCCATCACCTATGCGCTCTCTTTAATGTACAGATTTTAAAGGTTTGTAAACGACTCCTATAAATACGGGCTCTTGTAGTGCAGATGAGAGCAAGGAGCTTTGTGCGATAATACTGAAAAAATATAAGTATTGTGTAGTTGCGAGAGAGTTGAGTTGAAAATGGTGTCAGGGACTTCATCAACGGAAGAGGTGGTTCAAGTGGAGGCAAGGAGGTTGTGGAACGCCACAACGAAAGACAGCCACAACTTCTTGCCAAAGGTTTTGCCCGAAGTTTTCACTTCTGTCACCTTACTTCAAGGAGATGGAGGCGTCGGCACCGTCAAGCAGCTCAACTTCACCCCTGGTATAACTCCCATAAATTCCTCTGTTGATCACATATCATCGTTAACATCATTATACTTCTACTTCTAATTATTTTCCCCTTGAATTAGCGTAGCAGATGCACATTGGGTTGAGGACTATTTAATTATATAACACTTACAAGGTTTTTGACTTTCCTGTAACAGGTAAGAAGGATTTCAGCTTCATCAAGGAGCGAGTGGATGAACTTGACCAGGAGAATTTCGTGTATAAGTATACAGCGATCGAAGGAGGACCGCTTGGAGAAAACAGCGAGCTCTGCGTGCTTTGAAGGTGAAATTGGTTCCTAGGAAAGAAGGGGGATGCGTAGCGAGGTGGACCTGTAACTACGAAACTCTTCCTGGTGTTCAACCTGACGAAGGAGAACTAAAAGAGATAAAGGAAGATAGCTTTGGCATGTTGAAGAAAGTGGAGCAGTATCTCCTCTCCAATCCCAACTTATACTGCTAGAAATGTTTACATACACGCATAAATAGTGTAGAGCCACTTACGCTCAGTGTACAAAAATAAAGGAGAGTCACGATATGACTTCCTCCCATCGTCATTGTCGTTTATGGGCTGTAGGATGCCTTTGTTATGTGTGCGCCTGAGATCGTATCTTTATCGTTGCGTGATTATGTGTAGTTCTGTGAATTCAAATCAATATCAACGTTCGTTCAGTATTGTGTGTTCAGAGCAAATTCGTTTCCTTTTTATTCAGATTTCAAATTACAACGACAGCAATCCCATTTTATACGATAAAACGGGTTTTCCGTTACAAATGAGATCAATGAATTTTTTTAGTTTCATATCCACTTTCGAGTATCCATATACTATGGCATGAATTACAAGTATGGGAGAATTCATCTGCAATTTTATTTGTAGGGGATATCCATTTTAATTTTACATCTATTTATTTAATATATATAGTTATCAAATTAGATATCTAAAAAAATAGTTATTAAATTTGAATTTGAAAAAAATTCTATCATATAAAATTTAATATGGAAAAAATTAAACAATATACATCCTACAATATATTACTTTAAAAAAAAAATTAAATTTATATATAAACTTTAACATGTAAATTTACTTATTATTCTAATCAACTGCAAATTTCTATTTTATAATTTCTTTTCAATATAAAAATAACAAATGAATTTACTTACTATTCTATTTACAAGTATAAACTTATCTTTATGACTTGTCATCACTGTCTGCTATTTATAATTATTTTTCAATATAAAAATAACAAGTAAATTCAATTAAAACAACTTACAGAGTTTGCCATTTTTCATTTTTTTCAAAAGTTACCATTTTTAATATTATTATATTAGTATTCACAAGTGCAGACTTACATACCATTTACAACTACAATGCAAAACCTTGAAAGAAGTATATAAACATGCAACTAGTTACCTAGTTTTAAGAAATTTAAGCACAAGATAGTAGAGCTGGAGGTAGTTCCAGAATAAGCAAGCTACTTACATTTTAAGCATAGCTACTATAGACTTAGGTAATTCTGGAATAATGAATATTTTGGAAAGTATAAATGATCCCGTATGCTGAAATATAATACCAGAGATCCAACGAGTATAGTGAAATCTAATACCAGTGATTCAATGTTCCAGATTCGATAACTTTGTCTTCGTATCATGTTGTCCTGGACTAGGCCGTCGATTAAATTTACAACAAAATTGTTGTAGACTTCAAACACATAAATAGCACGGCAATTATTTTTTCTTTTTTCAAAATAGTGTTTTTTATGCGTACCGAATTTGCTGAATTATCAATTTTATAGAATAGAATCCACGAATTTCTAAACTTGAATTTCCTAATCTTTTTAGGCCATTTCGGCGGAATTTTGGTAACTATGATTTAATGTTAGAATAATATTTGGTAACTATGCTTTAATGTTAGTTTAGGATGATAACTTTTGGGGAATCCTAAGAAATCTGGAAGGGGAATATAGAGACATATTGATCAATGAAGAAAAAACCTGGAGATTAAAAAGTAGGGCGATCTGGTTGGATGTTGGGGATAAGAATACGAAGTTCTTTCACTCTTTTGCTTTAGGGAGGAGAATAGCAAATTCCATTTGGGAAATAGTGGATAAAGGCAAAGTTATTGTCAAGAATAAGGAAATAAAAGAGGTTGCGGTGAAATTTTTTGATGCTCTTTGTAAGAAATGAGAGGACATGGTAACGGATGCTCAATTAGCTATGGTAAGGGACTACCCTATCATGTTTTCCGTAGAGGATGTGGAGAGTTTTAACAGTGCGGTAAGATTGGGGGAAATCAAGGGGGTTTTGAGATCCTTTGCTGTAGATAAGATTCCGGGGCGAGATGGCTGGACCTCGGATTTTTTCCTACATTTCATTGATGAATTCATACAAGACCTGACAGAAATGGTTGAAGGAGCTTGGGTTTCAGGCATGGTAAAAGGTGCTATAAACTCTACATTTTTGCCGTTGATTCCTAAGAAGGCAGGTAAGAATATTTTCAATGATTTTAGACCCATTTCTTTAAGCAACACTTTGTATAAGATTATCTCAAAGGTCATAGCAGAAATATTAAAGGAAATTCTATCAAATTTTATTACCCCGGAACAAGCAAGTTTTTTGAAAAATAGAAGCATCTACGAAGCAATTGCAGTGACTCAGGAAATCATAGACATGATTCATGAAAAGAAGAAGGAAGCTGCAGTCATGAAAATAGATCTGTATAAGGCTTATGATAGAGTTGACTGGGTGTTCATGCGTATTATCCTGTTCAAAATTGGTCTGAATCAGGAGGCAATGGCATGGATCATGGGTTGTATTTGTAATACTCACATGCCTGTAATTATTAACGGATCCACTACTAAATTTTTTCATCCGAGTAGAGGGCTTTGATAGGGATGCTCTCTATCCCCACTGCTCTTCATTTTAATGATGGATGGTTTTAGCATCAATATAAAAAGGGCAGCGGACCAGGAAATCTTCAGAGGTATAAGCACCGGTCCTTATATGACTGCAACCCATATCCTTTTTGTGGATGACATATTAATTTTCGGTATGTTATTAATGGAAACATGGACTGTGTTGAAAAATTTACTTGATACTTTTTGTGAGGCTTCTGGGATGATTCCTAGTGAAGGAAAATCCTGCATTCTTTTTGCTTATGGTGACGAAGAAGTAGTGAGGGAGATCTCTGTTATGTTTAAGATCATTTCGGCTCCTATGCAGGGGGGTTTTATATATTTTGGATTTAGGCTTAAAGTCTCAAAATACAAGGCGCAAGACTGGAAATGGCTACTAATAAAATTTAAAAAGAAAATTAACCTATGGTACACTAAATGGCTCTTGAAAAGAGGAAAGATGATTTTGATTCGAGCGGTACTGCGGCAAATGACAGTGTTTTGGGCTCATCTCTACTAAATCCCAAATCTGATTATAAAACAGATAAACAAGATAACAGACATATTTGTATGGGGGGGGGAGTAAGGACAATAGCAAAGTGGGATCTTCTTACAACTCTAAAAGAAAAGGGTGGATGGGGCCTTATGGATTTGGCTAAACTTGGGAGATCCCTGCTGATTAAATCACTTTGGAGATGTTTAAATGGGAAGGGGATATGGTGGCAGGTCATAAAAAGAAAATACATTGGTGAGTCCACATTGGAGGATTTGTATACTATGGGCTAGAAGGAAGCCAAATCCCGCTCAAAAATTTGGAAGAGTTTCAGAAAAATATGGCTGATAGTGAAGGAAAACTTGAAGTGGCACTTTGGAAATGGGGAAAAAATGTTAATTGGATGTTTAGATGAGATGCCAAATGGGCCACAACAACATATAAATGAGGGTTTATTTAAAATTTTGAACGAGAGGGGCATATTTTACTTATATCACATCATTGAGAGATGGGAATTAGAGGTCCCCAGATGGAAATCCTTCTTGGATTTACGACTTGACGAGAAATGGGAGAGAGAGTGGCATGCTTTTATTAATAATATGAGGTCTCTGGGATTATGTAAAATCCAAGAAGGGGACAACCTTGGGTGGAATGGACAAAGAAAGGGGAGGGACTTAAGAGTGAAGGAGGTCTATTCAGCGCTCATATATAAAAAAAAATTAAGGATTCCATGCAGTTGGTTTAATGAAGTATGGAAAAATAGAGCACAGGTGAAGAAGACCATTTTCCTTTGGTTGGTATGGAGGGATAAGAATTTGACATGGAGCAACCTTCAGAAAAAATGGTGGGAAGGGCCAGGCATGTGCATTCTCTGTGAACAGGAAAATGAAGACAATCAACACCTTTTCTATTTATGTTTTTTTGCAATGGAAACTCTGAATTTAATATGTGAATATTTGCATGTCCAGAACGAGATTGCAGGTCAACGGAAGTTTTCATTAGATGGTGGATGGGGAAAGGGAAGAAGTATAAGGCAGTTCCGATATTATATCATTGGTATATATGGGGAAGTAGTAACAGGAAATTGTTTGAGGGATAGATTTGCAGTTCTAAGATGACAACAAAGAAGATAATAAGCAGCTGGGAGGGTTTAAAATTATTCAGAAGCCTACGGGAGACTTATCAAGGAGGAATCGACCACATGAGATACAATATCTTGCGAGATATTTCGATGGTGCTTCACAATTTTCCACTTGTGGTTGCGGGGCTTGGCTTTTGATCTCCCCTACATGCCATTATAAGATATATTGGAATGGGGGATTTGGCACTAATATGAAAGCTAAGTGCCTTGCCTTATGGGGCCTTCTTTGGTTTGCATGTCAAATTTATTTGGATAAACTCTGAGTCTTTGGAGACTCAAAGGTTTTTATCGACCATATGAATAAAAAGGTTAACATTGTCAACAACTCTCTGTCACACTGGTTCGAAGTGATTCACACTCTGAAGAAAAAATTTTCGTCCATCACCTTTTCACATATATACAAAGAAAAGAATAATGAAGCGGACAGTCTATCCAAGAAAGGGCTGAGTGGATTATATGGGGGGATGTACTACGCACTGGTCAATGCAAATGGTGAAGGGGTTGTTGGTAAACTTTTCTTATTTTGAATTCACATTGATAGGTCTCGGGTTTTGTTTTTTTTATTTTTATTTCCATAAATCAAGACCTTATGTGCATGCACAGGCCTTCCTGCCTTTTGTCTCTTCTTACTGGTCTGTGGTAATCCGGACAAAGTCTTTTCTGGTAAATCTTACTGTTATTTTGGATATGGGAAGGTGCTACAACACAGGGCAGCCGAGATCTCTCTGTTTCTCTTGATTTTAGAGGATCTTTCTTCTATATGTTATGAAAAGGATGTTTTATCAGTTCATGAAGACAAATTGTAATGAGGCTTGAGGGTCTATATTTCTGATAGAATCATAATTCTGAATGTAAAGTCGATGATATGAAGACATAGTAACAAAAAGAATGATGTAAGGTTTTTATTTACATACAACAAAGTTTTGTACTAGTATATTATATAAACCAAGGTATTGTTCATGCTAAAAAAAATGTTAGTATTCACACGTGCATACTTACAATTTACAGCTACAATGCAAAACCTTGAAAAACGTATATAGACATGCAACTAGTTACCTAATTTTAAGCACAGCTGAGGTAGTTCCAGAATAGTTCCACAATAAGCAAGCTACTTATATTTTAAGCATAGCTACTATAAACTTAGGTAATTCTGGAATAATGAATATTTTGGAAAGTATAAATGATCCCTTATGCTGAAATATAATACAAGAGATCCAACGAGTATAGTGAAATCTAATACCAGTGATTCAATGTTTCAGATTCGATAACTTTGTCTTCGTATCATGTTGTCCTCGACTAGGCCCTCGATTACAACAAAATTGTTGTAGACTTGAAACACATAAATGTGTTGCTGTAGAGAGGATTTTTATAAAAAAATTTCAATACGGAAATTATTTTTTCTTTTTTCAAAATAGTTTTTTTTTTTTTTTTATGCCTACCGAATTTGCTGAATTATAAACTTTATCGAATAGAACCCACGAATTTCTAAACTTGAGTTCTCCAACATTTTACGCCATTTCGGCCGAATTTTGGTAACTATGATTTAATGTTAGAACAATGTAAAAATAAAAGAGTATAAAGGTGATAGGTTTTGTTGAGTTGTGTAGAGTAGGAAATGGTTGTCAAATCAGTTTAATCAATAAAAAAATGTGATTTCAATTGTATGTTCTTTGTATGTATCTCTCTAATATTCCAACTTAGTTTAATAGCTTGAGGGTTGAGATAGAGAGGACTCTATATTCGAGAGTTATAAGGTTGAGATATGAGAGGTTCAATGGTTTATTTTTCAATTTAATCTGGAATAAATTTGAGAGTATATATGTTAAACATTGAGAAATATGGAATAACAACAAATAGTTTGGTTCATTTTCTTTTTATTAATTTTCAAATTTAAATATAATTTTTTTAATTTTAAATAAAATAAACTATTCTAAAATTACTTTCAAATTTAAATAATTTTTCTAATTGTAATTAATATAAACAATTCTAAAATTAGAATTGTAACAACAAATAGATTTGTTCATTTTCTTTTTATTAATTTTTAAATTTAAATAATTTTTATTAATTTTAACTAATATAAACAATTCTAACATTACAATTCTAACATTACAGTTTACTAAAAAAAAATTACTCTTCCTCCAAAATTTATCTTATTTTCAAAATTTTAATTTTAAATCAATTTCTAATTTTAAAATCTATCTAAATTCATTTAATAATTAATATGTATTTAAAAATTAAATATTAAAAATATATAAATTTCTCATAATATAAACATATTTAAAATTCAATTACCAATAGAATTACCTCCATGTGTGTGATGAATGATGTGTTGAGGGCATTTCTTGATGATGTTTTCATTGTCTAGATGATATATTGATTTCCAGTAAATCACGGTGATCAACATGCCATGCATGTAAGAAAAGTACTTGATGTCTTAAGGAATGAATATTTTTTTTTGAAGATGTCAAAATGTGAATTTGGCAAAACTTCTTTGGTGTACTTGGGGCATATTGTTGGAGGAGGTGAGTTGAAGATATACCTCTCTAAGGTTGAGGTCATTGCAAATTGGCCATTGCCCAAGATAGTCACTAAGGTAAGAAGTTTTTTGGGAGCATCCCAATATTGGAGGAAGTTTATTACTAACTTGTCTTCTATCGCAGCTCCGTTGCATGCATTGACTAGTGCGAAAAAGGTCTTTCCAATAGGGAGGAAAGTAGCAAAAATCATTCGATGCTTTGAAAGAGAAGATAAATTTAGCCCCAATACTTGTAATATTGGACTTGAGACAACAGTTTGAGATTCAAACTGATGCAAGTGACTATGCTCTGGGTGCAGTCCTTATGCAACATGGTACGCCCATCTCATTTCATTCAAAAATTTTCAATGGTGCAGTGATTAACCATCCTACTTATGACATTTATGCGTTGGTTCAAAGTGTGAAAAAAGTGGAAACACTACTTGATGGGAAATGAAACCATCATACACACCGACCACCAACCATTGCAATACTTGCAATCACAAACTAAGTTGCAGAAATCAAGGAACTTTCAATGGATGACTTTCCTACACAAATTAAAATTGGTCATTAGTTATAAGAAAGGTATATACAACAAGGTTGCTGATATGATTTCTAGGCCTATGGTTAGTGTAGCTACATTAATCAAGCATAATTCTCTTTTGCATGAAAGTTATGTTAAGCAATATGCATTTGATAATGACTTTCAAAATATTTGTGCAAAATTGAGTCAAGGAAACCAAGTAGAGGAATTGGATTACCATGTACATAGTAATTTGTTGTATCATTTGGGCAAGCTTTGTATTCGATAGTGGGAGATAGTGAATGTCATAAGGGAAGAACACACTTCTGTTATTGTTGGACATTTCAATATAAGAAAAAACAGTGTCACATCTTCAGAGGTATTGTTAGTGGCCTCGTATGGTTGAAAATGTATCATGTTTCACTAAAGAGTGTTCATTGTTTGTAGTGAGCAAGCCTAGCAATAGGAAGTTAGGATTGTACACACCAATTCCCATACCTTCACGTCCATGGGAGAGTTTTTCTGTGGATTTTGTAGGAGGTCTTCCATTGTCAAAAATAGGTCATGATTATTTTTATGTAGTTGTGGATACATTCAGCAAAATGTTAAAAAAAAATTAGACTTGAACAAACATCTCAACTATTCTTTCATCATGTTTGGGTTCATTTTGTGTTACCCACATCCATTGTTAGTGATCGAGATTCTTGATTTTCTGGGAATTTTCGTAGAAGTTTGTGGGACTTGATGGATAACAAGTTGAAAAAGAGTACAACCTTTCGTCCACAAATAGATGGTCAAACTAAAGTGGTCAATAGAACATTTATAGATATTATTTGAGGATACTGGAGCAAGAATCCTAAGTTGTGGGATGAAAACTTGCACTACTTTTAGCATGCTTACAACCATGCAAAACACTCCTCTACACAAACATCGCCATTTGAGGCATGTCTTGGATACATTCCTAGATCACGATTGTATTTCATTTTTGGGAAGGATGTTGCTATTGATGGCCATAGCGCCATAGGCAAAGCGAAGAAGTTCATAGAACAAATCCAATTGATACATCAAACAGTTCAAGATCAACTGGAAAAGGGCCAAGGAAAGTACAAAGAAAGGCACGATAATCATCGTGTAGATCACAAGTTCCAAGTTGGTAATGAAGTTTAGCTTCACATTAGCAGAGAGACGCTTTAAGGGGAAGATAAAAAACTGTAACCAATCCGTTATGGTCCTTTCAAAATTTTGGAAAAGAGTGGTGATAATGCATTCAAGTTAGATTTGTCTTCATATATTGAAATGTCCTCTTTTGTTAATGTTGAGAAATTAAGGTTTTATGATTCTTTGTTGATTGAAGATCAAGGAGAACAAGTTCAGATTCCTTCCATTGAGGATTTTTCTCCAGAATACCTTGATCATCTTCAGCAAGACACCATTCTTTACCGAAGAACAATGACATCAAACGAGGGAGTGTAGAGTACCTTCGTGTGGGTCTCAAAGACCCAAATCCAAGCAAGGCCAAATCGATCGAGATTGGAAAGGTGAGGGAATTGTACCCTCATCTGCTGAAAAATTGCAACTGATCTTTTGGGGTCGAAATGCTTCTAGTGGGGAGGAGTGATAAGGTGCTCAAAATTATGCTCAAAATGAAAGTTGTTGGAATGGCATGGAGCCTGAATGACCACATATATCTCGCCTTTCTAAATATGGCACAAATCGTTTTGTGGAAAAATCGACACTATATGCTCCCAGAAACACATTCTGTCCACTTCGACAAACATGCAAATTTAAAAAAAAAGAAAAGTGCAGGGACAACCCAGTCATCAGTTCGTACTGCTTACTCGACAGGCCCATGAGGCACGTTGACTGCTTAAAGGGTATCTTCCTTAGCAAAAGAGATTGTGCCAAGTGGCACCGTGTCATTGGTTTCCAATGGAAAATTTTGATTGGGTTTTATGGAGGCCAATAACATGCTGCCATGTTGCCCAGCCAGGGGCTTCCACATGGTAGCCTGACGGCCACCGAAATGTTTGTCAAGGCCTAAGAGGATTGGGTGGGGATTGAACCCGTGACGTCTAACCAGTAGCACAAAGTCTTTGCCATCGCACCATTACATTGTTTCTTAACATATTATAGGTGTGACGTATACTTAATTTGCAATAGTTTTAAGTTTGGAGGTGGGGCGCGCAGTCTATCCCTAGCCCTGGTAACCATGCTTGGGGGTAGGACCATGGCTGGGAGGCTAGCCCTGCACCCCCCCAACTACTCCTAACCATAAAAATATATGCATGTGCCATGTGTCCACCCAGGTTTTGGAGAAGGAGGTCTAATAATCGTGTGGATTTAAATATTGTGTGGGAATTTTGGGGGCAAGAGTTAAGGTCCTAGCCCTCGATGATATGGCCATAATATGGCCTCCCACATGGCCATGTTTTTCGGAAATAAGGCCTTAATGGTCAAATTGGCATGTCGACAAATCCACCCGGATATTGGGAAATTTGGCACTTGATTAGCAAATTTCGAGGCAAAATTGTAGGATGGTGCCATAATTGGAGGTATTTGTGGAGCAGTTAGTGCCAAAACTTAAGGAAGCCATAACTAATTCAGATTTTGACCAAATTTGAGGCAGAAGGAGGATACACAGCTATATTTGGCATTTTGGAGCCATTAGAGCAGGTTTCAGAGCTGTTTGAGAATTGAAAATGTATGTAACTACACTTTTTAGCATAATAGAAGAGGGCCAAGCCATTGGAAGCTAGGCCAAGGAGATGTAGCCCAGGAGGGGTGAAATATTTCATTATGTACTGTTGTGTTACTATTTATGGTGATGTTCATGTTTGTTAGATGGTGTTTTTCAGTGTTTTGTTTATGTTAATTGTCTCAAGAAATTCACATAAAAATACATAAAAAATCATGGTTAACTTGCAATTTACCTCATAATCCTTAAGCACTTTGTTTATATTCTGAATTGGAATTTAGCACAACAAACACTAATTTTCCCATTCATATCATTTTGCTACATCAAACTTGATGTATTGTAGTAGCCCATTTTGATCCAATATTGCCACCATGTGGTCCTTCCATGCCACAAAGGTTGTTGTTCCTTTCAAAGTATACTTGTGCCTAATTCAATTGAAGGAAATGTTCTTAGTCTCGAGAAAAACTGTAACACTCGTTTTCAAATTTTAATCTCCTGTAAAGACAACTTCAAAATCTCTCCTCTACTATGAATATAACTCTGATACCATACAGTAGAAATTACCAAATCACAAGACTAGAAGCTACTCTAATGATATGCTGAAGCAAATTCACAATCAAGAACAAAAATAATTAACATGCATTAAGATTAAACACACATACCAAGAGATTTATCTAGGGGAAAGTAACTGCATAAAACCCTTTACTATTTGTATTGCATTAATCAAAGAATATGGATAAATGAAATATGGTTGCTCAAGCTTGAGCACAACCTTCACATATATCTTTTAGCATTTGATTGATAGACTAAACCTGATAAATAATTAACCATATTTTCAAGCCTCTAAGTTATTATTTCCTTGTGTTGTTCATTGACAAGCTATCCCTAATTTTTAGGGAAATTACTTAATTATATTGCGCAATTATTGTAGGCCCATCCTTTGACTACATGCACCACCTCTACAACTTGGATTAGTTTAATACTGATTGTTCACTGCCCTTGAACTCCAATCTTAGCTGTGTAACTTCAATTATATACATGTGTCAGTTATTTTGGTTTTATTGAATAGAAATTATCTTTGTTGATATTCTAATGAGTAGCATGATTAGAGAAAAAGTTAGTTTTATATTTCATCTCCTTTAATTTCTTAGGGAACATAACAATTATGTATATAAGCACTAGCTTCTATGTGAATTCATTTGGAGCACCAAAATTAGAACAACATATGATAGCAAGTTGGTTGATTCTTAGAAAATGTTGCATGTTAGGTCTCACAATAGTACATAAAATATGTATAAATTTCCCCTTCAAGAACTACAATAACCTTTGATGATTGAAGGTAATCTTTCACTGTCTAGTTTTAAAAATAAGGACTTAGCAACATAGTTTTGTTGCCTTGAAGGATATTTAAGAAGTTGTGTAGGACATCCCCTAATAGAATGACCAAGGACTTTTTGATTTGATAAATAAACTAATGTACCAAAATCATGGCATCTATGATAAAGAGTGATTTATAAGAGGACTCCTTGCTTGACCAAATTCCTTAGGACACATATTTTAATTTCCCTAAGGAATTGACTCAACTGACCTTGAAGAGGTTTTAATTAAAAGTTTTAACTATCTTCAACTATTGAAAATAGAATGTCTAAGGTAAATTATATGGGGAAATATTAGCTCAATATGCAATTTCATTATGTTGTCTATGTATACTATTTTAGGGTTCATTCAATTGTCTCTTGGTATTTTTCCAGGTCACATGAGACTGTGGCAGAAGACATGTAGATATGAGTATCCAACATGGAATTCATTGACCCTTGAAGTAAGAAAAATGCAACATTTTTCTTATATAGAAATATATAATAAAAAAATTTATATATAAAAATGAAATATAGACATGAACTTGATCGCATTTTTATATGGTATAACCATAAAATGCATATTTTTCCTTTAGATTTGATGTCATCCAAATCAAAATGTATTGGGACACCTAGTAGAGCTAATTAGGCTATAAAATGATAAAATTATTCCTATTGGAAATATGCAATATTTTTTTTAGTCTTTCAGGTAGTGCGCTTTCTTATTTGTGGAGAAAAAGCATTCTCTCTTAGAGAACATTTGTGGAGTGCTCCATATGTGAGTATTTACAATAAGCCAAAGTCTTTTATATGCTTCTTTCATTTACACAGGCTTTTCAACAAGGAGATAGAGAGCATATGGTTTTCAATTTTTTTTTAAATGGGACTAATAATTTCTGGGCAGAATAGAATAATGGGGCATATATATTAAACCATCAATTCATCTGCTTGCATTGATGTTTTTCAATGCAAGCCGGCTAGGTAATGGTTAAAGGCTAAAAAATGGAAGAACTAAATGAGTAGATCTACCTCAATTCGACAAGAGAATGCAAAATTTATCTCTCTGCAAATATTTATTATTAAAATAATTTGATTTAGGTTAGTCAACAGTTAAATAAAAAGAATTGGATTTCTTTAAGTTAATTATTAATTAGCAATTTCTATTTCTATTTTTCTTTTTTACTCTATTTCAAAATTAAAATACATTATACTATGAAATTTATATGAAATTTTTTACCTATTTGATACTGTATAAAATATATGATACTAGATAATCTAATTTTTCCCATATTTATTTGGACTCACATTCTAAATAATAACTATAATGTAAATCATGAAATTTAAAGTTAAAAACCCTCTTAAATGAATCCAATAAAAAAATAATGTAGACCCTCAACCTTCAACGTTATCAAACAAACAAAAACAACCAAATACTGTATACTATTAAAAGAGTTTTCTTCATTTGCTACAGTGCTTGATCACATATCACATGGTTTTCTTGGGTATTTATAATACGCCAAAGTGTTTTACATGCTTTTTCCATTTACACCAGCTTTTAGGTCAATCAACGACTTGCACTGAATTTTAGCTTAACCAGCTATGGTGTTTAGTGGCCAGTCTCCAATATTTACCAAACATTAAATTATGTTGTACCATGAAGATCCGAATGCATTGGATTTAAGATGTGGAGAATCGAAATAACAGTGTTTGTGATCTTTTCAAGAGTTTGACATGAAGGAGATAGAGAGCGTATCATTTTCAACAAATTTTTAAATGGGGTTGATTAATTTTCTTTTGAGCAGAATAGAATAATGGGGGCATATATATTAAACCATCATCTCGTTAGTTTGCATTGATTCTTTCAATGTAAGTGGCTCAGGTGATGGTTGGCTCAAAAATGGAAGAACTAAATGAGTAGATTTACTTCAATTGGATAAGAGAATTTGAAATTTATCTTTGTGCAATTTTTTTTTTTGTAATTCAGTTTAGAAATATGAGCCTGTCAAAACATAGAGGGCTTGAGTTTTACATACCTCCCAATTTCTATTGAGACTGGAACAATTTAATAGAGGCTTTAAGGCCGAATATATGGCACTAAACGTAGAATCAAATACAAGCTCTACGTACCTGCAGTCAATCTATTAGATACCATTCAATTTATGAAATTTAGGAAATTTCTCTACAGTATTGCAAAAAACCAATTAACAACAAAATTGGACTAACCCATCATCTTCGGTTCCTTTCGTATTGAATTTTTGTTGTGGAATTTGCACGAGAGCCGTTTCAACTAAACAAAAGTCTATTAAATGATGGCACACACGTGTCCAATGGTGGTGCTCCATGGCGCTCCATTGCATGCCACAATTTCTTAAATAACAATAAAACACAATAAATTATATATCATTAATTGTGAATGAACCATTTCTCGTTTGAGAAAGTCAAGAGGCATGCCACAATTTCTTAAATAACAATAAAACACAATAAATTATATATCATTAATTGTGAATGAACCATTTCTCGTTTGAGAGAGTCAAGAGGCATACCTTCCAGGTTTTGAAATGTTATGAATGAAAATGAACATGTGGCTATATATCATATTTTTATGGTGGTTCAAAGAGTGGCGGCTTTTTTTGGACGTTTCATGAAGCCATGAATGTGAATTTAATTAGCATTAATCTTCATATGTGGTCAATAGTTAATGGTACAATAAAATTTTAAGTATAGTTTGGTCAAATTTTTATTTAAGTGGGGTTTAATCACTTGATTTAGATATGTAAGGAAGTTATGTTCATCAATCTTATCCATTAATGTAGTGGCAACGACAAAAATATTCGAGTATCTTGTATTTTTAACCATCATATTGAAATTTGTAATTAACAAAATAATTAAAGTTACAATTTCCAACAAAAAAAACACCTATAGACATAACCACTACATTTAATAACCAATAACCCAAAAAATATGTATAGCCAAAAATAGGAGCTACCAGTCCAATCTGCATAATAGGTGGCTAAATCACTTGAAATGTACAGAAAACCACTTTTTGAAAATACTTATTAAATCACAACGTGCAGCATGCCCGTCTGCATGAAATCTCATCCTCATCCTCCCATCACTTTTTAAGTAAAAATTTATTAAATCATAATGTGCAAGATTCCTATCGAATGAAATGTAGTCCATTCATAGGGATATGCACAAACGAATTTTCATTTAATCTTTTTCCATTCATCTAATAAAAAAATCAAAATTTTGGCAGCACAATTCCGAAAGACCATGCTTATATGTAAATAGTTTTGTTTTGTTTTTGTTTTTTTTTTTTAAATTTTTTTAGAATTTTATTATTTTTTATTTATCAAAAAACAAGAAACAAATTATATACTGAAATAATTTGTGGTTTCAATTTGTCCGAAGGAAATAAGGTTTGTTGGTAATTTGAGTGAGTTAAAAGTCAACCAGTATTGAAGTATTGAAATTGTTTTTTTCTTCTTCTTACAGCTATATCTACTTTACTATATCTATCAAAATTTACTTGAAAGCAGTTAAAACTTGCCTCAAAAATCATTAAAAACTACTAATATCTAGAGTCACCCATTAGACTAAAACCTGACATATCTACTTACAATAAATAGAACCCGACATTAAATAGTAGAACCTTTGCAGTAGAACATGATACTAAATAGTTATTTCTTTGAAATGGCTGGATTTTATGGAAATATTTGGTCTTTTCAATGTATGGAAAATATATATATATATATATATATAGAAGTTGTCTACCCAGCACATGGAATAGCAGGAAAACTGTTTTTTGAGGTAAAAAAATATTCAAAAAATAAGATAGTTAGAGTGTTTGAATTGAATTTTTGATAATAGAAATGGATTCAGCACTATAAAAAAATCTTTAGAGCACCCAAATTACTGAAGTTTAACAACTATAAACAACATACTAATAAATCTTTGCCAGATATTTTCAAAATCTTTGCTAGATTCAACTATTCTATTGCTTTTTTTTAGACTTACAGTATATATATATATATGGAAAAGTCATTTTGAAATATATGCATTCCGCCGTAGCGATGACACGCCGATGGTGAATGTAGAAGCCTTTGGAAGCGATTTATGGCGTCTTTGACATTGACTGACAAAACCGCCGCCGTCCCTCCCTGAGGTTGGAAACGTTATTCATTGTGTCCATTAACGTGTTTGACACGGAAGGACGCTTATCTTGTTATCTGGTCGTATCTACCCTTTCTCATTAATCATCTCTGTAAGTGGGTACCGGAAGCCGGGATAATTAGATGAGAAGAGAGATAGCAAATCACCATGTGATCTAAAAAGATCTGTTTATTCAAAGTCGACACACAGTGGGGTCCGGGGGATCACTGTCATTTAGCCACTCGGGGCATGGAGCTCGCTATTTGTCGGCCACAAATGCCAAGGGTTCAATAAAAAAACACAACTAGTTGGCACTGTGGGCGGCCATCGATCAGTCCAAATAACAAGTAGTCACTTGCAAGTGGCTTCTCATGCCATCACCTATGCGCTCTCTTTAATGTACAGATATTAAAGGTTTGTAAACGACTCCTATAAATACAGGCCCTTGTAGTGCGATAATACTGAAGAAATATAAGTATTGTGTAGTTGCGAGAGAGTTGAGTTGAAAATGGTGTCAGGGACTTCATCAACGGAAGAGGTGGTTCAAGTGGAGGCAAGGAGGTTGTGGAACGCCACAACGAAAGACAGCCACAACTTCTTGCCAAAGGTTTTGCCCGAAGTTTTCACTTCTGTCACCTTACTTCAAGGAGATGGAGGCGTCGGCACCGTCAAGCAGCTCAACTTCACCCCTGGTATAACTCCCATAAATTCCTCTGTTGATCACATATCATCGTTAACATCATTATATTTCTACTTCTAATTATTTCCCCCTTGAATTAGCGTTGCAGATGCACATTGGGTTGAGGACTATTTAATTATATAACACTTACAAGGTTTTTGACTTTCCTGTAACAGGTAAGAAGGATTTCAGCTTCATCAAGGAGCGAGTGGATGAACTGGACCAGGAGAATTTCGTGTATAAGTATACAGCGATCGAAGGAGGACCGCTTGGAAAACAACTGAGCTCTGCGTGCTTTGAGGTGAAATTGGTTCCTAGGAAAGAAGGGGGATGCGTAGCGAGGTGGACCTGTAAATACGAAACTCTTCCTGGTGTTCAACCTGACGAAGGAAAACTGAAAGAGATAAAGGAAGATAGCTTCGGCATGTTGAAGAAAGTTGAGCAATATCTCCTCTCCAACCCCAACTTATACTGCTAGAAATGTTTACATACGCATAAATAGTGTAGAGCCGCACGCTCAGCGTGCAAAATAAAGGAGAGTCACGATATGACTTCCTCCCATCGTCATTGTCGTTTATGGGCTGTAGGATGCCTTTGTTATGTGTGCGCCTGAGATCGTATCTTTATCGTTGCGTGATTATGTGTAGTTCTGTGAATTCAAATCAATATCAACGTTCGTTCAGTATTGTGTGTTCAGAGCAAATTCGTTTCCTTTTTATTCAGATTTCAAATTACAACGACAGCAATCCCATTTTATACGATAAAAGGGGCTTTCCGTTACAAATGAGATCAATGAATTTTTTTAGTTTCATATCCACTTTCGAGTATCCATATACTATGGCATGAATTACAACTATGGGAGAATTCATCTGCAATTTTATTTGTAGGGGATATCCATTTTAATTTTACATCTATTTATTTAATATATATAGTTATCAAATTAGATATCTAAAAAATAGTTATTAAATTTGAATTTGAGAAAAATTCTATCATATAAAATTTAATATGGAAAAAATTAAACAATATACATCTTACAACATATTACTTTAAAAAAAAATTTAAATTTATATATAAACTTTAACATGTAAATTTACTTATTATTCTAATCAACTGCAAATTTCTATTTTATAATTTCTTTTCAATATAAAAATAACAAATAAATTTACTTACTATTCTATTTACAAGTATAAACTTATCTTTACGATTTGTCATCACGGTCTGCTATTTATAATTATTTTTCAATATAAAAATAATAAGTAAATTTAATTAAAACAACTTACATTTACTATAAGAGTTTGCCATTTTTCATTTTTTTCAATACAAAAGTTACCATTTTTAATTTTATTATATTAGTATTCACAAGTGCAGACTTACATACCATTTACAACTACAATGTAAAACCTTGAAAGAAGTATATAAACATGCAACTAGTTCCCTAATTTAAAGAATTTTAAGCACAAGATAGTATAGCTGGAGGTAGTTCCAGAATAAGCAAGCTACTTACATTTTAAGCATAGCTACTATAGACTTAGGTAATTCTGGAATAATGAATATTTTGGAAAGTATAAATTATCCCGTATGCTGAAATATAATACCAGAGATCCAACGAGTATAGTGAAATCTAATACCAGTGATTCAATATTCCAGATTCGATAACTTTGTCTTCGTATCAGGTTGTCCTGGACTAGGCCCTCGATTACAACAAAATTGTTGGTAGACTTGAAACACATAAATAGCACGGCAATTATTTTTTCTTTTTTCAAAAAAGTTTTTTTTGTGCGTACCGAATTTTCTGAATTATCAATTTTATCGAATAGAATCCACGAATTTCTAAACTTGAATTTCCCAACTTTTTAGGCCATTTCGGCCGAATTTTAGTAAATATGATTTAATGTTAGAATAATATTTGGTAACTATGATTTAATGTTAGAATAATGTAAAAATAGAAGAGTCTAATCAGTTTAATCAATAAAAAAATGTGATTATAATTGTATGTTCCTTGTGTGTATCTCTCTGATATTCCAATTTAGTTTAATAGCTGGAGGGTTGAGATAGTGAGGACTCTATATTCGAGAGTTATAAGGTTGAGATATGAGAGGCTCAATGGTTTATCTTTCAATTCAATTCGGAATAAATTTGAGAGTTATAAGGTTGAGATATGAGAGGTTCAATGGTTTATGTTTCAATTCAATCTGGAAGAAATTTGAGAGTATATATGTTAAACATTGAGAAATATGGAATAACAACAAATAGTTTGGTTCATTTTCTTTCTATTAATTTTTAAATTTAAATATATATATTTTTAATTTTAATTAAAATATACAATTCTAAAATTACTTTCAAATTTAAATAATTTTTCTTAGTTGTAATTAATATAAAAAATTCTAAAATTAAAATTCTAACAAAAAAAAATAGTTTTGTTCATTTTCTTTTATTAATTTTTAAATTTAAATAATTTTTATTAATTTTAACTAATATAAACAATTCTAACATTACAGTTTACTAAAAAAAATTACTCTTCCTTCAAAATTTATATTATTTTCAAAATTTTAATTTTAAATCAATTTCTAATTTTAAAATCTATCTAAATTCATTTAATAATTAATATATATTTACAAATTAAATATTAAAAATATATTGATTTCATTGTCTAGATGATATATTGATTTTTAGTAAATCACAGTGATCAACATGTCATGCATGTAAGAAAAGTACTTGATGTTTTAAGGAATGAACATTTTTTTTTTGAACATGTCAAAATGTGAATTTGGAAAAACCTCTTTGGTGTACTTGGGGCATATTGTTGGAGGAGGCGAGTTGAAGATATACCTCTCTAAGGTTGAGGTCATTGCAAATTGGCCAATGCCCAAGATAGTCACTAAGGTAAGAAGTTTTTTGGGAGCATCCCAATATTGGAGGAAGTTTATTACTAACTTATCTTCTATCGCAACTCCATTGCATGGATTGACTAGTGTGGAAAAGGTCTTCCAACAAGGAGGAAAGTAGCAAAAATAATTTGATGCTTTGAAAGAGAAGATAAATTCAGCGCCAATACTTGCAATATTGGACTTGAGACAACCCTTTGAGATTCAAACTGATGCAAGCGACTATGCTATGGGCATAGTCCTTATGCAACATGGTACGCCCATCTCATTTCATTCAGAAATTTTCAATGGTGCAGTGATTAACTATCCTACTTATGACATTTATCCGTTGGTTCAAAGTGTGAAAAAGTGGAAACACTACTTGATGGGAAAGGAAACCATCATACACACTGACCACCAACCATTGCAATACTTGCAATCACAAACTAATTTGCAGAATTCAAGGAACTTTCAATGGATGAGTTTCCTACAAAAATTAAAATTGGTCATTAGCTATAAGAAAGGTATATACAAAAAGGTTTCTGATATGCTTTCTAGGCCTATGGTTAGTGTAGCTACTTTACTCAAGCATAATTCTCTTTTCATGAAAGTTATGTTAAGAAATATGCTTTTGATGATGAATTTCAAAATCTTTACGCAAAATTGAGTCAAGGAAACCAAATAGAGGAATTGGATTACCATGTACATAATAAATTGTTGTATCATTTTGGGAAGGTTTGTATTCGATAGGGGGAGATAGTGAATGTCATAAGGGAAGAACACACTTTTGTTATTGTTGTACATTTCAGTATAAGAAAAAACAGTGTCACATCTTTAGAGGTATTGTTAGTGGCCTTGTATGGTTGAAAATGTATCATGTTTCACTAAAGGTTGTTCATTGTTTGTAGTGATCAAGCCTAGCAATAGGAAGTTAGGATTGTACACACCAATTCCCGTAACTTCACGTCCATGCGAGAGTTTTTCTATGGATTTTGTAGGAGGTCTTCCATTGTCAAAAATAGGTCATGATTATTTTTATGTAGTTGTGGATACGTTCAGCAAAATGTTAAAAAAAAAATAATACTTGAACAAACAACTCAACTATTATTTCATCATGTTTCGGTTCATTCTGTGTTACCCACATCCATTGTTAGTGATCGAGATTCTTGATTTGTTGGGAATTTTCGTAGAAGTTTGTGGGACTTGATGGATAAAAAGTTGAAAAAGAGTACAACATTTCATCCACAAATAGATGGTCAAACTGAAGTGGTCAATAGAACAATCATAGATATTCTTTGAGGATACTGCAGCAAGAATCCTAAGTTGTGGGATGAAAAATTGCACTACTTTCAACATGCTTACAGCCATACAAAACACTACTCTACACAAACATCGCCATTAGAGGCATGTCTTGGATACATTCCTAGATCACGATTGTATTTCATTTTTTGGAAGGATGTTGCTATTGATGGCCATAGCACCATAGGCAAAGCGAAGAAGTTCATGGAACAAATCCAATTGATACATCAAACAGTTCAAGATCAATTGGAAAAGGGCCAAGGAAAGTACAAAGAAAGACACGATAATCATCGTGTAGATCACAAATTCCAAGTTGGTGACGAAGTTTTGCTTCACATTATTAAAGAGACGATTTTAGGGGAAGGTAAAAAACTGAAACCAATTCATTATGGTCCTTTCGGAATTTTGGAAAAGATTGGTGACAATGCCTTCAAGTTAGATTTGTCTTCATATACGAAAATGTACTCTTTTGTTAATGTTGAGAAATTAAGGTTTTATGAGCCTTTGATGATTGAAGATCAAGGAGAATAGGTTCAGATTCCTTCCATTGAGGATTTTTCTCCATAATACCTTGATGATCTTTAGCAAGACACCATTCTTGAACAAAGAACAATGACATCAAAACGAGGGAGTGTAGAGTACCTTCGTGTGGGTCTCAAAGACACAAATCCAAGCAAGGCCAAATCGATCGAGATTGGAAAGGTGAGGGAATTGTACCCTATCTGCTGAAAAACTGCAACTGATCTTTTGGGGTCGAAAAGATTCTAGTGGGGAGGAGTGATAAGGTGCTCAAAATTATGCTCAAAATGAAAGTTGTTGGAATGGCGTGGAGCTTGAATGACCACATATATCTTGCCTTTGTAAATATGGTATAAATCGTTTTATGGAAAAACCGACACTATATGCTTCCAGAAACATGTTCTGTCCACTTTGTCAAACATGCAAATTTTTGAGAACAAAAGTGCAGGGACAACCCAATCATCAGTTCGTACTGCTGACTCGACATGCCCATGAGGCATATTGACTGCTTAAAGGGTATCTTCCTTAGCGAATGAGATTGTGCCAAATGGCACTCTGTCATTGGTTTCCAATGAAAATTTTTGATTGGGTTTTATGGAGGCCAATAACACGCTGCCACGTGGCCCAGCCAGTGGATGCCACATGGTAGCTTGAGGTCCACCAAAATTTTTCTCAAGGTCCAAGCGGACTGGGTGGGGATTGAACCCGCAACCTTTAACTTGTAGCACAAAGTCTTTTCCATCGCACCATTACATTGTTTCTTAACATATTATAGGTGTGACTTATATTTAATTTATAATAGTTTTGAGTTTGGAGGTGGGGCGCACGGTCTATCCCCAACCCTAGTAACCATGCATGGGGGCAGGACCATGGCTGGGAGGCTAGCCCTGTGCCCCCCCAACTATTCCTAACCATAAAAATATATGCATGTGCCATGTGTCCACCCAGGTTTTGGAGAAGGAGGTCTAATAAATGTGTGGATTTAAATATTGTGTGGTAATTTTGGGGGTAGGAGTTAAGGTCCTGGCCCTCGATGATATGGCCATAATCTGGCCTCCCATATGGCCATGTTTGTTGGAAATAAGGCCTTAATGGTGAAATTGGCGCACCGACAAATTCACCCATATATTTGGCAATTTGGTACTTGATTAGCAAACTTCGGGGAAAAATTGTAGGATGGTGCCATAATTGGAGGTAGTTGTGGAGCGGTTAGTGCCAAAACTTGGGGAAGCCATAACTAATTCAAATTTTGACCAAATTTGAGGCAGAAAGAGGCTACACAACTATATTTGGGCATTTTGGAGCCATTAGAGCAAGTTTCAGAGCTGTTTGAGAATTGCAAATGTATGTAACCACACTTTTCAGCATAATAGAAGAGGGCCAAGCCATTGGAAGCTACACCAAGGAGATGTAGCCCACGAGGGGTGAAATATTTCATCATGTACTGTTGTGTTACTATTTATGGTGATGTTCATGTTTGTTAGATGGTGTTGTTCAATGTTTTGTTTATGTTAATTGTCTCAAGAAATTCACATAAAAATACATAAAAACTCATGGTTAACAATTTACCTCATAATACTTAAGCACTTTGTTTATATTCTGAATTGGAATTTAGCACAAAAAACACTAATTTTCCCATTCATATCATTTTGATACATCAAACTTGATGTATTGTAGTATCCTATTTTGATCCAATATTGCTACCATGTGGTCCTTCCATGCCACAAAGTTTGTTGTTCCTTTTAAAGTATACTCGAGCCTGAGTCCATTGAAGGAAATCTTCTCAGTCCTCGAGAAAAACTGTAACACTGATTTTAAAATTCTAATCTCCTGTAAAGACAACTTCAAAATATCTTCTCTAATGTGAATATAACTCTGATAACATACAGTAAAAATTAGCGTGTAGATTCTAAATTGGTCATGAAATTTACTAAATCACAAGACTAGAAGCTAGTCTAATGATATGCTGAAGCAAATCCACAATTAAGAACAAAAATCATTAACACGCATTAAGATTAAACACACATACCAAGAGATTTATCTAGGGGAAAATAACTGCTTAAAACCCTTACTATTTGTATTGCATTAATCAAAGAATATGGATAAATGAAATATGGTTGCTCAAGCTTGAGCACAACTTACACCTATATCTTCTATCATTTTATTGATAGACTGAATCTGATAAATAATTAGCCATATTGTCAAGCCTCTAAATTCTTATTTCCTTGTGTTGATCATTGACAAGCTATCCCTATTTTTTAGGGAAATTACTTAATTAGATTGCGCAGTTATTGTATGCCCATCCTTTGGCTACATGCACCACTCTACAACTTGGATTAGTTTAATACTAATTTTTCACTGCCCTTGAACTCGAATCTTAACTGCGTAACTTCAATTATGTACACGTGTCAGTTATTTTGGGTTTATTGATTAGTTAACTGGATGCTGATTGAGTGTGACCGAAGTTACACTATAGAACTTGACATTCCATTGGTTTCTCCAACATTTGAAACTAGTTTAACTGATAATAACTCAACATAACTGAAATATATTGTTAGAAATTAGCAATCAATCGTACTTAAATAAAATCAAGTGTATCAAACTCTAATTAAATGAGTCAACTTAGTGACAAAATCCCTGTCAGCTAAGTTAACTACCTATAAATATTCTACTAAAATTGAAATTAGAATTTTAATATATGTTGAGAAAGGGAAAGTCAAAACTGTATTTTCTTGCTTCATTTTCAATATAATTATTCTTTCTCCATATTCCAATGAGTAGCATGACTAGAGAAAAATTTAGTTTTATATTTCATCTCCTTTAATTTCTTAGGGAACATAACAATTATGTATAGAAGCATTGGCTTCTATGTGAATACATTTGGAGCACCAAAATTAGAACAACATATCATAGAAAGTTGGTTGATTCTTAGAAAAAATTGCATGTTAGGTCTCACAATGGTACATAAAATATGTATAAATTTCCCCTTCAAGAACTACAATAACCTTTGATGATTGAAGGCAATCTTTCACTGTCGAGTTTCAAAATATAAGGACTTAACAACATAGTTTTTTTGCGTTGAATAATATTTAAGAAGGTTTGTAGGACATCCCCTAATAGAATGACCAAGGCTTTTTTTATTTGATAAATAAAATAATGTACCAAAATCATGACATTTATGATAAAGAGTGATTTATAAGAGGACTCATTGCTTGACCAAATTCCTTAGGACAAAGATTTTAATTTCCCTAAGGAATTGACTCAACTGAACTTGAAGAGGTTTTAATTCAAGGTTTTAACTATCTTCAACTATTGAAAATAGAATGTATAAGGTAAATTGTATGGAGAAATTTTAGCTCAATATTCAATTTCACTATGCTGTCTATGTATAATTTTTTAGGGTTCATTCAATTGTCTCTTGGTATTTTTCCAGGTCACATGAGACTGTGGCAGAAGACATGTAGATATGAGTATCCAACATGGGATTCATTGACCCTTGAAGTAAGAAAAATGCATTATTTTTCTTATATATAAATATATAATTAAAAACTTTATATATATAAATGAAATATAGGCATGAACTTGATCGCCTTTTTATATGGTATAACCATAAAATTCATATTTTTCGTTTCGATTTGATGTCATCAAAATAAAAATATATTGGGACACCTACTAGAGCTAATTAGGCTATAAAATGATAAAATTATTCCTATTGAAAATACGAAATATTTTTTTTTGTCTTTCAGGTACTGCGCTTTCTTATTTGTGGAGAAAAATCATCCTCTCTCAGAGAACATAGGTAAAAATTATTAAATACTAGATAAACACCAATCTGAAATTGGACTAGCTATTTATCATGGGACTATGGTTAATATTTGGTATGGTTGGCTATGATATTAATAAAAAATTGAATTCCACTTCAGTTAGTGTACATTCTTGCTCTAGATTGTAAACGTTAGCTCAGTCTAAGAAGAAAATGATGTTTTTACTAAAATTAAGAAGCCAAATGTTATGTGATGGATGTAACTAACTTGGACACATTGGAACATTGCTAGCGCAAGTGTCAGATACATGTTTGATATGTGTCTTATTATAGAAGACATGTCAGGAACACGTTTGATATGTGTCATAGAGTGTCATGTGCCCAACATGTGGGATAAAAACATGTAGTTACAGTTAGACATGTCATATTTCCTATCTATTTCGAGATATGATTTTTTCAATATTGTGGAATTAGTACCAATTCCAATTTATATACACTACATGTGGTAGTAGAGCTACTATGTAAAGCCATGAATGTAGGCAATATAGGGAGGATAGGGAATGATTTTTACAACAAATGGTCCTCTTTTCGAAAGTAGTTTCATAATGTATCCTTCATTTAGGATAATTGTATGGTGAAACCCTAACTTTTACTATGTATTCCCATTTTTTATGGTTCTTGTGAATGTTTCTATTTGGGTAAGTTTTTCCAGTGTATTGTAGGGGTAACATCCGTTATAATTTCCATATTTAGGGATATTGCACCTTTTGGAACTTCTACTTTAAGTGTGTTTAAGTAGAAATTTTGTTGTTGATACAGTGACTGCTATTTTTAGCAACAAGGATCGGATTAGGGAAATACGTTTCCATTGACAATCACAACCTTCAACAAAACTTTTTGGATCAAATAAACATTTTTCTTCTCATTGGAAAAACTAATTCTCTAATAATATTGCAATTATGGACTATGGGATGATGCTTAAAAGCTTTGTCTTGTCTTCTGAGGTGGTATTTAAATTGTGCAATCAAGCCTACCAAAGTTAGTTGACAGCTCAAACATTGAATAGCCACAATCTTAACAATTTTTTCCTAAGTAGATATATTCCTACAAAATCTATTTCAGTGTAAAGTGGTACTTCTAGAGTCTGAAAAACGACTATTGATTTAATTCCTATCTCATGAAACTCATATGAAACTTCCATCGACCACAAATTTCTAGAAATAGTAAATATTTATTGACTTATGAACTACAACTAATACAAAGGTACATAAGTAGAAAAAAATAATTTTGCATTATGTCTATAAAGTTACAACAAATTTTTTTAGTGATGTCACTTATATGAGCAAGAGGTGGACGGTCACCTTATATTTTGATGTCCCATGTAACTTTGGATTCAAGGGGCTCCCTTTCCACCTTTTTCAACCACCCTAAGCAGAGATGCAGTGATCACATTGCAAGGTAAGTGATTGAAAAAAATATCTCAATCTCTACATGTTCCTCCCAAGATGGATGCCTTCAAGAATACCACTTCATAAGTTCATAATTGTTACTTGTCCCATCTCATTTGGGAAACAAGAAACATAGAGAGATCAATAATATTTGAGATTCCAGAGTAGTGATTTAAACTTTTGACATATTAAGCTTCAACTAATGAGGACAAAGAGAATAATAAAATCAACATCCCAATACCTGGAAATCTAACAACAGATGAATGTGCACCATAACACCACCCTCCTCACATATTTTCATAGTTGTTGCAATGGAGCTTGAATAACCTGACACATCCTTTTCACTTCTCAAGGGAGAGGGGAAATGTTTTAGAATCATTGGTTCAGTGCATCGACCTATAACTTGAAAAGAAGAATCATCCAGCTGATATCATGCCAACATGACAGGAAAATTTCTCAGATTTGTCATCATCATACTAGGGGATCTTATGTGTGAAATCCCATTCAAAAACCTGGAAGCTCCTCCTCTCACCATAATCCTCCCGTTGCCACTAAAGAATAGGAATTGGATGGGTCACTTCATTTCACGTTGACACTGTAGTCGTCGTGCTTGGAAACTACTATATTTGGGAAACTCATTCGCGAAACCCCATTGACGAACCCCAAAGTCCTTCCTCCAGCCAGAATCCTGCCTCTACCACTAAATAATGGAAAATGGGTTGGTAATTGCGCCGAGACGCACTCCATAGCCCACCTAGTATAGAATAGATGTGTAGGTGTAATGTAAGTATGTAACCAATTTTAAATGTGGGTTAATTGGAAAAAATAAAATAAAATTAAAGGGTAATATTAGGGATGAGTGAAAACATTTAAATGCTTTTTCAATTAACAATAAAAATAATTAAATTCATTTTTTTATGTGTAGGTGTAATGTAAGTATGTAAACAATTTAAAATGTGGTTTAAATGGGAAAAAAAAATTAAAAAAAATTGAAGAGTGATATTCAGGATGAGTGCAAACATTTAAATTATTTTTCAGTTAACAATAAAAAGTAAAAGAAATAAAAAGAATAAAATTCAATTTGTTATATTTTGATTTAATTTTTTCTAATATTTCACAATAAATTTTTTTATTTTAATTTAGATACTTTCTTAGACACAATAAAATGGTATCAAATTTATGGGTGAGGAAAGGTAGGGACATAGTGAAAAATATGAGGGGCAGGGAGAGAGATTAATGGGGGGGAGAGGGAGGGAGCAAGGTGGGAGAGAGAGAAAGGAAGAGAGAGAGAGAGGGGGGGGGAGAGAGAGAGGGAAGGAAGAGAGAGAGAGGTGGGGGAGATAGGGAGGAAATAAAAAATACATAGAGAGAGAGAGAGAGGGGGGAGGGGGAGGGGGGGAGAGAGAGAGGGGAGGGGGGGGGGGAGGGAAATGGAGAGAGAGGAGTTAGAGGGGGGAGATAGGGAAGGAAGAACAAATACATATAGCAAGAAAGGTGGAGAGAGAGGGAGGAAGAGGGATGAAGTCAGATAGATAGATAGATATGGAGAGAGAGTGTATGTGTTTGGGGGTGACATAGAAAGAGGGAATAATAAAGAGACATAGATACAAATAATGATATTATATATTATTATATAACCAACCTAGATTCATCTTAACTACGGATCTGTCAAGGAACCAGAGGGATAAAATCTCTTGAGGTGCAAACCTTTCCTCAAGTTTTTCACTAAATTAGAGGTTTGTACCTAGATATATTGGATCCCTCATGGAGCTTGATAGATCTGGAGTTAAGATGGAAATAGGCTGGTTGAATTCCATGCTCATAATGAAAAAAAATGCCACACTTGGAAATAATATATGTAACAGTGTAGGTGTCATTGTCGCATGATCCTTGACAAGGGCTAGTTTTTCATGTTCTTCTCCCCATGCGGATGCCCGATTCGAACCTTGGGCTAGATCCCACCATGAGGAAGGCGTCACCCATCGAAATCCTTGATGATGATGACAAAGGAAGTTTTTTAACACGCAACTCTACCTCAGATTCCCGTGTCGATAGTTTTTCATTTATCCCAGTCAACTGGTCCTATGGGTTCATTAGTCTACTCCTCTAGTTGGAATCTTCCACTTTTTGTTAAGCATTTCAATTACCCATAGATTAAAATTTGACCTCAAAGGTAGCTTCAACTATGATCTCTTTCTATTCTTTCTCCTTAAGCTAATCGTCCTTCACTTGCTTCATCCAAACTGGGTGACCAACACTCGTCCCCCCCATGTCTGTCTGAAAACCCCATTTTCTTCCTCATTTTTCAATTGATTATTGTAACGTAGACATCCTCTACCTACTTAACCAAATAGGCTTAGTTACACTTGTCCCCACCATGTCCGTCTCAAAACCCCCACTTTGCGCCTTATCTATCAATTGATTTTTATAAAACAATAAAATTCCCATACATTAAAAGATTAAGACAAAATGAGTTTTTATTAATTATCTTAAACAATGAAAAGTCCATGTTTAAGATGAAATGTCAATTTCATCTTTATTTATTGCCTTAAACAACCCTCTTTTGTACCAGTGGTTTGACTATGAGTGACCATCGTTTCACCATGGGTTAACTATGATTAACCATCACTTGACTATATTTTGACTATTTTTAAGCACAATTGAATATGATTGACTATAGTTGACCATGGTTTGAATATGGTCAACCATAGGCATCTATGGTCAATCATGGCCATCCACTATGTTCAATATAGTTCACTATGGTTCACTATAAGTCACCTAGTGATTGACTATGATACCTTTAGTAACCATGGTTCACCATGGTATTCAAGTTGACTATTGTTGACTATGATGACCATATTGACTAGTTGACCATGTCAACAAGAGACAATCATAGCTAACATATGTTAGTGTATAGTTAAAAAATTATAAATGTATAGGTTAATCTATTATTAATGTGTCATTAATATTATATTAAACTCTTATTAATATTATTTAGATATTATAGTAATATTACTAATATGCTATTAATATTATCTATATACCTTAATATTAAATTAATGTGAGAATTACACATTAATAATATATTAGATAATATATCTTAAATATTAACTTTATATTAAATATTATATTAAGAAATTAATATTTTAATTCCTTAATAAAATTATCAATATTATAATAAATTAATTAATATCTCAATTTGTAAATTAATGAACTAAATACTTACAAATTAATGTGTTAATATACCATATATTTCTATAACAGATGCCATAACCTTCCGCCTCATTGACGACCATAACCTAGAGTGTTTGGGCTTCCATCGCGTATGTAAAATATAGTTGAGATATGGGGGAGCTTGAGCTGAGGCTTGAAGGCTGCCCCACACAAACACTTGTGATTTATCTGAGATCCAATTTTCTAATCTATTATAATTTCGCTTGAGCTTAATTTCTTCCATCAGTAGTATTAAATCATGGTGGGGCTTCAAGTCATAAATTATATTCATATTAATAGGGCGGACTTTGATTTTTACAGTTCTATTTATTCATTGTATTCCCATTTCTTATGGAGTTCTAAAAAGGGAGGAAGATTAGAAGGATAATCCAGTTTATTTTTAATATTTATTCCATGAGTAGTATTAGATCATGGTGGGGCTGCAAGTCATAAATTATATTCATATTAATAAGTTGGAATTTTATTTTTACAGTTCTATTTATTCATCTTATTCACATTTCTTATGGAATTATGAAAAGGGAGGAAGATTAGAATGATAATCCAATTTATTTTTAATATTTAATAACATTTGTGTTTGTGTATTTTTTAAACTAGAATTTATAGGGGATTTAGGATTTGAGCAAGTGACTTATGCACCAGAATGATTTATGGCCTAGAATGATTTGAGCACCCTTCACCATTAATCCAAAACCTAATTAAAAATCAATTCTATTATAGAAAACAAACATATACAATTATCCACCATTTCTGATAAGCTGAGAGTATACCCTACTCCCAAAATCTTCACCAATATTTTTTTTTTTGTCAATTTGCCAGTACCTGGCTATTTTCTATTTATCTTAAAAAAGGTAGGTTACATTAGATAGAGTTTTGGTGGCCTCAACCTGTCTGGAGGAACAAGGTCTGTTAGCCACCTTAATGCATTAAAAGCCATCCAAAATTGATAGAGTTTTGTTCTTCTATTTGCCGCACTTGCCAGTTCACTATTTAAAGCATTGACGATAGAACAACATAAAACCAAAATTTTCAAAAACATCATAAAACTAAACTTTAACTATTGTCCATCTGAGGAATCAATTGGTGCCGGATTTCCTGCCATGGATCCTGGCATGTTATCTTTTTTCATTTGATTCATCTACTACTGAAGATGTTTGAGCTATTTCTCAATTCTTTCAATGTGATCCGTTGCCTGATACAGTGTTACTTTGATATGCTAGAGCTGGTTGTCAATATCTTGGAGAAGGTCCTTTACAGATGATCCTTGAATCTGTTTCCCTCGGTGGAAACTTTGCATTTCTTTAGCAAGGATACACTTCATAATCCAATAGGTGTGAACTGTTAGATTAAACAAGGAAAGACATCCTCTAGTATTACCAAGATCCATGATGAAATCCAGGATTTCTGCCTCTACTTCATTGTCTTCTTCGTTGCTTAGGCTTTCTCTTTCCCAGCCTTATATCTCCTTCCTGACCTGTGATGAGTTTCCAGCTGAATAAACTGATGAGAGATGTTCTAGGATCTCTTGCCTGGTTTTCCTTCCTTGTTTTTTCATCTCGATTTCAGGTTTCACCATCTTTTTCTTCCCTTTTTCTTGGTTTTTATATACTGTCTTCCTTGTCGACCTCTTGACCATTATTATGTAATGGCTAATTTTTTGAGTTAACTCTGAATAAGTATGTTGATATCCTGTATGAGGGATGAGAAAACATTTAACAATTAATGTTTTTAAACTTTGCATTAAACCTTCCATAGTCTCCTATTTTCCATGGTAGATATTATCTTCACAAATATTTATATGAAAGTGTAAATGGGGACTTAATTAGGGAATGCAATGGGTTAGAATCCTCCACCATGAAGAAAACCCTTAGTGTTTGTTTAAGAATAAATATGCATTATTAACAACCATTTGGACCAAACTAAAGGCATAATATCCCGTTTTAGATTTCCTTTACCTCGTATCATATAAAACTCTTATTTTAACCTAAATCATGTCCTCTGTACAAAGTTTTATTAGAATGAAAATCTAATTGAAGACTGGAAAAATAAATTTGTGCCTTTTATATATAAAAAAAAATGTTAAAAAAATCTGAATTTAAAACTTTCTAGGTCTCTCTAAAATTTTATATCTATATGGATCGATGAAGAACGCCCTTATACTGAAAAATTTCGAAAATGTTAGTATATTTATTTTAAAAATAAATTAAGACAAATGAATTTCAATTTTACAACAATTTTTTTTTTGGCTAGAATAACACTGTGCATCCATTATAATATTTAATATTATTGTGCATCCATTTTAATATTATGCCATTCTAATTTTTAGTTATTGTCCTTTTATGCATTCGATTTCAACCTTTCAAATCTTTTCTTTGATCAAATTTCAGGGGTATAAATCAATAATCTTTATTACATCGTAAGGCATTCTTCTTTGAAAACAATTCCCCTAGTTGTCATTGTGTCACTATTTGCCCCATTGGATCAAATGTTAGACGATTGAAATGTTTTAGGCCATTAGATCTACTGCCTATTTCATTTAAGATTTTCTAACCACCTAACTACCTCCTTCTTGGGCATGTTCCCTGTATTCATATCGATCCAAAAATGAGGTCACTGAACTCTGATGTTAAGAATATTTTCTTTGGGGTCTTTTGACTTGAATAGTTTTGCTGTAAAATGATTTTTATACAAAAATTTCATCATATTTATTAGCAAAATAATGTTGCTTTATTTGTACCAGTACAATAAAAAGTGCCATGAGGTGAGTTTCCCATATCGTTCCATGTTATTGAGTTGTTCAGATAGCTTTGGCCTTGGAAAGTGATGCTAGATTTCATCTCTACAATCGACACTTTTTCTCTGAAAATTAGATGACCTATGTTATCAAGGGATATTTGAGAGTCTGATATTGAAAATATATTAAGAAAACCCATTAATGGAGTAATACAGACAAAACCCTTATTATTATTCTTACATTCCCATTAGCGACATCAATTTGGAAAGAGGTTTTACTATTACTGAACATACAAGAAAATATATTTTAATGGACTATTCTTCAATTGGTACATTCCTTATTTAATGGATTCTGGAATAGAAAGAATACCAGACCCTCTCTTTCTATATTATCTGGGGGGCGTTGTAGAAACAACAAAATCTTCACAAAATCTGAAAATTTTCACATATTTGGGCTTTGAGGTCTTAAACCACAAAGGAGAATATGCAGCTGCAGGGTAGAAAGGTATAATTGCTTGATCTATGAGTCTACAGGGTGTTATGTGGTGTGCTGGCTGGTTGGCCATTAATTATATTAATGTATAAAGACAAAGCAAATTAAGACAAGGAATTCAAATACATGAGGATGGACTAGATTCCCAACACTTTCCCAAAATTCTCCAAAAATATTGGGAGAAAAATAAAATAAAATAAATTTTATTAGATGGGAGAAAAATATCTAATAAAATCCTCAGTAAATTGGAAAGTTGTTGAGAATAGTTAAGAATAAAACTTAGCTAAGGAAAAGCTCGTTTTAAAAGAATATTTCGTGGAGAAAACAAAATCAAAGCCTAGGCTAAGGGAAATAACATCCCAAAATAGTGGGACGCCATTATGAAAACAAGTTGAGAGAAAGAAAACTTAAATAATTTATTCCTAATGTGACCAAGGGGGGTTGTCTACACTAAGGAAGAATTGGTCTCTACTAGGGGGAGAGCAGTGGAATAAGCTCAAGGTTGGGAGGAAAATAGTCATTATACAGTGATATGTACATTCTGTGGAAAATTTAAATTTATTAGAAGTTCATATTTAGCCCACCATTATCAGTTATTATAAATATGATATTTAAATCAGAAGATACATGACAATTCGATCTCAAAAAATTTAATTCTGGTGTATGTTGTTCGAATGAGATATTATGTAAAGTAAATCAATAGAATGTTGTGTATTTTATAGTGTCCTTTTCAGGAAATGAATTTCCATCTGTATTTGACAGAGTCTTAACTATGAATAAATTTGGTTAAGTCTCATGTGTTGTTACATAGACTTGGTTGAATTAGAGGAGAAACAAACAGAATCCCTAAACCCTTTCCTAGGGCCTAAATCTGTTATTTAAGTCCATGTTAAAAGATGGAATTAAACTGAAAAGTTACAGTATAGTATAATAAATATTGAGATATTACAGTATAGTATAATAAATATTGAGATATTACAGTGAGATACATATCAGAAATAGCTCTATGCTGTTATTATTCATTAAAATACTTATCTGATATATCCTATGCCAATATTATATATTAAGATACATATCTAAATTAATTCTTTGTTGGTATATATCTCAGATAGGAATGACAAACATAATTGAATATATATTGTAAGTGGAAATTATAGCAAACTAATAATCATGAAAAAGTCATCTACACATGTGATAAAATAATATAGATAATAATGAGATCTGTATTATCCAACTTCCAGATACATATAATTCTATTCCAAATCTTCTAGAGGAATTGAGGAATAATTTGTTCGAAAATAATTATAATTGAATTGTACAACATGATGTTAAAACTACATCAGATTCATAATTCTAATAATATGTTCAATTAATAACAATAAAATATACAAAGTGGAACAGAGAGTGGAAGTGTCTCCATTGTTCTAATGACCGACCTGAAACATTAGGATATTGACTGTCAAACATTCTGACTAATGATCGCAATAGATATCACTATGGTAAATGATAGTATAATAAACTTGAAACAAGAAATGAGGAAAAAGTTAGAATTTCGATTTTGAAAACTCAAGAGTATGTACAGTAAGAGGGGATACCAGTAAATATATCTTCAAATTTGAAAATTCATCCTTACACATGTAGAAAAGAGAATTGTAAGTAAGGCTGGAATAATAAAAATAATAAATGGCATTGTTATATAATGTTGAATTGGACTGTATAACAAACCTGGAAAGGAGAAGTACAAATTTGTAGAATAAAAGAACCAATTCCAAACACAATACATTCAGCTCAGATAATAAAATAAACAAAGTGTTACTTTCACAAAATTCAAATGAAAATATTAGATATGAGGCATAATAAAAAGTAGAAGGGAGACCTTAAAACTAGTATGTAAAGAAGCGAACGAAATATCAGTACAATTATAAAATATGAACAGAATTTTGGAAATGGAACTTTGCTAGAACTACCACCAAGATAAGTGGTATAAATTAATATTCAATAATCAAGATTCTAGCGAACAAAAATAAATCTGGAAGACAAGTGAGGGATTGAGAAATTATGAATGTGGACAATTCATTTTATTCTTCGCAAGAATACTTTATTATATATAAGCTAATTAGAATTCTAGAAAAGGAAAACCAAAAGTATGACTATATGGAAATAATCATAAATTATTTAATAAAATCATTAACTAAATGCTTTGGCAAGGAAAGAAATATAGGAATTATTAATTGAAGCTTAAGGTACAAAATTAAGTTATAAATAATAACATTGTGTTGCCAAGTTACAATATATGTAGGAGCAACTTAAAAATAAATATGCACAGTACTTACCCTAATCATCTTCTATGCAGAGGTAGTGTATAATTACCATTAGTGGTATACCATACAAGTTAAGGAGTACTGTGTAAAATTCTAATAAGGGGAACTTATGTGAAGTCAAGCTAAAATGATATAAATCTTAAGTAGAAGTTAAAATCGTAAAAGAAATGGCAAGCAGTTACTGTACACATGAATCCTATAACTATATATAACTATATAGAAATTCTCTGCAATTGGAAGGTGGATAAGAGATATTACTCAGATATAATGGTCTACTCAGAATATGTTGCAATTCTCTACTACTCATGTACAAAGAGGCAACGTATTAGTTATAACAAATAAAATCACATAAATTAAATTTAACACCTTTCTGTGAAGTAATTAAGAGAAATATTTAAAAATTTGACAATGTACTAAAATGTTCGCACATAGAGGAACAACAAAATTATATTCCATTACAAATACTCATATCCAAATTAATGGTGTAGAAACAAATACCAAATTACGACATATTAGTATACCATAAATTTGGTGTGTAAAAGAATTAAAAGGGAAGAGCATGTCAAGTTAAGGATCACACACACACAACCACACACACACACACATATATATCCTCTAAAAAAAATTGTGGAAAAAAAATATACAATAGGAAAAATTATATTGTTTGCATATGGTAAATTTCCATGTGTTTATAGAATATAAAAAAATGAAGTCATTATATGTAATAAACAACAAAATTCGAAATAGAAGAAATCCAAATTATAAGCAGGGTTTGAATATTTATAGATCCAGAATGCTAAATTCATATGGAATATAATTAGGGCGAAGTTATGAGCTATAATAAGAATAAATACAGGTTAATCCTCATAAATCGAAATATGAACTTCCTAATTTAAAAGGTCAGAGTCTTAGTTAAATACGCAATAGGGGTTAATAAAATCATGGACACACGACATTAATAAATTAGGGAATATGGTTCAGAAAAATCCAATTAGGAGAGTTGTGGTAACACAAACAAAAGAGGAATGAAAACGAAACACAACATTCATTGACGAAGCTGAACCCATGATAATTAAGAAAAATCTGGAAAAAAAATATGGAAAGGAGACCATGAAACAATACGTTAGTGTAAATCCTTACCTCGATAACAGTTCATGCTGAAATCCTTAACGTTGCAGAAGGAGAAAATTGCGTAAGGTTTCAAGGAATATTATACTTTTGTGAAAAAAGTGAAATATCCAAATTCAAGGGAGCACAATGGAAAGAATTTGAAATGTACAAAAGAACAATGACTAAACCTTGTTAAGAATTCAAAATTTAGAAATGAAAAAGAAACCTTTGAGTAATGTTTACCTGAAACTGTAATGGAAACCTTTGTTTAAGATTTGAAACCCAGGATAATTAAACTCAAACCATGAATGTAATTTGGTTCAAGTTAAAGAAATAGTTGAAAATTGCCTTGCGAAGGAACGAGTGAGAATGTCCTATGGGTTTAAAACTGATTCATCACGAGCTTTCACGAAAATTCAAGAACTCCGTGCATTGGATTGCATCAGAGGAAATTCGCTCGGATGCCCAACCAACTAAAATGTGAATGTGAAATGTGGGAGTAGTCCCAAAACTTAGGGTTTGAGGGACGAAATCCCCACTGTCTATTTGGCAGTAGATCTCCTGCGTACAGGTGGTGAGGAGGAATAAAACCACTCACGTGAAGCCATGTGGTGTAGTACCCAAACTTAATTTTCATGACAAAGGATAAGGGGATGTAGAGAAATAATTAATTAATGCGAAATGGGTACAATTCCTATGGGTGGAATACCATATGAATTGAATTAAATCCGCCACCAATACCATAAAGCTATACAATGACAAACCTTAATACGTAATGAAGGATGAAATAATATGACAAAATCAATCTATACGTTGGGTTATGGTGTTAGGTCCCTATAATACTAGTATAGTCCCTTATTGTTGTTAGTGTAACCCCCTTATTGTTATTGTTGTACCCCTGTAACCCCAATATTGTTATTATTGTGCCCTTACATTATTATTGTTAGGTCAGCTAGGATTATATTGTGACCCTGTGGACTAATATATATAGAGGTAGATTTTTTCATTTGTATCATCCAAGAATTATTCATTTATGTAATGTATTAGAGGTTTCCCCCTTGAAGTGGCTGATTTCTAAGGTGTTGATCTCTCTTTTCTTCAATTTTTGATGTCGGTTTCATAACATTTGGTATCAGAGCTTTGGATTCTAGGGTTTCGCTACTCCAAACAGGTCATCATGGAATTTTCACTATACCGTTTTTTCTAGGAAGGTTCAAAAGCTGAAATATTTACAGAGCAAAGCCGAAATCTTGAGGAACGCCGTGTAAAACGTTTAGATCTTAGTTCACAATATTTTTAGAGATATGATCTGTGGAATTTAGTGTTTTTTTCAGGCTCCAAATTTAACCTAAATAGGTCAGTGTGGAGATTTCACTATAACTTTTATTATATAAAGGTTTGGAAGATGAAATTTGTACATAGCAAAGCCAAAATCTTGAGGAACGTTGTGTAAACATTTCAGACCTTTGTGCGCTATATTTTCGAAGATATGATCTGTGGATGTTAGGGTTTTTTTAGGCTCCCCAATTTCATCTAAAAGAGGTGACCGTGGGAAAATTGTGGTTAACTCTCATAATTGTCATAATTGTAATAAAATTGGAATTTTGTAAGACGTCGCCACAAGTATACGAACTACATTTTTCTTTGTATCAATTTCAGATCAGAAGGAGGAAACTGTGACACGTGGCACGTCGTACAATTTCGCTCTACTGAACCAGTCCATAATTAGGTCATTGTGGGAGATTGGGAATAAATTTGCCTTGAAGATTCCAAATCAGGTCAGACCCGTGGCATCTGAAAGAAGCTTCAGAGGACTACTACAGGGCCAAATTTCAGATATTGAAGATTCAAAATGATAGATATAATTCAATTTCAATATCGAGCTCCTCAAAAGCAAGAAGAAAGTGTGTATTTTTTTTCGAATTTCATAAGTCTTGTGTGAAAAATCAGTTTGAATTGATTCCAAGGGCATATTGTAGAATATATATCAGTATTGCGTTCTAAAATTCCCCCTAAAAATAATTCAACACCCATTAATCTTTTCAAAGGCTCTACTATGACTCATGAAGTGATGGCAGTGTGGGTGCAGGCTTTAAGGAGAGTTGCTCAAAATTTTGTACAATGTTCTCTAACTCAGGAGGAATTTGTTCCTGATCTCCTATTTCACTCTCATTCATCAAATTCTATGAAATCTCATTGGTAAAATTAATAAAATGACATTCGGAAGAAAAAATTCCCTTTACCCTTCATAACATAATAATGCACTTTAAAAAGTGTTAAGCCTTTGTAAACAATGTTTACAAACCTTCGGAACATTATATCCCACTTTAACCAATGTTTAGAAACCCTTCGTGAATATAATAATTGACTTGTAAAACAATGTTTTAGACCTTCGGAATTGAAGTCGGACCTCAAACACTTTGATAAAACTCTGTTTAAATAAACCTTTGGAAACAGTGTTAAAACCCTTTGACAATGTATAAACCCTTTCACATCATATATTTGGACATCACCTTTTAATAAAAATCTATTGAATTAATATTCAAACCTTCGGAAGTTAGACCTTTCGGAAATGGTTCCGGATCTCAAACTTTAATAAAATTTCATTTCATAAAATATTGGGTCCATACCTTTATTTAAACCTCCGCGCATTTCCCACGCGAACATCGTCGGATCTCCGACAATCCCAATCGGACGAATATCACATAGAATAGACCCCCGAACTTTATCAACCAACAGCAATGCGAAATGGGTGGTATTTCGCCCCTGACGTGTCATGTTATGATTGGATCGCGTTCAAAATGAATAAAATTGCTCACCATCCAAAAGCGATGTGAAAACAGCCTCTGATTTTCTCCAAAACCGCTCAACCTTCAATTTTTTTTTCCAAACGCGTTTAAGTGTGCATTTTCACCATTTCTTCGGGTTTAACTTCACTTTCACTGAAGCCTTCCTTCTCCGCCATGTAACTCAACAACATAGACCGATATCACTCCGATCTCAAGCAAAGAAATCATATTTCTTTATATTCTTCCGAGTCTTTACACAGAAGTTTAATAACTCAATAAACAAAAATCGATTTCAATTTCCAATCACAAGCCAAAACCCCGAATCTCTTCAAATTCTCAATTCCGATCACAAACAAAGAAAACCATAACTTATGTGAATTCTTCCAGCCTTTTATACAGAGGTTAATACACTCAATTTATACACAGAGCATGAATTTAAATGGATTCTTGGAGAATTAAAACCCTCCAGAAATTTTCTAGCATACACAAATAAACAAAAACCTACAATTTTATTAAAACAGAGGGAAAACCCTCTCAACCCAATATTCTACAGCCCAAATCTGAATTCTTTCTTCTCAAAAGTTACATTTATAGGTTTTTACATAACAATCGACCTCTTCTTGAGGATTGAATTCTTCAAATTTAGATAAAATCATAATTAAATAATATCTTCCTAAATTCTATCAACTGAAGCTAAATATGCTGAAACAAATCTAAAACTGCTCAATCTTCCTAGGTACTAGTTCAACCCTATCTATTACAACTGTAGATTGAAAGCTAAAGGTACCAACACCTTTGCTTGTAACTTTTTTTTGGATTTTCGGAATAATTAATGAAGCCTTTTGTCTCTAAGCCTCATGCCCTTGCATCAGATTTCCGAGGACAAAAATATTCATGGGCTCCTGTCCATGAGCTCCTCCACATAACTGCCCAGTTTCTACAACATGGTTTCTATCATCCAGGTAGCATCTTCAATTGGCTGATCCCTCCACTTGATCAAGTATTGAAAATACTCATGTCTCATGGTCTTCTTAAACACTTTCTTGTCTAAGATCCTCTCTGGCTATAATGTCTTTGCTGTGGGTAACTGTTTTACCCAGTCAATCTGTTCTCTGTCTTCTGGTCTGTCATCTGTGCCACGATGTTCATATCTGTACAAATCAACAATATTGAATATTGGAGATATTCCAATATTAGATGTTAATTCAATTTCATAAGCATTTGTAGAAAATTTTCTCAATATCCTGCATGGTCCTATCTTTTTGAATTTTAACTTGTTATACTGCCTCTTTGGAAATCTTTCTTTTCTTAAGTGTGCCAAAACCAAATCACCAACTTCAAAATTAACTTCTGTTTTGCTCAAATATTCTCTATTCTTGTACTTGATGCTGCTGTCTTGTAGTTGCTTCTTTACCTGTTCATGTATTGCCTGAATTTCTGAAGCAAACTCCTCTCCTTTAGAACTTCTCATTTATGATTTTCCCAAGTTCCTCAATTCAAATACTCCTCTTGGGTGCATCTCATAAACTATATGGAATGGACTATGCCTTGTACTTCTATTAGGTGAATCATTATATGCATATTCTGCCTGTGGTAAAATATGATCCCACTGTTTCGGATGTTCTCCTGCAAGACTTCTCAAAAGATTACCCAAACTTATGTTCACTACTTCAGTCTGTCCATCAGTTTGAGGGTGATAAGCTGAGCTGAAACTCAGCTTAGTACCAAGCTTCTTCCACAATGTCCTCCAAAAATGACCAAAAAATCTGGTGTCTCTATCAGAAAAAATACTTTTAGGTAACCCATGTAATGTGACAATTTCCTTGAAAAACAAATTGGCAACATGAGTAGCATCACTAGTTTTATAACATGGAATAAAATGTGCCATTTTTGAAAATCTGTCAACTAAAACATAAATTGCATCATTTCCTCTTTGTGTCTTAGGCAATCCTAAAACAAAATCCATACTTACCATATCCCAAGGTTTGTCTGGAATAGGTAATGGAATGTACAAACCTGCATTTTGACTTTTCCCTTTTGCATATTGAAAAATTTTACAATTCTTCACATACTTTTCGACTTCAGATCTCATCTTTGGCTATTAATAAAAATGAATTAGTTTCTCATAAGTCTTATCAACACCGAAATATCCAACAAGTCCACCACTATGCTTTTCCCTGATTAAATTTTCTCTCAAAGAACAATTTGGTATGCACAACTGATTTCTTTTGAACAATAAATCCTCTTGCAAGAAATAATCTAACCACTGACTTATGTCTATCAAAACAGGATTAAAGCATGCTTCATATGCTTCTTTGAAATCCAAATCTGTTTTATAGAGTTCTTTAAGAAAATCAAAACCTAAAACTTCAATTTGACATTCTTGAACAAGAATTCTTTTTCTACTCAAGGCATCAGCTACCTTGTTTGCTTTACCACTTATATGCTTCAATACAAAGTTAAAATTTTAAAGACATTCAACCCATTTTGCATGTTTTTCATTCAATTTAGGTTGTTGCATAATATACTGTAAAGCATGATTATCTGAATATAGCACAAATTCTTTAGACATTAAATAATGTCTCCACTTCTTCAATGACTATACAATTGCATAAAATTCCTTGTCATATGAAGAGTACTTCCTCCTTGTCTCATTCAGCTTCTCATGGAAATATGCTACAGGTCTGTCTTCTTGACTTAATACAGCCCCAATAGCTTCTCCACTAGCATCACATTTCACTTGAAAAGGTTTATTAACATCAGGCAATACTAAGACAGGTTTCTTAGTTATCTTTTGCTTCAAGAAATAAAAATTCCTTTCAGCTTCAGCAGTCCACTTGAATGGTTGTTTGTCCTTATTTATGGTTTCAATGATAGGTGCATTGATCTTACTAAAATTCCTTATGAATTTTCTATAAAAACTAGCAATACCGTGAAAAATTCTTACCTCAAAAACACTTTTTGGTGAAGGCCACTTCACAATTGCCTTTATCTTCTCTGGATCCATTTTTAATCCTTCAGCAAAAACAACAAAACCTAGATATACCAATTCATCTTTCATGAATGAACATTTCTTTAAATTTATCAGTAATTTCTATTGATGTAACTTCCTTAAGACATAATTAAGATGTCTCAGGTGTTCTTTCTTTTTTTTCCTATAGATTAATATATCATCCATATATACTATCGCAAATTTACCAATAAATTCCTTTAACACTTCATTCATAAGCCTCATAAAGGTACTAGGTGCATTTGATAAACCAAAAGGCATTACCATCCATTCATAAAATCCCTCATTTGTTTTAAAGGTTGTTTTCCATTCATCTCCTTCCCTTATCCTAATTTGATGATACCCACTTTTCAAATCTAGTTTTGAAAAATATCTTGCTCCACTCAAACAATCCATCAAATCTTCAATTCTAGGTAAATGAAATCTATACCTGATTGTTATCTTGTTAATTTCTCTTGAATCAGTGCACATTCTCCAACCTCCATCTTTCTTCAGACTCAGTACTGTAGGTACTGCACAAGGACTCAAACTTTATCTGATCAAACCTTTATCAACCAATTCCTACACTTGCTTTCTGATTTCTTCATTTTCTGTAGGGGTCATTCTGTAAGCTGCTTTTTTTGGAAAATTTGATCCTAGAATCAAATCTATTTGATGGCTGATTCTTCTTACAGGTGGTAATTCATCAGGAAAATCATCCACAATAATATCACAATAACTCTCCAATATTTCTTGAATTTAAATTGGCAAATCAGAAATTTTAGTAGAAGTAAATACTACCTTAGGTTTTCAAACTAAAGCAAAATTTACCTTATCATCTTCAATCTACTACAAGTATTATTTTCCACTCAACAACAAAGCCTTTGGATCATACTTTTTACTTGATGCATATTCTTCTTCCATAGGTAATAATGTTTTATTCATACCATCTTTGAAAAACTTGTAAGTATTTTTCTTTCCATCATGTACTACTGCTCTGTCATACTGCCAAGGTCTACCCAGCAATATGTGACACACATCCATATGCATCACATCACACATGATTTTATCTTTGTAGCTGCCCATTTACAATTATATTTCACATTGTTCCTTTACTATCAGTTGATGTCCCTACTGAAGCCATGACACCTTGTAGGGTGTTGGATGTTCCCTTGTCTTCAATTTCAACTTCTCTATCACCTCTGTAGAGACCAAATTATTTGTGCTGCCACTATCAATTACCAATTGATAGCATTTCCCTTGAACTTTGCACACACTTCTGAACAAAGTCTTTCTCTGTATTGGTTCAATAACTTCCTTTGTCTGTTTTAACAAAACCTCGTTAATCACTAAAGATTCTCCTTCCTCTGGCACAATTTATTTCTCTGTTTCAGGAAAATTTGCTACTTCTTCTCCAGTCTGAGCAACAATTTCATTTCTCTGGTTTTTCCCCACATTCTCTTTCTCTGGACATTCATAGGCTCTATGTCCTAATTTGTTACATTTGTAACATCTGACTTCTCTTCCTCTATTTTTGGCTCCTCTTCCTTTGTAAGAAACCCTTCTGCCACTTGTATCACCTTCTGTGGGTGCATACTAAGGTGAGCTGCTGCTAGCTCCATCTCTTGGTGTTGTAGATCTTCCTCTACCACCTTGAATTCCTCTTCCTCGGAAAGTACCTATTCCTTTTGCAGATTAATTTCTTAGGAGTTTTCCTTCAACTTTTAAGGCCATCTGATAAGCCTCTTCTACTGTCTTAGGAGACAATATACTTATCTCATCTTGAATCTCCATTTTGAGACCATTTATGTACCTGGAAATATTCTCTGTTGTATCTTGAATTTGTCCTGCTCTTATGCTCACTTTGTAAAATTCTTCTGTGTATTCTTTTACTGTCATTAATCTCTGTCTAATATTCTTCATTTTTCTAAATAATGAAAGCTGATAATCACTAGGAAAAAAATTACCTCTCAGCTTTGCCACCATTATGTTCCAATTCTTGATTGGCTTCTTACCAACTCTCCTTATTTCTGTTTGCACTCCATCCCACCAAAGTGCTGCATGTCATTTCAACCTTGTGACAGAAAACGTAACTCTCTTTTATTCACCCATATCTTCATAATCAAAGCATTTATTCATTTCATTGATCGAGTCTATCAACTCTTCTTGATTCAATCATCCTGCAAAAGCTGATACTTCAAGTCTAGGCCTGGATGTAGAGCCTAAAACTGATTTAAAGAATCTCATATCAGGAGTAAGCTCAACAATTTCTTCTTCTTCTTCAGCTTCAGGTTCACTGACATCTTCAGGATCTCTCTGGTGTCCTTCTTCTATTGCTCCCAATCTACCTTGAATCTGCTGCATAGTCTCTAGTACTTCAGCATTGGAAACTGGTCTACCTCTTCTTCTACGAGCACCACCTCTACCAATTTTTATAACCATATTGGATTTCTTTTTTTGACTTTTGGAAGCTTGTTCAGTATCTGAAAAATGCTTTGAAGACTGCTCTGATACCACAAATGATGGCAATGTGGTTGCAGGCTTTAAGGAAAGTTGCTCAAAATTTTGTACAATGTTCTCTAACTCAGGAGGAATTTGTTCCTGATCTCCTATTTCACTCTCATTCATCAAATTCTATGAAATCTCATTGATAAAATTAATAAAATGACATTCGGAAGAAAAAATTCCCTTTACCCTTCATAACATAATAATGCACTTTAAAAAGTGTTAAGCCTTTGTAAACAATGTTTACAAACCTTTGGAACATTATATCCCACTTTAACCAATGTTTATAAACCCTTCGATAATATAATAATTGACTTGTAAAACAGTGTTTTAGACCTTCGGAATTGAAGTCGGACCTTAAAAAATTTGATAAAACTCTGTTTAAATAAACCTTCGGAAACAGTGTTAAAACCCTTTGACAATGTATAAACCCTTTCGCATCATATATCCGGACTTCACCTTTTAATAAAACTCTATTGAATTAATATTCAAACCTTTGGAAGTTAGACCTTTCGGAAATGGTTCTCGATCTCAAAATTTAATAAAATTCCATTTCATAAAATATCGGGTCCATACCTTTATATAAACCTCCGCGCATTTCCCACGTGAACACCGTCGGATCTCCGACAATCCCCATTGGATGGATATCGCATAGAATCGACCCCCGAACTTTATCAACCAAAAGCAACGCGAAATGGGTGGTATTTCGCCTGTGACGTGTCGCGTTAGGATTAGATCGCGTTCAAAATGAGTAAAACCGCTCACCATCCAAAAGTGGCGCAAAAACAGTGTCCGGTTTTCTCCAAAACTGCTCAACCTTCAATTTTTGTTTCCAAACACGTTTAAGCGTGGATTTTTTTCATTTCTTCGGGTTTAACTTCACTTTCATTGAAGCCTTCCTTCGCCACCCTGTAACTCAATAACATAGACCGATATCACTCCAATCTCAAGCAAAGAAACCGCATTTCTTTAAATTATTCCAAGTCTTTACACAGAAGTTTAATAAGTCAATAAACACAAATCAATTTCAATTTCCAATCACAAGCCAAAACCCCGAATATCTTCAAATTATCAATTCCGATCACAAACAAAGAAAACCATAACTTATGTGAATTATTCTAGCCTTTCATACATAGGTTAATACACTCAATTTATACAGAGAGAGCATGAATTTAAATGGATTTTCAGAGAACTAAAACCCTTTGAGAATTTTCTAGCATACACAGATAAAAAAAACCTACAATTTTATTAAAATGGAGGGAAAACCTTCTCAATCCAATCTTCTACAGCCCAAATCCGAATTCTTTCTTCTCAGAAGTGTAATTTATAGGCTTTTACATAACAATCGACCTCTTCTTGAGGATTGAATTATTCAAATTTAGACAAAATCCTAATTACATAATATCTTCCTAAATTCTATCAACTAAAGCTAAATATGCTGAAAAAAAATCTAAAACCACTCAATCTTACTAGATACTAGTTCAACCCTATCTATTACAACTGTAAGTTGACAGCTAAAGGTATTAACACCTTTGCTTGTAACTTTTTTTTGGATTTTTGGAATAATTGATCAAGCCTTTTGCCTCTAAGCCTCATGCCCCTGCATCATAAAGACGAAGAATGGCAACATGACATATCAAAATTACAAGAGAAAGTGCACCAAATTTCGCTCTTGCAAAGAGAAACAAAAAATGAAATGAAAGTTTTGAAGAAAGGCGTGGAAGATAAGATGGATAGTTTCAAGAAAGAGATGGAATCTAAGATGGATGGCATGGAAGCTATGATGGAGGGTATGGAAGTTGGCATGGAACCTAAGATGGATGACATGGAAGAAAAAATGAAAGACAACATGGAAAACATGAATAATTATCTAAAAGCAGACATGGAAGGTTTGACAAAGTTGATATAAGAAATGTTTCCTAATGGAGAAAATATAGTAGAGGAAACTCATGATGAGGACAAAATAAATTTTAATCGTGATTTCATAAACTCTAATGTTGGATGGAAGAACCACCATATTCCAAAGATAGATATGGGGAATTTTGATGGCAAGGATCCCGTAACATGGATACTACAGATGGAGCAATATTTTGATCTCAATAATGTGAAAAACACAGAAAAGGTATGCATTGCAACTTTACATTTAGAACAAAATACATTTGTATGGTATCGATGGCTTTCCTCCCGTATAAAAATTATCACTTGATAAATTTTTATGAAGGAAATGATAGCACATTATGAGGATACAAAGAGCAACACCTCCTTTATCCAATTGATAAATCTCAAACAAAAGGGTCCAGTGGTGGAGCACATTGAGGACTTCCAAAAATTGAATATAAGGCTAACTGATATTCCAAAGGAACACAGGATTGATGTGTTCATAGGGACTTTAATTGATAAAATCCAACATGAAGTTCTTGTTTGGGAACCTAATTCATTGGAGAAGGCATTTAGATTGGCAAGAAAAATTGAATGTAAAATTATGACGACAAGGAAGCCTACCACTCACATCTAGAAATATGGAAGGGTTGCTACTGCTATACTTCCACAACCTATAAGGTTTACACAAAAACAATTGGAAGGAAAAAAAAAGCAAAAGGGATTTGCTACAATTGTGATATAAAATATAGTATAGGTTATAAGTGTGCTGAGAAGAAATTATTTTACATAGATTGTGAAGAGTAGGAATAAAATGAACAAGAAACTTCAAAAGAAGAGGATATACACCAGGAACTAACCCTAGAAGTAGAAGAAATTATTCTGACCATCTCGTGTAATGCATTGGCAAGAATTACCACTCCTCAAACTCTCAAGATAGGACATACCAAGAAGAAAAAGGTAATAGTGTTGATTGATTCGGGTAGTACCCATAATTTTATTCAATGTAAGGTACCCAAGGAATTGAATTGTTTCCTATACCCAGCAACGGAATGTCAAGTGATGGTTGGAAATGGAGGAACTATAAATTGCTCTAGAAAATGCCATAATATGACGCTAACCATGGGGGAATATGTATTGAATAGTCCAATGCTTTCCATTCCAATGGGAGGTGTTGATGTTGTACTAGGAGTACAATGGTTACAATCTTTGGGGACAGTAGTTTTTAATTTTCAAGAACTTTTCTTCAAAGCCTTTTTAGAACAAAAGAAAGTAGAATTACAGTGTATCGCAGGGAAGCCAGGAAATATAGTAAGCTATAATGTCATGACAAAGCTTCTAAAGAAAGAATAACGAGGCGTAATTGCACAATTGTGCTCACTAGAAGTTCTAACATCAAAATTATCTATTTCTCCACATCTCGAAAAAGTCTTAGACAATCATTCCAAGGTGTTCAAAACTCCTAAAATAATTCCACCTATTCTTGATCATGATCATGCTATTCATTTGATTCCATTAAGTATTCCTCCAAACATCAGGCCTTACAGATATCCTTATGTCCAAAAGAGAGAAATTGAATCTCTGAGTGTAGAAATGTTAGAGGCTAGTATAATTCAACCTAGTCAAATTTCTTTCTCTACTCCTGTAGTATTGGTGCAAAAAAAGGATAAATCAAGTGCATGTCTCTAGATTATAGAGAGCTCAAGAAGCTCACTATTAAATATAAATTTCTCATACCTGTGATTGATGAATTATTAGATGAATTACATGGAGTAATTTATTTTTCCAAGTTGGATCTTCGTTTAGGATATCATCAAATTAGAATGAAGAATAAAGACATTTCGAAAATAACATTTTGAACTCATGAGGGTCATTATGAATTTTTGGTCATGCCTTTTGGCCTTCCCAATGCACCTTATACATTTCAAGGGTTGATGAATTCCATTTTCAAATCCTTCCTTATAAAATTTGTGCTAGTATTTTTTGATGATATACTAATCTATAGCAATTCTTGGAAGGATCATGTTGAACATGTTGACAAGGTGCTAAAATTATTGGAGGAGAAACAATTATATGCGAAAAAATCCAAATTTTTCTTTGGAGTACAGGAGATGGAATATCTGGGTGATATTGTATCTCATGAAGGTGTTAAGGTAGACCCTAAAAAAATTAAAGCCATTAAGGAATGGAAAGTCCCCACAACCATAAAGAAGTTGTGAGGATTTCTCGGGTTAACATGGTATTATCATAATTTTTTAAAGAATTATGAGAGAATAGGAGCACCTATAACAACATTATTGAAGAAAGATGCATTTTCATGGACTCCTGAAGCAACTCAGGCCTTTGAACATCTTAAAGAGGAAATGTGCCTAGCACCGGTCTTAGCTATGCCAAACTTCAGAAAAACATTTATTGTGGAATGTGATGGCTCAGGAAATGGAATTGGTGTTGTTTTAGTGCAAGAAGGAAGACTCGTTGATTTTGAAAGTCGTCCAATCAAAGGAAAGTATTTACAAAAAGCTATTTACGAGAAGGAAATGTTCGCAATACTACATGTGCTAAAGAAATGGCAACCTTATCTAATGGGAAGACACTTCAAGGTAAAAATTGATCATGATAGTCTTAAATACTTTTTGGAACAAAGACTATCTTCAGAAGAGTAGCAGAAATGGGTCACAAAGATGTTGGTTTATGACTTTGAAATCATCTACAAAAAAGGGAAGCTAAATGTTGTTGCAGATGCACTCTCAAGAAAGGATGAAGAGGTGGAGGCATTGCTTTGTGCCATTTCTATTATCCAACCAGATTGGATAACCGAAGCAAGGGATGAATGGAAGAAGGATGAAGAAGTGTGGACAGTCATTCAAAAGTTGCGACAATTGATGAAACATCAGTCACACAGGCAGTTGGAAAAATTATTCCTTATAGTACAAGGGTGCTTATGTTGTAATAATTCTGTCCTAAAGATAAAATTTTGGAATTGCCCACTTGTCCTTTAGGGACACTTAGGATTTTAAAAACTGTGAGGTGAAGAAGATTTTGGGATGGCCTTAAATCGATATTCAAAGCTTTGTCAGTTAAGATGCTTTGTTCTAACAAAGATAGGGGTTGAGGACAATTAATACACGGAGTCTTTCTGCAGCCTTTATCCATTCCAAGTTATTGTTGAGAGGAGATTTCAATGGATTTTATCACGGAGTTTTCTAAAGTCCAGAGGAAGAACATTCATCATGAGTAGTAGTGATAGAATTCTTAAGTGGCATGCATACACATACATGGCATTATCTCATCCATTTAAATCAAGTACAGTTGCTACTGCATTTATGGAAACAATTCAAAAGCTACATGGAAACCCAAAGATTACTGTAAGTGACATAGATCCCGTTTTTATTATAAATTTTTGGACGAAATTATTTTCTTGTTTGAGTACTCAACTATATCATAGCTCATATTATCATCCTCAATCCGATGGTCAAACTAAGATAGTGAATAAATGTTTGGAATGATATCTTCGTTGTTTTGAATCTGATAAGCAAACACAATGAGTTAAGTGGTTAACTCTCATTGAATGGTAGTATAACACTTCATTCCATAATGTAGCAAAAATGACCCCATTTATGGCACTTTATGGATATCATCCACTGTCCATCACATCAAATCTAAGAGAAAATTCGAATGTTCAAGCAGTGGAAGATCATGTCAAGCATCAACAAGAAGTTCTCTAACTCTTAAAGGATAACCTAAATTTGGCACAAAATTGAATGAAACAACAGGCAGATCAACATCACAGTAAGAGAAGTTTTGATGTAGGAGACTCGGTATTTTTACGGCTACAAAAATTCAAACAAATGTCCCTCAAGCAAGCTAAGAAGGATAATAAATTATCGCAAAATTACTATGGTCCTTACAAGGTGTTGCTAAAGATTGGTACTATGGCATACAAATTGGAGCTTTCTGCTTCTTCGCGAGTGCATCTAGTTTTCCATGTTTCATGCTTAAAGAAGGTTATATGTGACAAACTTCCAATTCAAACAATATTTCTAGAACTTGATGAGGAAGGAAAAATCATATTGGAACCTGAAGCAGTCATGAAAACAATAACTCGAAAACTATGAAATCGATAAACTTCAGAGTATCTCATCAAGTGGAAGAACTTACCCACTAAAGATTCTACATAGGAGGATGAGAATTTTATACTGAAGCATCTAGAGCTACTCAAGCATTGAGGAAAACACTTTTTTGAATGAGAGGGACATGTTAGGTCCCTATATTACTAGTATAGTCACTTATTGTTGTTAGTGTAACACCATTATTGTTATTGTTGTACCCCTGCAACCCCTATATTTTTATTATTGTGCCCTTACATTATTATTGTTAGGTCGGCTAGGATTATATTGCGACCTTGTGGACTCCTATATATAGAAAGAGGTTTTGTCATTTTTATCATCCAAAAATTGTTCATTTATGTGATGTATTGGAGGTGCCCCCCTACAAGTGGTTGATTTCTAAGCCATTGATCTCTCTTTTCTTCTATTTTTGGAGCTGGTTTCATAACATATGGATATTAAAAATCATATGTCTCGTATGTCTCATATGGTAAGCATGGAAATATGATTTGGAGACTAATTAATGAATTTTAATGTGGTACATTAATTATTTCATAAGTTTAATATAATGATAAGGTATACTTGTAATAGTTAGCATAAAGCACTTTATATAAAGAGACATGTAGTGATACCTAGGTGAAATAAAAAGGGTATAGGAATGGAAAGTAAAGTAAATAAATTTGTAAAGTGAAATTGAGAAACAATGAAATGCATGTTAGGGACATGTATAATATATCCTATGATATAATGGATGCAGTAGAATTAATAATAAATTAAATATAATTCTAAAGATAAATGAATAGGAATTAAGTTAGCTAAAATAGACAAATTAACTAATTCATAAGAGTTGAAAAAACACACACACACACACATTATAATTATTGTCATTACTAAGCAAGTAAAATGACTAGTTATGTTTAAAAATGACAAATATCATGATCGCAAATAACATGAAAAGAAAAAAAAATGGTGAGTGGGAGTTGTTACAGTGAAAATCCTATTGATTTACATTCTTTGTAGTCATGAAATATGTATTGGATAATATAACCGATTCCATTTATTTTTATTAAAAAAATACAAAATTAATTATTAAAATGAAAAGTATATTAAATTTTTTAGATAAATAGAAAACTAAATTTATTTATTTTTCATATTAATTTTACATCTAATTCTACTGTAACATACCCATAGTCATACCAATAGTCATACTAATAGTCATACCAATCAAGCTTAATTTTTTTTTCTAAATTAACTCATTTACTCATTCCATTCAAGGTTAATTTTTTTTTTTAAACTAAAAAGTGTACACAAGATGGATAGTTAACTCCTTTACTCGTTGAGTAATGTAAACATGATGATTTGTTATTATAGATCGATTTTTTTAATTATTTAATAAATATAGTGCCAACCGTTCACCACATATACAATGTATACAACAACTACATTAACATGTTTAATCCAGAACCTCATTTTTTATATAGCTAAGTCTGCCTTACCAGATTTTCCAAACTTCTAGATACACATTGATATTCTGCCTAGTGACACGAATCGTCCCCTGGGATTGGCACGTTCTTTTATATACGACTAAAAGAGTGTCGGGTTTCAGTCGACAACTGGAAAGAAAGGTTGTTAGGGTAACCATTTTTCCTTTCAACGTTGTGTGGAAGAATCTCATTCTGGTGAGCTTGACTGTGTGAGACACGATTCTGCAGCCATGGAGACCCAAGGGTTGCCGACAAAGCTACTTCCTGGCTCATCAACCATACCACTGTAATTTTTACTGCTAGACTTGAATTTCTTACTTCTCTTATTTGCTAGTTTGAAATTCTAAAATGAACCAGCGATCAACTCAGGAGAAATGACAGGCAACCGGGGTTCCAAGGAGCTCTCATCTGGCTTTATTGCCCACCCCACTTTAATCCACAACTGGAAACTCTGTATGTTGATTTTTAACAGGTAATAACCTCGCCCCCTTTGTTATACTTGTCTCGAATTTCATCAAAATTCCTTCTCTTTTTTTTCCTAATTATGGAGAGTTATGATTGCAGGGTGCATGCGCTGGAGGAAAGTTAAGGGTTTTTGGAATAGGCATATTCTATTATCCCTTTCTATATTCTGTAACTTAGTCTTCTTTTTCTTTTTCCCTTTAGTGAAATCCATCAAATTACAATATAGGAATTATGTTTCTTGTTTCGAGTAATCTCCAAGTTTTTGTTTAAATTCCTTGATCTTTTCTTGAAAGAGGGATTGAACCGAGATTGTGGTTTCCACCCACTCTACCTTGGATCCAACCCAAATCTGAAAAGAAAAGAAGCTATATAGTATTTCTACATTAAACATTTTTTTTTTCTTTTTCTAGATGGACACAAATCACTCATGTGCAATAGAACATTCTACTTAACTAGAAATTTCCAAATTACTCAGCAACAACATAACATTTTGTTGGAAATTAATTCCAACTGCTGAAGTCAATCAACAGTAATTGCAGAGTAAATGAACAGCGGCACATTGAAGCCTCTGCAAAGGCGGTTGCCTACTATATTAATGAAAATTGCAAAAGGATTGGAAAGCTCCACAGGTGTAGTACAAAACAAATGGGATTTGACCCCCTTGATATTTTATACAAGGCGGTAGCCGATTTCTTAAACAGCAGAGTTTAATGCCAAGAGTCAAAGTCTCGCCAGCAGGCAGAGCTTTGATTACAGGATTGGATCAGGCTTTAAAGCCTTACCAATTTAATCGGCGGAGTAATGGCAGAGGCGGTAAATCGCAAGATATTCCAGCAAGTGTCTTGTTGATGTGGTGAGTTCCGCGTGCGGAACGAACAAACAAACACATATTACTGCGACGTTTTGTTATGGCCCGATGCGATAATACAAATTGCATATATTAAAATCGCCCTCCCATAAGGCAGAGGCCCGTGGGTCCATAGACCACGCGGCATTGTATTACATAGTCGCGATGCGATTGTCGCGCCATCGCACAATCGCACATCGCAAGTCCATATATGTTCCGCTGGGTTGAAAGCCGCGATGCAATCGCGCTATCGCACAATCACAAATCGCAATATCGCAAAGAGTTTTCCGCCATATGAATGTTCTGCTGGATGTTTGCGATGCGATTCCATTGCAACATCACATAATCGCAATTTTAAATGGTCGTTTGTTTTGTGTTTAACACGTGGACCCGATAAGTTTATATGTTTTGTTTTTATGTTTTAATATGTGCGCGCCACATATAAAAGAATGGCCCGAGAGCCTATAAGTACGTTGTTTTGTTTTTAAACAGAATAGAGTCGTTTATGCACAGCAGTGGGAATTAAAATACTGAGCAACGTATTTTTTCAGAGAGACAAAGAGAGTTTTATTAAGACAGTGAAGTCTTGTGCGTGCACTGTGTTTCAGCAGTAGTCACTATATTTTGTAAATCCCTCTGTGTGAGGAAGAATTTGTAACAGATTTTTTAAAGGAATAAAAGTTTGTTTTCTGAGTTGAAACTATGTCTCCTGTGAGTGAGATTTTATTAATTTCTCTGTGTTAAAGAGGGGAGTTTATTCTCTCCATTGTTATTCTAGAATTTTCAATATTCCAACACATTTTGCTTAACCAGAATTTTCCAAATTACTTATCTGCAATAGAACATGCTACTTAACTAGAATTTGCGAAATGACTTATCTGCAACAAAACATTCTACTTAACCAAAATTTGCAAGTAGTTGTTGACAAGTATTAATCAACTAAAATTGTAATTTAATTTAAGTCACCAGATGCTGATGGATGCAACTATTGTAGTTAGTCATTTAATGAATAAAAATGCATATCCACATCTGAAAACTATTTGAGAAAGAATATAGTAACAAATCATAATCCAATGTTTCGAAAGAAACATATTGAACACCAAGTTTCAGATTTTTTTGTGTACATAAGACACAACTATCCAAGGAATCGAGCTGTATCCCCATATTGGCTCTCATAGCATTGATATAGGTGTAGTTTTGCCTTCCATTGATTGGATCCGAGGATTCGTAGCAGGCTGCAAGTATTAAATACTTGACTCATAGTATGTGGCTAAGGAAAAAGAAAGAATGGCTCTGGGTCTAGCAATCCATCCTAATTGAGTTGTTGCATCATGACTAACTTGAAGCGTCGTGACTAATTGGAAGAGTATGGAAGCGTCATGACTAACTGGTGCCTCTTCCACTCTCAATTATTGACCAACATATCAATCAACAGGGGGCAAGAAGAAAGGGTGTCCCCATGAGTTTATTAAATTGTTCGTTACAACCACAATGTTGAGTAATTAATAATGTCAGTCTTCCTATCAAAATCATTTTTCATACTGAGAAATTGAGGTGGATGGGCATTGCACGATCAAAGCCATTTGGCATACGTAGTAATGGTAGTAGCTCATGGAGATGACATAATTTCAATTGCAACTTGCACGTTTTTGTAATGTAATGCACATATTTTAAAATAAATAGTCACGTTTCCATGTATTTTTTATGTTTAAATCTATTTTCCCTAGATTTCATAACTGGTTTCATTTATATCGAATCCTCATAGGTGGTGATAAAAATGTGGTGATAAAAATTTACTGTACCATTTGTCATACCCAACAATGGAGGCTAATGGACATAGCACGATCAAAGCCACTTGGCATACCTATGACACAATTCAAATTGCAACTTACACGTTTTTGTAATGTAACACACATATTTTAGCACACATAGCCAGGTTTCCCTGTATTTTTTATTTTTAAATGTATTTTCCTTAATTTTTATAATTGGTTTCATTTTCATCTAATCTTCATAAGTGGTGATAAACAATAAGTATAGTAATTTTTTTTTAATCATAATTTAGAAAAAAAATTAATTTAAATAAGCTTTAAACACATGATTTAGAGATGAAAAAAATTATCATTTTCAATTTCATTTCTCAAAAATATATTGACATCTTTTAATTTAAACTATCCCATAAAAAAATTAATTAACAAAATGATTAAAGTAGGCAATTCCAACGAACACCTATAATTATAGGTATTGGATTTTCAATATGATACCTCTAATCCACCACCTTCTCTACTGGTCATCGATAGCATCAGTTTCGTAGTTGATGGATTGAATCTTTGTGTAGTGGAGAGTAAGGCATTTTTTTTTTAATTTCTAGATGCTCAATCCACTAATTGGATGGTATTGGATGGTCGAGATTTAGTGGAGGTAATAGACGATGGATGAATCACAGAGGTCAGTCTAGAAGAGAGCATTGCCCAATATTCAATCCACAACTTGAAGAGAAGTCTAACTAAGACATTGTTCCATTCTTGTTCTTGATAACCCTTTCTTATGTTTTCAATATTTTTCCAGCGATCCCAAAGTAAGATTAAAGGAAATATTTTGTGCCAATATTAAGGAAATCGATTAAACAAAAGTAACAAATGCCATGTAAGGATGGAATTTGATGGCCATTTTGGCAGTCATAGGGCATTTTGGCTTACGGTTGGAATTTGCATATGCCCGTTTTCCGTGACATGCCTAGAGAGATCAAAAAAGTATTTTTGACATTTAAATTTTTTTAGAAAACGTTCTTACGTCCATTTACTTTCCATTTTATATTCCATTTACGAGTGTTCGACTCCTGGGGCAACTGCAATTCTAGACTCAAACTGTAATGTAAATTTACATTTGTTGAACTGCTCAACTGTAAGTCTGGACTCAAACTATAATGTAAAGTTATATTTCTTAGCATTTAAGAATATTAGTCTATTTAGTATGTGCTTAATGGAAATTGGTATAAGTTTAAGGAGTTGTCTAAAAAGGTCGCGTTTTGGCCCGGAAGGCAGAAATCTGCCGGAATCCAGTCAACTAAATTTTAAAAAATCAGGTAGTTGCAGTGCTTGGAATCCATTTTTGATAGTGAGAATGGATTCAGCAATATCAAAAACCCCTGGGGCACTCTGTTGAAATTTTCAGAATTCCAAAACAATAAGACTGCCCTCTTCAACACAGAGAATAATTAAAAAAATTCACTGACAGACAGAGTTCAACTCAGAAAAAATTATATTTCAATATATAAAAAACTGCTGTTACAGACTTCCTCAAAAGAGGGATTACAAAATAATTGAGACTGCTGCAAACACAGTTCAACAATTATCACTCTGTCCTTTACAAATGACACTCTGTCTCACTAAAAACAGTCACTGCTGTGATTACTCTGTTTTCAAAAACACTCTCTGTCTTTTACAAAATGCACTTTGCTGTGCATAAAACTCTGCTCACTGTGTTTTACAATACGCTGCTGTGTATATAAAAACATTACATTTTCAAATGACTGTTTCTGCATATAACAAAACAGAAATATCTTCAGCCATAAATTACTTCAACTACTAAGTTCACCGCTTCAGAAATCTTAATGGCTGCATTAACTCTGTCAGCACCGCTTGGAACGCATTGATCACAAATTTCACTTGCTGGCACTTTGATTTTTCTTTCCCGCACTGCTGTGCACATTCCTGTATAATAAAACCAGTTCTGCTGTCTTTTTTTTTTTTTTTTTTACACTGCTGTGTAATAAAAAAGTTACACTTCACGGCCTTTACAATGTGCTGGGCCTTTTAATATATATATGTGTTATATATATTAAAATAAAACATATAACATTTAAAACTTATTAAAACCAACTATATAAAAAAATGCCGTGTAAAAACATTTAACCTGCGGTCATTTTTTTTAATATATAACATATGGCATATAATATATGTGGGCCAGCTGATGACGTAGGCAATTCCGGGGGGGTAAGAACCTCTGCCCTCAAACTCTCATCGACCCCCGCGGACATATATTACAGCTGTATAGTGTGGGGCCAGTCCGATGGGGTATGCTGCTCCCCTGGCCAAACTTGCCGGACCCCCGCGGACTTGTTGCCGCCTCCATTCCTGCGATGGCTCGGCAGTTGGAATTAATTCCAACACTCCCCCTTAATTTCAACTGTTGGGTTTTCCTGCATACCCATGCATTTCCTGAAATGTTCAAAGCTTTTCTGCTGTAGTGGCTTTGTGAGGATATCTGCTAATTGATCCTCTGTTCTGCAATGCTGCAAAACAATCTCGCCATTGCTTACCAATTCCCGTATGAAATGAAACTTGGTGTCAATGTGCTTTGTTCTTTTATGAAAAACATAATTTTTAGATAATGCAATAGCTGAGCTATTGTCACAAAATATCACTGTCCCTTTTACCTGTTCTTGACATAAGCTTCTCAACATTTTTCGCATCCAAACTGCTTGACACGCTGCTGCTGTAGCTGCCACATATTCAGCTTCTGCTGTAGATAATGCTACAACGGGTTGTTTCTTAGAAGCCCATGAAATGGCTCCTGAACCCATATAAAAAACATAACCGGAAGTGCTCTTCCGATCATCTACACTTCCAGCCCAATCACTGTCAGTGTATCCAACTAAATCTGAATTTTCTGAAGTAGTATAAAAAATACCATACCTTTTAGTACCTTTAACATACCTCAAAATCCTTTTTGCTGCTTGCCAATGTGCATCCTTTGGCTTTTCCATGAACCTGGAAATCAAACTAACAGCATGCATTATATCTGGCCTAGTTGCAGTCAAATACATAAGGCTGCCAACTATGCTCTTGTACAAACTAGGATCAAAATCCTTGCTGCTGTCCTCTCTACTGAGCTTTAATCCCATCACCGTGGGAGTGATAGCTGCTTTGCTTTCCTGCATGTTAAATCTTTCAAGAACTTCATTAACATACTTTGCCTGTGAGATGAAAATCCCACTTTCATCTTGTTCTACTTCTATTCCCAAGAAGTATCTCAACAAACCCATGTCAGTCATTTCAAATTCTTCTTTCATGACTGTTTTAAAATGTTTAATAAGGCAATCATCATTACCTGTAAAAATAACATCATCAACATACAAGACTACAATCAAAATTTTACCGTCTTGTTCTTTGATGTAGAGGGTGGGTTCTCCCTCACACTTCTCAAAACCATTTTCTAGTAGATATGAATCTATCCTACTGTACCACGCTCTTGGCGCTTGCTTCAGCCCATAAAGAGCCTTCTTCAACTTGCATACTTTGTGCTCTTGGCCTTTCTTCTCATAGCCGAGAGGTTGCTCAATGTAAACCTCTTCCATTAACACTCCATTCAGAAATGCTGACTTCACGTCCATTTGGTAAACTTTCCATTTGTTTTGTGCTGCTATGGACAACACTGCTCTCACGGTTTCCATTCTGGCAACCGGTGCGAAAGTTTCCTCATAATCTATGCCATGCTTCTGCTTATAGCCTTTGACCACAAGCCTTGCCTTGTGTCTCTCTATCTTGCCTTCAGCATTACTCTTGGTCTTGTAGACCCATTTAACACTAATGACATCTTTACCTTTTGGGAGTTCAACCAAATCCCAAGTTTTGTTCCTCTCTATGGCATTTATTTCCTCATCCATAGCTTCTATCCATTTCTCATCCTTGATGGCTTCTTCGAAATGAACAGGATCATCAACATGACAATATAAAGCAAACAAAGAATTTATACCTTCATTAGCTATATCTTGTTCATAAATGTCTTTCAAACTTCTGAATTTCTTACCTCTTTCTGTAGGTGTACAAGTACTTGAAGAAGCACTTGAATTTCCTCCTTGTGGTGTGCTTGGAGAAGCACTATCATTTCTCCTCAAGGGTGTACTTTGCGGTGTTGATGCTGCTGTTTGGGGATGTATTTCAGCCACCTCATCATCATTCTCATCATGAGATAAACAGTGTTTAACATTCATTGTTTTCTCTATGCTTCCATCCCAAGCTTCCTCTTCAATGAACTGTACGTCCCCGCTCACAAGAAACTTCTTGCTGGATGGGTTATATAACCTGTATGCCTTGGATTCCTCACTGTATCCAATGAAAATACACTTCTCCCCCTTGCTGTCCAACTTCTTCCTTAGCTGATCCGGAATGTGTGCATAAGCCACACATCCGAAAACCTTCATGTGTGTGACACTTTGTTTTGCGCCACTCCATGCCTCTTCCGGCACTTTGTTCATGACTGCTTTTGTAGGACACCTGTTCAAAATATATGCTGCACAATGTACAGCTTCAGCCCAATAATCATTCGGCAAATGCTTTGCCTTAAGCATACTCCTCGCCATGTCCATTATGGTTCGGTTCTTCCTTTCGGCCACTCCATTTTGCTGCGGAGTATATCTAGTGGTAAACTGTTTATGAATACCATTTTCTCTACAAAACCGTAGAAAATCTTTAGATATATACTCACCTCCTCTATCAGTCCTTAAGACCTTGATATGCAGCCCACTCTGGTTCTCAACAAGTGCTTTGAAATTGCGGAAATTTTCAAACACTTCACTTTTCTTTTTCAAAAAGTAAACCCAAGTTTTTCTTGTAAAATCATCTATGAATGTTAAGACATAGTGGCTGCTTGCAAGCGATGGAGTTTGCATCGGTCCACACACATCTGAGTGGACAATCTCTAAGGGTGCTTTTGCCCTTATGCTTTTCCCGGAAGGAAAACTTTCTCTGTGTTGTTTCCTAAGAATACAACCTTCACAAAGGTTGTCCGGTTTCTCTATCAATGGTAAACCACTTACCATTCTTTTTCTGTTCAACAAGTTAAGACCTCCAAAGTTGATATGACCAAATCTCAAGTGCCATAACCAATTGTCATCTTTTGGTTCGCTTTGGTAAGTCTCCTGTGCAACCGCTGCTTTCTCTTCACCATTCTTCAAATCTGCTCTCATTCTGAGAGGGAACATCCTGTTCCTTGTCATCTTCACTTCAGCAATACACTGTTTGCTGGGTGGTTTATCCATGATGGTACACACATCATTATTAAAGAAAACATTATACCCCTTATGGACAAGCTGTCCAACACTTAAGAGGTTACACTTCATTCCTGGAACATAATAAACATCTGCTATGGTTTTTCTTGCACCTAATCTTGTTAAAACATTTACATCTCCTTTTCCCATAACAGAAACTTTGCTATCAGTTCCTAGTGTGACTTGTGACTGCACACTCTCATCTAACATAGAAAACATTGCTATATTTCCTGTCATATGGTTACTGCAACCGGAGTCTAGAAACCATAAGTCCTCATCATTTTCTTCAGCCATGTTACAAACTAAAAACAAATTACTTTGACTGTTGTTTTCTTTTGTGAAATTTGCACTAGTTTCACTTCTCATGTCTTGTTTCTTCTTTCTACATTCATTAGCATAATGACCATATTTCTTACAATTATAACATTGGACATTGGACTTATCATACCTTTGTCCTTGTGCATTCTGCTGACCATTCTGTTGGCTGCTGCCTAGGCCTTGATGCTGATTTGGATTGCTGCCCCTTCCTTGAGCATTTGCTGGACTGTTCCTTCCACCTCTGTTCTGGCTTCTGCCTCTTCCTCTTCCTTTGCCTTGCCCTCTTCCTCTTCCGAAAGACATCTGGGACTTAAAAGCATGTTCAAGAGATGAGTTCTCACTCCTACCCAATCTTTGTTCATGGGTAATCAGTGATGCATGTAGTTCATCCACTGAAAACTTTGTGAGATCTCTTGTCTCTTCTATGGTGGTGACAATCACATCGAATCTTGAGGGTAAACTTCTCAAGAGTTTCTCCACAATCCTCTTGTCCTCAAGAGTCTCTCCATGAGATCTGATTTGTGTGACCATTCCAATCACATGAGTGAAGAATGAGTCAATATTATCTGACTCTTTCATGCAGAGAGTCTCAAAATCTCTCCTAAGCAACTGAAGTTTTGCTGTCTTCACTCTCTCCATACCCTGATAGGCTGTCTTGAGAGTTTCCTATGCTTCATTGGATTTCTTAGCTGCTGCTATCCTTGGAAACACACTCTCATGCACTGCTTGATACAAGAAGAAAAGAGCCTTGGCATCTTTCTTCTTATTGTTCTTCAACTGTTCTCTTCCTGCTTGATTTAACATTAAAAACTCTGCTTCATCTGCTGGCTCTTCAAAGCCATCCTCAACTAATTCCCATAATTCTTGTGAGGTAAATAAAGCTTTCATGGTTATTGACCAATAATCATAATTTTTTCCATTGAATTGTGGGAGATGGACATTTCCCAAACTCATACCTGTGCTAGAACCAGCCATTCTGCACTTCTAACTATGATAAAAAAACACTTGACTGTGTATTAAAATAGCTCACTGTTTTGCAACAGTTACACAACAAATTTTATAGAGAAATACCTTCGAATTCTTCTTGGCTGAACCTTCACTCTGCTGGAGAGGTTGCTGCAAAAACGAACTCTGTTCCTTCAGCTTATTTGACCCTTCAAATAGCCTGGATCGTCTGAAGGTACCAAGGAAATTTTCGACCTTAAACAATAAGATCACCGCCTCTTTCAACACAGAATAATTAAAAAAATTCAATCGGCTGCATGAGTTCAACTCAAAAATTTATATTTCAATATATAAAAATGCCCAAAAAGACTTCCCGTGTGATTACAAAATAATTGAGACCATGAAACACACCAACAATTATCACTCGTCCTTACAAATGACATCATCTCACTAAAAACAAATAATGCCGTGATTACCTCGTTTTCAAAAACACTCTCTCGTTACTTTTTTTGCACTTTTGTCGTGCATAAAACTCGCCACCGTGTGTTTTACAATACGCCGTGCATATAAAAACATTACATTTTCAAATGCCTCAAGCTTTATATAACAAATGGGTAGTCATCTTCACCGAACTAGAGCTTACATTACTTCAACTACTAAGTTCACCGCCGTAAATCTTAATGGTCAAGATAATGTCAGCACCGCTGGGAACGCATTGATCACAAATTTCACTTGCTGGCACTTTGATTTTTCTTTCCCGCACTGCTGTGCACATTCCTGTATAATAAAACCAGTTCTGCTGTCTTTTCTTTTTTTTTATTTACACTGCTGTGTAATAAAAAAGTTACACTTCACGGCCTTTACAATGTGCTGGGCCTTTTAATATATATGTGTTATATATATTAAAATAAAACATATAACATTTAAAACTTATTAAAACCAACTATATAAAAAATGCCGTGTAAAAACATTTAACCCGCCATTATTTTTTTAATATATAACATATGGCACATAATATATGTGGGCCAGCTGATGACGTAGGCAATTCCGGGGGGGTAAGAACCTCTGCCCTCAAACTCTCATCGACCCCCGCGGACATATATTACAGCTGTATAGTGTGGGGCCAGTCCGATGGGGTATGCTGCTCCCCTGGCCAAACTCTCCGGACCCCCGCGGACTTGTTGCCGCCTCCATTCCTGCGATGGCTCGGCAGTTGGAATTAATTCCAACACACTCAAAATACTAACGTTTAACAACTGTAAACAAATCTTTGCCAGATTTTCTGAATATCGTTACCGGATTCTAGGTCAAAACACAGCCCTTTTAGACTACGCTTAAGTTTAATAAGAGATCATTATTTGATTTTTTGAAAGTAGAATTAATATTGATTTTAGCTATCTTACACAGATGTACAAAACCTTCCTTTTATAGAAATAAAAACGATACGAATATTGTTGGTGGCGCCATTGTGTAGTCGTTTTAAATTTTCATATTGTTGGTGGCGTGGGCCGTGGCTTCATGGTCAAATTGCACAGCTGCAGAAGAGGGGCTTTGGGCAGTCTAATTCTCTTAAAGTGGGAACTCGCACTCCCAAGGCATATGCCCATTCACACTTACCCCCGAGCTCAAGATTGGTTCTTAGGAAACCACGGAAGACATTGATTTTTTTTTCTTGTGCGTTTGAGTAGGTGGGAGCTTTCAATTTTTTTTTAATTTCAAAAGGTAGGTTAATTTTTTTAGATAGTAGCTCGAAGCCATGAACTGTGCGCGCGTCCCTTTTTTACCATCTTTACCATTGATGGTGAATCTATATGTGTAACTTCCTCATGGACGAATAGGGAATTGGGTTATAAACTCACTTCTATTAGCCCGCCTTGTCCGGAATTGATGCACTGCATGCCTGGACGCAAATACGAATAGAAGTGTTTATAAATACTTACCGTATGAGATTTCTCAATACTAAATGCATTAATATCCATATAATCCAGAGGAGTTAGAAATGTACTAGTGGATTGTGGTGTTATACTGCTACTTGTTGTGGACTTCGACTCTAAGAGTACCTACATTCCTAGCATGAAGCGTTGGACCAGGGCACTGTTTGTTAACGGTGATTATATTATGTAAGTCACATAGCTTCCTCATAAGCGTAGATTAAAGCTAGATTTTAAATAAACCAGCCGCAAAGAATTACTTTAGTTAACAAAACAGCAATTCACATGCATGCATAAAATTTCATATTCTTTGTTCACTTCCTAAACATCGGCCCAATGACACGATGTTAAATATGATGGGCCCCTTATTTCTCCCTTCCAATTATCACATATATCCAACCGGAAAGGTAAAATAATGCTATGTGGGACACGGGTCAAAACATATATTTTCCTCCTAAGAACGGATCCATTTAACAAATAATTAACACACATAAATATTCAGAGATTGAAAGTAATTCAAAGAAGTACAACAAATATGTGACTGTGTAGCTTCACATGGGCCAAGGTGGTCATCAAGGTTGGGAATAAGAGCATCCTAAAAAATCAAGCTGGAAATTGTCAAGCAGAACCACGTTGATTAAATGCCTCCATTGTTGTAGATAGATTTTGAATAGGGTGCAAAATATGAGAATGGCCTCTTAATATTCAAATATAGTAAAGAACTCAATTTATCTGAAAAATAAGTAATCGACGCTCACACTTAGATTTGTTATGGGGAAAATACTAGGCTCAACTGATTGAGAGATGGCCAAGGAAAAACATAGGTATCGATTGCAAAAAAACAACGAAAAAGTATATATATATATATATATATATAGATTAGCAATTTAACTCACTCGAGTCTTCTTTGAATTTGTTAAGAGTGGTTAAGAAATCCTAATGTTGGTGAAGTTATGCATTGAGATACCAACTCAGTCATGGTGTGCTGCATCCGTTCAGCTCTACTTCCTTCCCACAAATTTGAACAATATTATTATAATTTTTCAATGATATCTTTAGTTCAATCTAACAACTTATAGATTATTCCATTCCATAAGTATTGTTATAATTAATGCGAGTCATTTCTCGGTATCATTGGATATCATCCTTTCCATGCTTTTGCCGGCACACTTTTTCATCATGGCTACCTGGTGAAGCTAATATAAAGAAATTGACTAATTATATGGGATTATTTCTTAGTTTTGGAAAATTATCCATCTAGACTTGTGTTCTTCATATTAACATTTGGATTTCTTTTATTGTTTATAAATCTATTGCTTGTTCAAGGTTGGTCTTTGACTTTAGCTAACTGTGTTGAATGAAGAAAAGCATAACGACCTAAAATGAAAAAATTGTGTGACAGGTAAAGATAAATTTAAATTCACAGAGAAGCACGTGTGGAGATATATTTGGTACAGCGATATATTTGGTACAGCAAGGGGAGGACGGGGGAGAGTGTCAGTGTTGGCGTAATAGGTGGCTGAATCACTTGAAATGGACGGGAAACCACTTTTTGAAAAAAATGTTAAATCACAATGTGCAGCATGCCGATCTGCATGAAATCTCATCTCTCACGTCCCTCTCAAAAGTAAAAATTTATTAAATCATAATGTGCAAGATGCCAATCTGTTAAAATATATAATTACTTCCAGCATGTAGAGTTAGACAGTTAAGTGAATCAGTTGAGTCGAATTATAGATAGATTTGGTGAGTGAGTTAGAGAGTCAGTTCAGTGAGTTGATCAAGTTCAGTCATGTGAGAGTGTGTGAATGTGAATTTAGGTTAAATACCCTTCACCGGATTTATTGTATTCAGTTTGAGATTTAGAGTGATTGAGATTAATTGAAGAACCCCAACTCATTGTTTCGTGTGTGAAATACTTGTGTTATTGTGTGAATGAATCCTCTGGCCATCCAACAAATTGGTATCACAGCTGAGGAAGGATAAAAAATTTTGTGGGTGAGTAGAGCCACTGAAGAAGAAACCATGAATAGAAGGCCGTCAATTTTTTTTTTTTACAAATTTTTCTTTTTTTACCACGGAGGTCTGTACGTTTGCAGTGCAACACCTCCGAAGGTCCGCAACCTCTCCTTCCACAAACTGCGGAGATTTCGTGTCCCTTACGATTTTCAAAACAGGTTACGATGCGGTTTATTGTTTTTAGGCGGTGCGGAGTCGGGTTTTATATTTAAACGCCGACAGCGTGAGAGGGACATCGTGAGCAAGTGAACGCAAGGTTCAAAGTTTCGGTTAAATTTTTATAAGGAGTACGGTACGTAAGCTCTCGAAGGAATTATTTTTGGATTTACAGGCCTTGAATCATACGAGGGAGATTTAAAAGGGAGACTTAATATATACTTTTAAAGGGAGACTTAATATATACTTTATTCATTTTCCTATTATTTGAGTTGAGTAATAAAGGAATGCATTAAAGGATTTTTTGAAAATGACACGAGGATAGATATTACCAGCATAGATCCATCTAAAACATGGATCTAACATGAGCCGAAAGGGATCAAATTCCTTTTGTTGCAAACTTATTTTAGAATACAAAAATTTGTTATTGTTTAAATTTCACTTTTGATTGTTATAGAGATTACATAACATGTGTATTGAAACATTTTATATTAATTCAAATTAAATTATTTTATTCATAACTCACATTGGATATTTGATTCTATCATACATTAAAATATTTTCTTTTAACATTTTTTTCTATATATAGATTTATATAAAGTTGATATCACTTATTAAAATATTTTTTAAAAACATAAGGTTTAAACATCTTACTCGCATATTTTTTTTACCTCTAATTACTCTACGTGATATTAGGTCATATGGACAACTAATTAAAAATGCATAGCATATATTTTTTTTTTCATTTTTATTATAGCCGACATTGTTTTTCTATTTAGAGAATATTTTATTTTTATTTTACGAGAAATGAACATACTTAATGTAGCCTTTACACTGGGATGTAGAAACAATATAGATGCAGTTTAACCACATATCTACCAAGGGCCTTGAGAGATCCAATATCAAACTTTTTTAAAAAATTACATGTCAATTAATACATTTTACTGCTTCGTAAATTTGTGATTAATATAGTTTTATGTGGTAATTTTTCATTGTTTAAATTGTATAATTTTATATTTTATCATTATTAATATTTTATAATAAAATTGAATTAGTCACATATTTTCCTCTTATTAAAAAGTAACTACTCTACATTACCTTCAATTAAGTTTTCCTTTCAAGCTAAGGTTAACACACACACACATATATATATACACACTTTCTGTAGAGAGAGAAAATCCATGCTGAAATATATTAATATGGATATTCAAACACTTTCTTTAAGTTCTATATATATATTTTATTTCTATAAAGTTGTATAAAACTATAATATCAACCCTTAATTGTTGTGTTAATAGATTTTTAATTGTTTAAATTATTTTTATTATTTTTTGAGGACGTGACATACTTACACATCTCCCTTGTATTGGATTCTAGAATAAGCCTTTTGGCTCAATTATAATATCAACACTTAATTGTTGGGTTAATAAATTTTTAATTGTTTAAATTATTTTTATTATTTTTTGAGGACGTGACATACTTAACATCTCCCTCATATTGGATTGTAGAATGAGCCTTTCGGCTCAATAATTAATCTTTCTTAAAATATTTTATTATACAAGATATTTATTTTTATATATAAATTTAAAAAAAAAATTATTATATAAAAATATATACAAAGGTTTTTTTATAAACTTTTATAAAAAAAAAAAATATTTTTATAAAACCTAGAGTTTCATTAAAAAGGATTTTTTTTTAAAAGGAGTTTTGCAAAGCTTTCATAAAAAAAGAAATTAGGGTTTTTGTGAGAAGATTTTTTGTTTGAGGCAAGATGGCAGATGAAAATTTGGCCGATGTCAAAAGTATATTATGTCCCTGGACTCAAACACAATTTGATAAGTGTTTGTCAATTGACGCAGGAATGATACAAAGTTATCTTTTAGGGGCAACAGTGTGTTATTTATGACAAATCCCCAAGCAAGAAGTTGATTGAGAAGGTGCAGATGACGAGGAACATAATATTTCCTGTAATTATGAACTACAATGATCAGGTTAGTTCTTTTACAACTTCATTTCGGATGATTATTGGTTATGGCACTTTCGATTTGGACACTTGCATTTTTCCGGTTTAAGATTGATGCAACAGCAAAATATGGTGAGAGGTTTACCACTCATCAAAAAACCTGCTAGCACTTGTGAGTGTTGCATCTTGGGAAAGAAACACCATGAAAGTTTTATGAAAGGAGTTTCTTACAGAGCAAAGAAACCACTTGAATTGGTGCATACTGACTTGTGTGGACCTATGAGTACACAATCAATTGGTGGAAGTTGTTACTTTCTCACTTTTATTGATGATTATAGTAGGAAGACTTGGGTTTACTTTTTGAAGCAGAAGTCTGAAACTTTTTCAAAGCTCAAAGAGTTCAAAGCCTTAGTGGAGAACCAAAGTGATCGATAGATCAAGGTATTGATATCGGATCGTGGTGGAGAATACAATTTGAAGGCATTCCATGAGTACTGCAAACAACATGGAATCAGAAGACAATTTACAACTAGATACACACCACAGCAGAATGGTGTAACAAAGTGGAAGAACCGAACAATCATGAACATGACAAGGAGCATGTTGAAAGCAAGGCACTTGTCTAATGAGTATTGGGCAGAAGCTGTTGCATGTGTTGTTTATATGATAAACAAATCTCCTACAAAGAGCGTGATGAATGAAGTTGCAGAAGAAGCATGGTCAAGTATGTCATGCAGTGTATCTCATTTCAGAGTTTTTGGATGTGTAGCCTATGCACATGTGCCTAAGAAAATAACAGGCAAATTAGATGATCAAAGTGAGAAATGCATATTTACTGGTTATAGTGAGCAATCAAAAGCTTACAAATTGTATAACCTGTCACCAAGAAGACAATCATTAGCAGAGATGTTGTGTTCAAAGAACAAGAGTCATGGAATGAGACTGTAGACACACTGACCAATGCACAAACACCATTGATGGAAGAGGAGCAGCAAGAATCAAGAGAACATACACTAAATAGAGTCACACCAGCAAGGACTCCAATATTTTCAAGGTAGCATGGATCTTCAAGCACATCAACAGACCAAAATTCTCCAAGTAGCAAATCAAGTAATGAATCAAGCAATGGTAAGAAAAATATGAGAAGTCTGAAAGATATTTATGATGATTTGGATGTTAGTTCAAATTTTTCATTATTGGCATTCCAACCTTCTTCATTTTAAGAAGCAATCATAGATGAGAATTGGGTGTGAGCCATGGATGAAGAGATGAACTCAATTGAAAAGAATGATACATGTGATTTGGTTGATTTACCAAACGATAAAAATCTCATTGGTGTGAAGTGGGTGTACAAGACTAAAGTGAATGAGAAATGTGAGATTGTCAGATTTAAAGCAATACTTGTAGCAAAATGATTCTCGCAGCAACTGGGAATAGACTTTGGGGAAACATTTTCTCTGGTAGCCAGATTGGATACTGTAAGAGCAGTTTTAGCCACAATAGCTCGAAACAAGTGGAAATTATATCAGATGGATGTCAAATCAGCCTTCTTGAATAGAATTTTAGAAGAAAAAATCTATGTGCAGCAACCTCCAAGTTACGAAGTTGAAGGTAAATAAGATAAAGTTAACAGATTGAAGAAAGCACTCTCTAGACTTAAGCAAGCACCTAGAGCATGGTATAGCAGAATCAACAGTTACATTATCAAGAATGGATTTTGCAAAAGCAGCATTGAGCCTACCTTATACACAAAGATAAATGAACATGGAAAAATTTTGATAATTTTCTTATATGTTGATGATATGATTTTTACAGGTGATCTTGAGTTAGATGAATTTAAAGAAACCATGATGAAATAATTTGAGATGACAGATCTAGGTTTCATGAAATATTTTCTTGGCATTGAAGTTGAGGAATCTGAAAAAGGAATTTTTATTTGTCAAAATAAATATGCAAGAGATTTGTTGAAAAGATTCACTATGGATAATTGCAAACTTGTACTTACACCAGTTGCAATAGGTGCAAAGTTCAGTAAGGATGATGAAGGAGAAGATGTCAATCCAACTCTATTCAAAAGATTGGTTGGCAGCCTCATGTCTCTCACAGTGACAAGACCAGATATTATGCAAGGAGTAAGTTTGATTTCCAGATTTATGGAGACTCCAAAAGACACACATTGGAGTGTTGGAAAAATAATTATGAGATACATAGCAGGAACCAGAGATTATGGCATAATGTATTTAAGTACAAAAAAGAAATAATTGGTTCGATATACAAATAGTGATTTTGCGGGAAGTTTGGATGATTGAAAGAGCACATCTAATTATGTTTTTCATCTCGGTTCAAGAGTGATAGCATGGGCATCTAAGAAGCAGCCTATTGTGACACTATTATCAACAGAAGCAGAATATGTAGCAGCAACTTCAGCAGCATGTCAAGCAGTATAGTTAAGAAGAGTATTGGATGGACTCATGTAGCAACAACAAGGATCAACAGCGATATACTGTGACAACACATCAATGATTGCAATATCTAAGAATAGTGTGTTTCATTAAAAGAGAAAGCATATTGATACTAGATATCACTTTATTCGAGAACTTGTGAGAAATGGAGAAGTTAACTTGAAGCCTTGTAGAACGAGTGACCAATTGGCTGATATCTTTACAAAGCCATTAGCAGTAGATTTGTTTGAGTTTTACAAAAAAAACTTGCGAGTTGTAAGCCTAGCTGAGACATAGACCAATAGACATGTTTGAGTTGTTATGAGTTATGTTTTAGTTTAGCGGTCGTAATTAACGGGGAGGGTTGAAATATATAATTACTTCCAGTATGCAGAGTTAGACAATTAGTTAAGTGAATCAGTTGAGTCGAGTTATAGATAGATTTTGTGAGTGAGTGAGAGAGTGAGTTCAGTGAGTTGATCAAGTTCAGTTATGTGAGAGTGTGTGCATGTCAATTTAGGTTAAATACCTTTCACCAAGTTTATTGTATTCAGTTTGAGATTTAGAATGATTGAAATTAATTGAAAAACTATAGTTCATTGTTTCGTGTGTGAAATACTTATGTTATTGTGTGATTGAATTCTTTGGTTATCCAACACAATCGCATAAAATGTAGTCCATCCATAGGAATATACACAAACAAATTTTTATTTAATCTTTTTTCGTCTGTTTAATAAAAAATCACTTGCTTATATGTAAATAGTTATTTTTTTGAAACAGAAGGATTATTAGGAAATATTTAATCTTTTCAACGCAAGGAATATATATATATATATATATATATATTAACAGAAAAGTCATATTTTGAAATATACGCATTACACGGCAGTTGGTAAATGTAGAAGACTTTGTAAGCGATTTATGGCGTCCTTCTAGATGGGTTAACGACACTGACTGACAAAACTGCTGTCGTCCGTTAGGTTGGAAACGTTATTCATTGGATCCATTAACGTGTTTGACACGAAAGGTTCAGGTTGTAAATTAAAAGCAAAGCCATTATCCATTTCATGGGTTATATTGTCATCTGGTCGTATCTACCCTTTGTAGTGAATCATCTCTGTAAGTGGGAAACGGAACCAGGATAATTAGATGAGAAGAGAAAGGAGTTGTCTACTAATTAACAGAATAGTTTAAAGGTAAAACAAAATTTCAAAAATTAGGTGGTTGGAGGGTTTGTTTTACATTTTTCTAATACTGGAAATAGATCTAACACTATCAAAAAAATTTAAGCATCCAAAATATTGAAGTTTAACAACTATAACTCAAATTTTCAAAAATTTTTAATAAATTTTTTACTCATATATCTAAATTATTTTGTGAATTTTTTAACCCTGAAAAAGAATATCAAATCACCAAATCACCATTCGATCCGGAAACATCCATCCATTTCCATTTTATTCAAAGTCAGTACATACAGTGGGGTCCGGGGGAAGGCTGTCATTTAGGACTTATCGAAACAGGTATGGAGCTCGCTATTTGTCGGTCACAAACTCCGAGGGTTCAATAAAAAAACACAAAGGAGTTGGCATTGTGTGCGGCCATCGGTCAGTCCAAATAACAAGTAGTCACATGCAACTGGCTTCTCATGCCATCACCTATGCGCTCTCTTTAACGTACAGATTTTAAAGGTGTGTAAACGACTCTTATAAATACCGCCCCGTGTAGTGTTGATGAGAACAAGGAGCTTTGTGCGATAATATTGAAGAAATATAAGTTTTGTGTAGTTGCGAGAAAGTTGAAAATGGTGTCGAGGACTTCAACAACGGAAGAGGTGGTTCAAGTGGAGGCAAGGAGGTTGTGGAACGCCACAACGAAAGACAGCCACAACTTCTTGCCAAAGGTTTTGCCCGAAGTCTTCACTTCCGTGACCTCACTTCAAGGAGATGGAGGCGTCGGCACAGTCAAGCAGCTCAACTTCACACCTGGTATAACTCCCATACATTTCTCTGTTGATCACATATCATGGTTAACATCATTATACTTCTACTTCTAATTATTTTCCCCTTGAATTAGCGTAGAAGATGCGCATGGGGTTGAGGATAATTTAATTATATAACACTTAAAGGTTTTTCACTTCCGTGTGACAGGTAAGAAGTATTTTTTTTGAAAGAAAAAAACGCTGTATTCATTAACGGTACATATGTCAAACATTACATTCTCATCTGAAAAGATAAGAAAATCTCGATCCAATTTGCCATAATTAATAGAGACAACTTCTAAGGAAGAAAGAAATCACAACTAGAACCATGACGGGATCACAAATTTCTAGAAGCAAAAGCCACCAAGGATTTCAGCTTCATCAAGGAGCGAGTGGATGAACTTGACCAGGAGAATTTCGTGTATAAGTATACAGCGATCGAAGGAGGACCGCTTGGGAAACAACTGAGCCTTGCGTGCTTTGAGGTTAAATTGGTTCCTAGGAAAGAAGGGAGATGCGTAGTGAGGTGGACCTATAACTACGAAACTCTTCCTGGTGTTCAACCTGACGAAGGAAAACTGAAAGAGATAAAGGAAGATATGTTAAAATATATAATTACTTCCTCATGTAGAAGTTAGACAAATAGTTAAGTGGAGTTAGTTGAGTTGAGTTACAGTTAGATTTGGTGAGTGAGTTAAAGAGTGAGTTAAGCGAGTTGATTAAGTTCAGTTATGAGTGACCGTGTGTGCATGTTAATTAGATTAAATACCCTTCAGAGGTTCATTGTTTTAAGAGAGAAAAAGAGAGTAAGAGAGTTTTATGATTCAAGATTTTATGATTAATTGAAGAGTCGCAGCTCATTGTTCATGTGTGAAATCTTTGCGTTATTTATGTGATTTAATCCTCTGCCTTTCCAACAAGATAGCTTTGGCATGTTGAAGAATGTGGAGTAGTATCTCCTCTCCAATCCCAACTCATACTGCTAAATATTTCCTAGATATGTTTACCTGCACATAAATAGTGTAGAGCTGCACGTTCACCGTGCAAAATAAAGGAGTCACGATATGACTTCCTCCCATCGTCATTGTTGTTTATGGGCTGTAGGATGCCTTGGTCATGTGTGCGCCTCCTTTCGTATCTTTATCGTTACATCATTATGTGTCGTTCCGTTAATTCAAATCAATATCAACGTTCGTTCAGTATTGTGTGTTCAGAGGAAATTCGTCTCCTTTTTATTCACTTTTTAAATTACAACAATGGGATTTTCCGTTACAAATGAGATCATTAAAATTTTTTAATTTCATATCCACTTTCGAGTATCCATATACTATGGCATGAATTACAACTATGGGAGAATTGATCTGCAATTTTAATGGAAGGGGATATCCATTTTAATTTTATATCACTTTAATTTTATATTTTGTAAATTTAAAATATCAAATTCTAATTTGAAAACAATATACATCTTACAATATATTATTATTATTATTATTTTCTAATTTTTATAAAAAACATATATATATATATATACTAACATATAAATTTACTTATTATTTCATTCACAAGTCTTTATCAACATGTTACTATTTTATAATTTCTTTTCAATATAGAAATAACAAATAAAGTTCCTTACTCTTCTATTTACAAGTGCAAACTATCTTTATGATTTGTCATCACCGTCTGCTATTTATAAATATTTTTCAATATAAAAATAACAAGTAAATTTAGTTAAAGCAACTTACATTTACAACAATTATTCAATATAAAAATAACAAGTAAATTTAGTTAAAACAACTTAATTTACCATTTTCCATTTTTTTTCAATATAAAAGTTACCATTTTTAATATTATTATTTTCACAAATGCATACTTATCTACCATTTACAACTACACAACTACATTGCAAAACCTTGAAAGAAGTATATAAACATGCAACTAGTGCCATTTAATGTTGGATATTCCAAGTTACCTAACTTTAAGCAGAAGATAGTATAACGGGAGGTAGTTTTTGAATAAGCAAGCTACCTACATTTTAAGACTAGCTACTATAGACTGAGGTAGTTCCGGAATAATGAATATTTTGAATAGTATAAACGATCCAGGGTGCTGAAATATAATACCAGAGATCCAATGAGTATGCTGAAATATAATACCAGTGATTCAATGTTCTAGATTCGATTACTTTGTCAAGGTATGGGATTGGACAACCATGTTGTTCTAGACTCCAAACACATAAATGTGTTGTTTTTAGAGGGGAATTTTATTTAAAAAAAACTCAATACATAAATTATTTTTTCATTTTTTAAAATATTTTTTTATGCGTACCTAATTTGCAGAATTATCAATTATCGAATCGAATCCATTAATTTTCCCCGGTGTCGCTGAATTTGGTAACTTGATTTAATGTTAGAATAATATTTAGTAAATGTGATTTAATATTAGAATACTGTAAAAATAGAAGATGATTTATTGATTTGTGAGTAGATTTGTTGAGTTGTCTCGAGTTGCCAAGTCAGTTTAATCAATAAAAAGTGTGATTTCAATTGTAGGCTCTTTGTGTGTATCTCTATGGTATTCCAATCTAGTTTAATAGCCTCAACGTTGAGGGAAGATTTCATACTTGAGAGTAATAAGGTTGTGATATGAGAGGTTTGACAATATACATCTTAAATATTGAGAAATATGTAGTAACAACAATTGGTTTTATTCATTTTCTTTCCATTAATTTTTAAATTTCAATCATTTCTATTAATTTTAACTAATATAAACATTTCTAAAACTACAATTATAATGGTCTTGTTCATTTTCATTTCATTAATTTTCAAATTTAAGTAATTTCTAATTTTTGCGATGTGAACACTGAACATTTGCTTATAAAAATGGAAGCCAATCAAAATATAAGAAAGTGTGTTTCCTGTGTCAAAGATCTAAGTGATAAGTTAGGAGATATTGGTGAAAAGGTGTCTTGTAGTGACTTGGTCACCATCACATTAAATGGCTTAGTTGTAACACCCTCCTCTCAAATCTACCCAAGTAACCGACCAACTCGGTAAACATTTGACAAAGAGTCATTATGATCTGATTCGACCTCCTAGGTGACGTTAAAGAAGTGGAGTCGATAGAAACACATCAAATAGAACTTCCACACCAGCAACAGAACTCCCAGGAGCCAACCCAACCACTTAGGTATCCAGCCCTTGGGTCCCATTGATATTTTATAACTTTAAACCCCCAAACACTCCCAGAGTATAGGCATGGGTGTGTTTGGGAGGCTCTGGACACTCCCACAACATATGCATGTGTGCGTTAAAGGACTTTTTCCCACAAGCCTGTGCTAGGCTCATCGATATTTGAGCTACTTTTTTAGGCCAAGAGCCAAAGTCAATTCCCATAACTCAATGAAAAGTTGATAAATTAAATATAACAGTGAAATAATAGTGCACAAGAAAAAAATGAAGAAGGACTTGACTGGACCCCTACTAGCCATGATAGGTATTTCGTCAAACATGTCACAAATATGTAATCTACATGTTTAAATAACATATTTGAGCATGGATCTCGCATACTTATATGAGAATCGCTAAGAAGGATTGTTGCTTTATCACATTAAATGCATTATCATCTATTTAGGCATAAATACCTTTTTCATTCATTTACAAATCAAAACATGATGAGATCCATACTTTATCACCATCATAAAACTTAGTCATAACCAGAATATAAGAAACATAAATGACAAGCACATAATAGCCATATAAGCCTCCTAATAACAAGAATATTTACCCATCAATACAAGAGGAAAATGACTCTTATTTCCATAAGAAAAATTAAAACAAGTATGGGAATTCAACGTTCCACCCAACTATAGACATGGTTGAGCCAAATCTCTCTTCATCGAGTCACCCCCGTTCCATATTACAAGCATGAACATGGGATATCATATATCAAATCCATCAAAACCAAACAAGGCTTAGAGATTCCAAACCACCTCTACCCTCGACCAGTGATTCCACCGCATGGTTGGACCTCACAACCATCATAGATTGGTCTCTACCTAAGTTTTTCCAATGCTCCAAAGTGTTTGTTTCAACCATGGCTTCAATTGATAGTAACTCAACCCCAACTATTACAGGGCTTCCAGAGCATTTGTCCAACCAGGGCTTCAAGGACTACTAACTCAACCCACATAGGGCTTCTAGTGCGTTTGTGCAACAAAGGATTCCATGACTAGTAACTCAACCCATAACTATCTGTCGAGATTCCAGAGAATTTGTCCAACCAAGGATTCCATGAACTAATAACTCAACCCACATCAAAAGGAACATCAGAACCAATAAGAAAACAAAAAGTGAAACTGAACCCACAACACCATGGCTATCTATGAAATGGAAAGGCTAGGAAAATCCACTTTCAATCCAAGAAATCCTCCATGCCAATGACAGATCATGACTAAGAAACCACATGCATGCAATATGCATGCGAAAAATAGCAAGGAAACCATACATGCAACTTGGTACTGCAATCAAAACCCGTTGCAGTTGTTGATCCCGAAGTCCTTTAACGCTTTCCTCCTCTTCCTTTGCCTTCTTGCTCCAATTATCTAAGTATGCAACACCCTCCAACAATGCTCCAATAAAACTATAAATATCCAAGAGTATGAGAGAGAGAGAGAGAGAGAGAGAGAGAATAATGAGAGCTTTGAAATTTCACTGAACAAAAGCGTTGAGAAAAAGCTTACCAATTGATCTTCAAAAGCATTTTTTTTATCAATGAGGCCTCTATTTTCTTCATTTTCCATTATTTTCCTTCAATTTGATCCTCACGTGCAACCTATGACATTTCACCTTCCTTTTCTCTTATTTTCCATTATTTTCATAAATAAATTTCAAATAATGTCTCCTTTATAATGTCTTTGACATTTCCTTTGCCAATTTCATTTACTAATAATAAACCAAAATGAACACCCACTAGGATTTTTTCCCCACCATTCAGCTTGAAATATGTGTCCCATGACCTTGGTTTTATATATTTTTACATGGATTTTTAACCAGGGTTGTTACAGGTTCCTCCCCCTTGGGGGAGCACTATCTTTGGTGTTCAATGATACATACAACCAACAAATCATTGAAAAACAAAACATACTTCCTATGGAGCCTTATAACATAGCTCGTTGCAATATTTACAGTAACCACTACTGAAAAGATGACAAACATATCATTTAATGGAGATTTATAACACAACTCATTATGGTATTTATAATAAAAACCACGTATATGCTCATATGCATTTGTTTCAACCAACAAATAACCGTATTTTCTATCGAGCTTTATAAATCCATCTTGATACAATATTTACAATAATATACACATATGCATATTTTCTAAACCAACAAATTAAAGGATATGATGCATGTATCAAAAAAAAGGGAATCCAAAGGCTCACACCTCAACCCTCAAAGTATTAAAATGATTTACCTCCTTCCCAAGAAGTCCATAATCCAATGTCAAAGTCAAAACTGCATCCAATGTCTAGTGCTATGATCTTGTGCCACTTATCCTCTCATTGAAAAAATACCGACTCATTGTTCAAAGGCACACTCCTAATGTGCATCTAATTCCATCTGGCAATGCTAATGACCAAAAAATCCATCCCCAACCTTCCCTTCTCTGCTACATATTCCGTCAGGAAATCTTGCCACCCCCTTCCGCTACCACCTCCATTCCGGGAAGTCCATCCCTTGAAAAGACTTTATCGCATCGGAAGATAGAAAAAACAAGGCATATACCTGCCTCAAAACCACAATACTATTCATAGCATGCTCATGAAAATAATTGGACACTATTGGGTTCCAGTGTCCCACAATGGCCCTCCTCCTGAAGTTCTTTGCCAACATAATGTTGCTTGTTCCAGTTAATTTTTTTGATGCTGCTTGTTCTTGGAGTCAGTTTCAACCATCACAACTAGGAATTACATGCTTTCTTGTACTAGACACATAATTTCCATTATATTTAAAATAAATTGAAATAATTTCAAATCACACCTCAAAACACAACCATCATAAATTAAAATCATGAAGTCACCATAAACCATAATCATAAATCACATGTAACCATCATATGTTTCATAGAACACATGCATAATAAAACTGAAATCAAATGTTGATACTTATCCTTTAATTGGTGATTTTTGTACACACATCAGGTCAGTTTCCACACCTGAAAAATAGTCAGTGCCTTTTCGTCCCTTCAATCATGTACACATACACATAGTGTACATCACAACACGTACACCCACATACGACATAAACAACCATATAATACATGCACCTATACCCAACATACCACAAATACACCTGCACCGGATGTATAACACAACACATATGCCTACACCTAGTGTACACCACAACAAAATACATACACCTACGCTCAATGTAAAACACATAAACCTACATCTAGTGTACAACAGAAAAAAATGTATATACATATATAGAGTAAAACACAATGAATACACATTTCACAATACCATGACTACACAATGTACATAAATAGTACCGCATGTCCGCAACACAACATATACTACATGCACAAAGTAATTTTATATGTCAATAGATATCGGTGAGGTTTAATATTGAATTGATTTGAGTTTGAAGGTGTGGGTGGGATCAATGCCTAAAATACCCCCCATTCATTTCATGAATGTAGTCTCAGATGGATGTGCATGGCATGCATGGTCACACGTGGGACCTTTCTCACATTCCATCCATACTAAACAACACATGACCTTGATACCAAATGCCTTAGACCAGTTGAGCTCCTTACAATGCATCCTACCTACCCTGATTCCGATCAACCTACCAAATACCACATGTATACGAGTACCATATGCACAATATATACACAGTACCACCTGTACACAATACTACCTCCATAACATGTAGACAAACACTACCTCCACAACATCTACACAACATCACATGTACATGGAACCCCTGCACAATGTGTACACAATGCCAAATGTAGACTGCATCAACTGTTCAATGTATACACAATAACACATGTACACAACACCACCTACACACAACACCACATGTACAACATGTACACAACACCACATGCACACAATACCACATGTACACTCATGCACACAACACCATATGTACATAGAACCATATGTACAACATGCACACAACACCATATGTACATAGCATTGCATATACAACATGCATATATCACCATAGATACATAACGTCGTTGTAACACCCTAGTCCCACATCTACCCAAGTAACTTGCTAACCAATGTAACCGTGCGATGAGAGGCTACTATAATGAGATTCATCCTCCTAAATTACCTTGAGGAAGTGGACACAACAAAAAACTGACAAAAAAACTTACACAACATCAACAACATCCAAATGAGGTATCCCAACCCTTCAGGCCTATGACCCCTGAGGGAGACTTACTTTTTGACCCTTTTGTATCATAGTCATAGACATGCCAAGGCAATGTAGCAACTAGGAGCCTGTAGCCATAGGCACAAAACAAAAAGAATGTGGCCAAGGACCCAATTGGTTAGTTTTGCACCTACAAATTCACGATTCGAGCCACCCTTTCAAGCCCAAAGCTTAGGTCACTTCCTAGAACTTCATGAAAACATAGGGAATGATAAATTACATTGGAACAACCATACGAAAGAAATCACATCAACAAGAACCCATATGGACCCCTCCTATCCATGACAATAATTTTTTTAAACATGTCGAAAACATTGAATTTACTGGTGTAAACAAGAGATTTAAACAGAGGGATCTCATACTTATTTGAGAATCACTAAGAAGAATTCCTCCCTTACATCATTAGCTCTAATACAAACTATTTGACCATAGATAAATTATGCATTCATTTACAAGTAAAAGCATGGAGAGACATACATCACTACTGTCAAAATAAATTCTTATAATCAGCATAATAACAATAGAAATACCATGGATACAACATCAATAGAATCCATACATAAACTAGTACATTTTCATACCAAATACCAAAGGAATGATCTCTTCATTACTGAATGTAAACAACAACCAAAGATGAGACTTCCATGTTCCACCCAACCATAGATTGGCTGAGCCAAGTCTCACTTCAGCGAATCACCCACATGCCATATTCCAAGCATGCATGTGGAATCTCATAAAACATATCAATCACAATCAATCGAGGGCTTACAGAGGAAAAACTGCCTCAAACCTCAACCAATGAATCCAACTCACCGTCAGACATCACAACCATCACAGATTGGTCTCTATCCAAGTGTTCAAGGGCTCTAGATTATTTTTGCCAACCAGGGCTTCCATGACTAGTAACTCAACCCCAACTATTAAATGACTTCCAAAGTGTTTGCTCAACTAGGACTTCTAGTAATGGTAACTATATCCCAGTTGTTTCCGGGCTCAAGAGTGTTTGTTCAAACAAGTTTGTAGGACTAGTAACTCAACCCACCTAGAGCTCTAGAGCGTTTATCCAACCAAGGCTCCAAGGATAGTAACTCGCCCCAAAAACTATACGTCAGGCTCTAGAGAATTTTTCTAGCCAAGGCTTCTACTATTAGTAACTCAACCCATAGTTGTCCACTAGACTTAAGAGTGTTTGTCCAAAAAAGGCTCCACAAACTAATAGCTCAACCCATTTCTAAAGGAATCACGAGAACCAACCAGAAAAAAATCAATGGAAATAAATCCACAACACCATGACTATCCAATAAATGGAAAGGCTAGGAAAATCCACATGCATACACCACGAATGCCAAAATTAGTGAGGAAAACATACATGTAACTTGGTACCTTCACTCAGAACTTGTTTTAGTTGTTGATCCCAATTTCCTCTTGCAATTTCCTGCTATTCCTTTCCCTTATTGATCGAAATCTCCAAGTATGCCACACTCTCCAAGAGTTCTACGATAATACTCAATGTGCTCGAGAGCATGAGAGAGAGAGAGAGAAGCTCCAAAACTACACTGAACAAAATCCTACCAACTGATCCCGAAAATCCTTTTTATTAATGAAGCCTCTATTCTATTCATTTTCCATTATTTTCCTTCATTTTCCTCCTCACATGAAACTTGTGACCTTTCACCTTCCTTTTCTTCTATTTTCCATTATTTTCATAAATAGATGTGTAAAAACACTTTTTTCTTCTTTAATGGCTTAGATATAGCCTTCACCACTTTCCTTAGCCATAATAAAATGAAGTGAAAACCCACTAGGATGTTTTTCCCAACATTCAACTTGTATTTCTCGTGGTCTAATATATTTTTTACAAGGATTTCTACCAAGGATGTTACAGAACCCTCCCCCTTTGGGGAACATTGTCCTCGGTGTTAAATGACACCTACAAATAAGTAAAATTATAAAAACAAACATACTGGTTATGGAGATTTATACATAGCTCGTTGTAGTATCTAAAATAACCATTGCTAAAAACATGAAAAATGTACTGTTTACAAGATCTGTATAACACAACTCATTATGGTATTTAAAATAACAACCACATTTTCTTCAACCAAGAAATAATCATACTGTCGATGGAGCTTTATAAATCCAACTCGATACAATATTTATAATAATATACACATATAGACATATGCACATTTAGTCAACCAACATATAAAAGGATATGATGCCCATATCAACAATAATGACTCTAGAGGCTCACACCTCCACCCTCAGACTAATACCAAGATTTACCTCCATTTCAGGAAGACTTCCCCTATCCACTGTCAAATTCGGATCTGCATCCAATGTCCAAGGCTACAATCTCACGCTTCTGCAACATCAGTGAACAATTACCAGCTCATTTTTCTAAGGCACACTTCCAATGTGCATTTTATTCCATCTAGAAATGCTAATGATCGAAAAAAATATATCCATGACCTTCCCTTCTATGCTACGCAGTCCCTCGAGCAATCCAATCACCCCCTTATGTGCATTAACATACTTTCCAAGTTACATTGGCACCCCCATCTCGAGCAGTCCATCCCTTGGCAAAGGTTCCTCACATCGGAAGGTTAAACGACCAAGGCATATAATTGTCTCAAAACCATCATAACAGTCGTATATTTCTCATGGAAATCAATGGATACTATTCCATACGAGTGTCCCACAATGGCCCTGCTCTTGAAGTGCTTTACCGACATATTGTTTCATGTTCCAATTCCTTTTGCTAATGCTACTAGTTCTTGCAGTCTGTTTCAACCACCCAACAAGGTTTTTCTATGCTTATTTTACCAAGCACATAACCTCCATTAGATTCAAAACAAATTGAAATAAAAAAACATACCTCATTCGTAGCTCGTCAACAAGGTAAACTTACAATTTTGTTCACTTCCCATCACAACAAGTCAAACTAGCTATTTGATAAAATCATCATGTATAAACATATCATATCCAGTTAGCTCAAAACACAACCATCATAAATTAAAATCATGAATCACATGAAATCACCATAAACCATAATAATAAATCACATGTTATCGTCGTAAATCAGAATCACATATCACATGCATAACTATGCTGAAATAAAATACCAATACTTATCTTTCATCTGTCCGTACTCTTCCTTTCCTCTTTCGGTACACACACCAAATCAGTTGCAACACCTGAAAAGCACCCAATGCCCTTGGTTTTCGTTGATCATGTACGCAGACACATAGTTTAAATAACAACACATACATCCACACAAGGTGTACAACACCACACAATGCATACAACTACATCTGGCACACAACATAACACATACACCTAAGCCCAAACCAACGTAAAATATATACATCTACACCCAGTTTATGATACGACCCAATACATACGCCTACTCTGACATACAACACGGACGCCTATACCCGGTGTACAATAAAATACAACACATACACCTACATGTGGTACACAACACAACACAATACATATACATATAAAGCGTACAACACAATCAATACACATGTCATGATACCACGACTACACCATGCACATACATAGTACCACATACCTGCAACATAGCTTCTACGACATGCACGCAATACCTTAAATAGTTTCTATTAATTTTAACTAATATAAACACTTCTAAAAGTACAATTCTAATGGTTTTGTTCATTTTCATTTCATTAATTTTCAAATTTAAATAATTTTTAATTTTTTCCATGTGAACATTAAACTTTTGCTTATAGAAATGGAAACAAATCAAAATATAAGAAAGTTTGTTTCCTGTGTCAAAGGTCTAAGTGATAAGTTAGGATATACTGGTGAAAAGGTGTCTTGTAGTGACTTGATCACCAACACATTAAATGGCTGAGTTGTAACACCCTCCTCCCAAATCTACGCAAGTAAGTGACCAACGGGGAAAACATTTGACAAAGGGTCACTATGATCTGATTCGACCTCCTAGGTGACCTTAAGGAAGTGGAGTCAATGGAAACACACCAAACATAAATTCCACACCAGCAACAGAACTCCCAGGAGCCAACCCAACCACTTAGGTATCCAGCCCCTAGGTCCCATTGATCTTTTATAACTTTAAACCTCCAGACGCTCACAGAGTATAGGCATGGGTGCGTTTGGGAGGCTCTAGAATCTCCCACAACATATGCATTTGTGCGTTCAGGTACTTTTTCCCACGGACCTGTGCCAGCCTCTTCGATATTTGAGCCACTTTTTTAGGCCAAGAGCTCGAGTCAATTCCCATAACTCAATGACAAGTTCATAAATTAAATATAATAGTGAAAAATAGTGCACAAGAAAAAATTGAACAAGGACTTGACTAGACCCCTACTAGTCATGACACGTATTTCATCAAACATGTCACAAATTTGTAATCTAAATGTTTAAATAACATATTGGAGCATGGGGCTCTCATACTTATCTGAGAATCGCTAAGAAACATTGTTTCCTCATCACATTAAATGCATTATAATCTATTTAGGCATAAATACATTGTTCATTCATTTACAAATCAAAACATGATGAGATCCATACTTCATCACAATCATAAAAATTAGTCATAATCAGAATATAAGAAACATAAATGAGAAGCACATAATAGCCATATAAGCCACCTAATAACAAGCATATTTACCCATCAATACAAGAGGAAAAGGACTCTTATTGCCATAAGAAAAATGAAACCAAGTATGGGAATTCCACGTTCCACCCAACTACAGAGATGGTTGAGCCATATATATCTTCATCTAGTCACCGTTGTGCCATATTACAAGCATGAATGTGAGATATCATAAACCAAATCCATCAAAACCAAAACAGGGCTTCGAGATTCCAAACCACCTCTACCCTCGACTAGTGATTCCACCTCATGGTTGGACATCAAAACCATCACGGATTGGTCTCTACCTAAGTTGTTACAAGGCTCCATAGTATTTGTTTCAACCACAGCTTCGATCAATAGTAACTCAACCCCAACTATTATAGGGCTTCCAGAGCATTTGTCCAACCAGGGCTTCAAGGACTAGTAACTAAACCCACATAAGGCTTCCAAATCATTTGTGCAACAAAGGCTTCCAGGTCTAGTAACTGAACCCGCAACTATCTGTTTGGATTCTAGAGAATTTGTCCAACCAAGGCTTCCATGAACTAATAACTCAACCCACATCAAAAGGCACATGAGAACCAATAAGAAAAAAAAACAATGAAGCTAAACCCACAACACTATGGCTATCCTTGAAATGGAAAGGCTAGGAAAATCCACTCTCAATCCAAGAAATCCTCCATACCAATGACAAATCATGACTAAGAAACCACATGCATGCATTATTCATGCGAAAAATAGCAAGGAAACCATACATGAAACTTGGTACCTGCAATAAAAACCCGTTGCAGTTTTTGATCCCAAAGTCCTTTAACGCTTTCCTACTCTTCCTTTACCTTCTTGCTCCAAATCTCTAAGTATGCCACACCCTCCAACAGTGCTCTAAGAAAAATCTAAATATCCAAGAGTATGTGAGAGAGAGAGAGAGAGAGAGAGAGAGAGAGAGAGAATAATGAGAGCTCTGAAATTGCGCTGAACAAAAGCATTGAGAAAAAGCTTTCCAATTGATCCTCAAAAGCTTTTTTTATCAATGAGGCCTCTATTTTCTTCATTTTCCATTATTTTCCTTCAATTTCCTCTTCACGTGCAACCTATGACATTTCACCTTCCTTTTCTCCTATTTTCCATTATTTTCATAAATAAATGTCAAATAATGCCTCATTCATTTTCCAATGTCTTTGACATTTCCTTTGCCAATTTCCTTTAGCAATAATAAACCAAAATGAACACCCACTAGGATTTTTTCCCCACCATTCAGCTTCGACTATGTGTCCCATGACCTTTGTCTTAAATATTTTTACATGGATTTTTAACTAGGGTTGTTACAGGTTCCTCCCCCTTGGGAGAGCACTGTTTTTGGTGTTCAATGATACATAAAACCATCAAATCATTGAAAAGCAAAACATACTTCCTATGGAGCCTTATAACATAGCTCGTTGCAGTATTTATAGTAACCACTGCTGAAAACATGACAAACATATCATTTAATGGAGCTTTATAACACAACTCGTTATGGTATTTATAATAACAACCACATATATGCTCATATACATTTGTTTCAACCTAAAAATAACTGTATTGTCTATCGAGCTTTATAAATCCATCTTGATACAATATTTACAATAATATACACATATCCATATTTTCTCAACCAACAAATTAAAGGATATGATGCATGTATCAACAGCAAGGGAATCCAGAGGCTCACACCTTCACCCTCAAAGTATTAACATGATTCACCTTCTTCCCAGGAAGTCCATAATCGAATGTCAAAGTCAAAGCTACATCCAATGTCCAACGCTACAATCTCGTGCCACTTATCCTCTTAGTGAACAGTGACCACCTCATTTTTCAAGGGCACACTCTTAATGTACATATGATTCCGTCTGGAAATGCTAATGACCAAAAAATCCATCCCCAACCTTCCCTTCTTTGATATAGAGTCCCTCAGGAAATCTCATCACCCCCTTCAGCTACCACCCCCATACCGGGACATCCCTTGGCAATGTTTCCTCACATTAGAAGATACATAAACCAAGGCATATCCCCCCCTCAAAATCGCCATGCCGACCATAGCGTGCTCATGACAATCGTTGGAAAATATTTGGTTCCAGTGTCCCACAATGGCCCTCCTCTTGAAGTTCTTTACCAACATAATGTTGCATGTTCCAATTAATTTTTTTAATGCTGCTAGTTATTGCAGTCAGTTTCACATAATTCTTGTCTTGATCACATATATCATTAACATCATTATACTTCCACTTATAATCTCCCCCCCCCCCCCCCCCCCACTCAATTAGCATAGCAGATGCAGATGGGGTTGAAGATTATTTTATTATTTAACACTTACAAGGTTTTTCACTTTGGTGTGACAGGTAAGAAGGATTTCAGCTTCATTAAGGAGCGAGTGGATGAACTTGACCAGGAGAATTTAGTGTATAATTATACAGCGATCGAAAGAGGACCGCTTGGGAGACAACTAAGCTCTGCGTGCTTTAAGGTGAAATTGGTTCCTAGGAAAGAAGGGGGATGCGTAGCGAGGTGGATGTGTAACTACGAAACTCTTCCTGGCGTTCAACCTGATGAAGGAAAACTGAAAGAGATAAAGGAAGATAGCTTTGGCATGTTGAAGAAAGTGGAGCAGTATCTCCTCTCCAATCCCAAATTATATTGCTAAATATTTCCTAGATATGCTTGCCTGAGCATAAATAATGTAGAGCGGCACGTTCACTGTGCAAAATAAAGGAGTCACGATATGAATTCCTCCCATCGTCATTGTTGTTTATGGGCTATAGGATGCCTTTGTCATGTGTGTGCCTCTGATTGTATCTTTATCGTTACGTCATTATGTGTAGTTTCTTTAATTCAAATCAATATCAATGTTCGTTCAGTATTGTGTGTTCAGAGGAAATTCGTCTCCTTTTTGTTCACTTTTTAAATTACAACAATGGGATTTTCCGTTACAAATGAGATCATTAAAATTTTTTAGTTTCATATCCACTTTCTAGTATCCAAATACTTTGGCATGAATTACAACTATGGGAGAATTGATCAGTATCCATATACTTTGGCATGAATTACAACTATGGGAGAATTGATCTGCAATTTTAATGGGAGAGGATATCCATTTTAATTTTATAACACTTTAATTTTACATTTCTATTTCTATTTAAAGTATCAAATTCATATTTGAAAATAATTCTATCATATAAAGTTCAATATGGAAAAAATTGTACAATATACATCTTACAACATATTATTATTATTTTTTCTAATTTTTTTAAAAAACATATTATTTTTTTTTAAATCAAAATCTGTATATAAACTAAATTGTAAATTTACTTATTATTCCATTCACAAATCTTTATCAATATATTGCTATTTTATAATTTCTTTTCAATATAGAAATAAAAAATAAATTTCCTTGCTCTTCTATTTACAAGCGCAAACTATCTTTATGATTTGTCATCACGGTCGGCTATTTACAACTATTTTTCAATATAAAAATAACAAGTAAATTTAGTTAAAGCAACTTACATTTATAACTATTTTTCAATATAAAAATAACAAGTAAATTTAGTTAAAACAACTTAATTTACCATTTTCCATTTTTTTCAATATAAAAGTTACCATTTTTAATATTATTATTTTGACAAATGCATACTTATCTACCATTTACAACTACACAACTACCATGCAAAACCTTGAAAGAAGTATATAAATTTGCAACTAGTGTCATTTAATGTTGGATATTCAAGTTATCTAATTTTAAGCAGAAGATAGTATAACGGGAGGTAGTTTTGGAATAAGCAAGCTACCTCCATTTTAAGAATAGCTACTATAGACTGAGGTAGTTGCGGAATAATGAATATTTTGAAAAGTATAGACGATCCAGTGTAATGAAATATAATACCAGAGATCCATGTTGGAATATTGAGAAAATTCCAGAATTAACAATGGAGAAATTAAAATCTCCCTCTTTAACACAGAGAAATAAATTTCACTCTCAGAAAACAGATTTTTCAACTTAATAAAACAAATTTTTATTCCATAAAAAATGTTTACAAGTTCTTCCTCAACACAGAGGGATTTACAACTGCTGGACTGTTACAAAACACAGTTCCAAAACAAAAAAAAACTTCTCTGTCTCCTTTAAAAAAAAACTCTGCTGTGAATTTTCATTCATTGTCTCTGTTTATTTAAAAAAAAACAACTCACTGTTTTTAAACAAACATACATTGCTGTGTATTTTTAATTATGCTCTGTCCTATTAAAAAAAAACAATTGCACTGCTGTGCATAAAAATAGAACGTCTCTATTCTATATGTCAACAACAACAAAACAATTACAATTTTGTTCTATTATATAAACAAAATATCAAAAAAAAATTTAATGTCATTTATTGACATAATTCACCGCTTGAAAAATTTCATTAATGGCATTAAAAATTCTGTCAGCACCGCTTGAAAAAAAATTCAAATTGATGGCAAATTTGAACGTGGCAGACACAATGGCACGTTGGTGGCACGTTGGTGGCACATGGGTGGAGGCACCACAAGGAAGTGGTTGTGGGGGGTTGCTTTCTGCCCGTACACAACTGTTGGGGTGAAGCCCCACATCAAATATCAATCGTTGATCGCGAGTCAACATGCGATTGACAAGTCAACTGTGGGGGTTCTGCTCGTGTTAACCTCCGGACGGTTTATACTCCCGCTCTCCGTTGATCACCGCCAACATCTGCACCTTTAACCTCTGCGCTGATCGACGATGCTGCTGCCTGCAAACTGATCCGAGCAGTTGCAAATTACATTCCAACAATCCAATGAGTAGATAATACCAGTGATTCAATGTTCCAGATTCGATTACTTTGTCACCATATGGGATTGGACAACCATGTTGTTCTAGACTCGAAACACATAAATGTGTTTTTTTAGAGGGGATTTTTATAACCCTTTTTTCAATACATAAATTATTTTTTTCATTTTTTTAAAAATAATTTTTTATACCTACCTAATTTCCAGAATTACCAATTATATCGAATCGAATCCATTAATTTTTGCTAGTGTGGTTGAATTTGGTAACTATGATTTAATGTTAAAATAATATTTAGTAACTATGATTTAATGTTAGAATTATTAATTATATGGAATCGAATCCATTAATTTTCGCCAATGTTACTGAATTTGGTAACTATGATTTAATGTTAAGATAATATTTAGTAACTGTGATTTAATGTTAGAATATTGTAAATATAGAAGATGGTTTACTGATTTGTGAGTAGATTTGCTGAGTTGTCTCAAGTTGCCAAGTCAGTTCAATCAATAAAAAGTGTGATTTCAATTGTAGTTTTTTTGTGTGATCTCTATGGTATTCCAATTTAGTTTAATAGTTTGAGTGTTGAGTTAGGGATGGCTCCATTGAGAGCTATAAGGTTGAGATATGAGAGGCTCAATAAATTAGGAAAAAATTTGACAATATATATCTTAAATATTGAGAAATATGTAGGAACAACAATTGGTTTTATTCATTTTCTTTCCATTAATTTTTAAACTTAAATAATTTCTATTAATTTTAACTAATATAAACATTTATAAAAGTACAATTCTAATGGTTTTGTTCATTTTCATTATATTAATTTTCAAATTTAAATAATTTCTAATTTTTTCCATGTGAACATGGAACTTTTTCTTATAAAAATGGAAGCAAATTAAAATATAAGAAAGTTTTCTTCCTGGGTCAATGATCTAAGTGATAAGTTAGGAGATATTAGTGAAAAGGTGTCTTGTAGTGACTTGGTCACCATCACATTAAATGTCTTAGTTGTAACACCCTCCTCCCAAATCTACCCAAGTAACCGACCAACTCGGTAAACATTTGACACAGAGTCACTATGATCTAATTCGACCTCCTAGGTGACCTTAAGGAAGTGGAGTCGATGGAAACACTTCAGACAGAACTTCCACACCAGCAACATAACTCCCAGGAGTCAACCCAACCACTTAGGTATCCAACCCTTGGGTCCCATTGATATTTTAAAACTTTAAACCCCCAGACGCTCCTAGAGTATAGGCATGGGTGCGTTTGGGAGGCTCTGGACGCTCCCACAACATATGCATGCGTGCATTCAGGGACTTTTTCCCACAAACCTATGCCAACATCTTCAATATTTGAGCTACTTTTTTAGGCCAAGAGCCTAGGTCAATTCCCATAACTCAATGAAAAGTTCATAAATTAAATATAACAGTGAAACAATAGTGCACAAGAAAAAATTGAACAAGGACTTCACTGGACCTCTATTAGCCATGACAGGTATTTCGTCAAACATGTCACAAATATGTAATCTACAAGTTTAAATAACATATTTGAGCATGGGTCTCTCATACTTATATGGGAATCGCTAAGAAGCATTGTTCCTTATCACATTAAATGCATTATCATCTATTTAGGCATAAATACATTTTTCATTCATTTATGAATCAAAACATGATGAGATCCATACTTCATCACCATCATAAAAATTAATTATAACCAGAATATAAGAAACATAAATGAGAAGCATATAATAGCCATATAAGCCACCTAATAACAAGCATATTTACCCATCAATACAAGAGGAAAATAACTCTTATTTCCATAAGAAAAATGAAACCAAGTATGGGAATTCCACGTTCCACCCGACTATAGACATGGCTAAGCCAAATATCTCTTCATATAGTTACCCCCGTGCCATATTAAAAGCATGAATGTGGGATATCATAAACCAAATCCATAAAAACCAAAACAAGCCTTCGAGATTCCAAACCACCTCTACCCTCGACCAGTGATTCCACCACATGGTTGGACATCACAACCATCACAGATTGGTCTCTATCTAAGTTTTTCCAAGGCTAAAAAGTGTTTGTTTCAACCATGACTTCAATCAATAGTAACTCAAGCCCAACTATTATAGGGCTTCCAGAGCGTATTTGGAAAAAAGGTTTCCAAGACTAGCAACTCAACCCACAACTATCTCTCGGAATTACAGAGAATTTGTCCAACCAAGGCTTCCATGAACTAATAACTCCACCAACATCAAAAGGAACATGAGAACCGATAAGAAAACAAGCAATAAAACTAAACCCACAACACCATGGCTATCCATGAAATAGACAGGCTAGGAAAATCCACTCTCAATCCAAGAAAGCCTTCATGCTAATGACATATCATGACCAAGAAATCACATTCATGGAATATGCATGCGAAAAATAGCAAGGAAACCATACATGCAACTTGGTACCTACAATCAAAACCCATTGTAGTTGTTGATCCCGAAGTCCTCTAACGCTTTGCTACTATTCCTTTGCCTTCCTGCTCCAAATCTCCACGTATGCCACACCCTCCAATAGTGCTGCAAGAAAACTATAGATATCCAAGAGTTAGAGAGAGAGAGAGAGAGAGAGAGAGAGAGAGAGAGAGAGAGAGGGAGAGAGAGAATAATGAGAGCTCTGAAATTGCACTGAACAAAAGCGTTGAGAAAAAGCTTGCTAATTGATCCTCAAAAGATTTTTTTTATCAATGAGGCCTCTATTTTCTTCATTTTCCATTATTTTCCTTCAATTTCCTCCTCACGTGCAACCTATGACATTTCACCTTCCTTTTCTCCTATTTTCTGTTATTTTCATAAATAAATGTCAAATAATGCCTCATTCATTTTCCAATGTCTTTGACATTTCCTTTGCCAATTTCATTTAGCAATAATAACCCAAAATGAACACTTGCTAGGATTTTTTCCCCACCATTCAGCTTGAAATATGTGTCCCATGACCTTGGTCTTGTATATTTTTACATGGATTTTTAACCAGGGTTGTTACAGGTTCCTCCCCCTTGGGGGAGCATTGTCTTTGGTGTTCAATGATACATATAACCAGTAAATCGTTGAAAAAGAAAACATACTTTCTATCAAGCCTTATAACATAGCTCGTTGTAGTATTTACAATAACCACTGCTGAAAACATGAAAAACATATTGTTTAATGGATATTTATAACACAACTCGTTAGGGTATTTATAATAAAAACCACGTATATGTTCATATGCATTTGTTTCAACCAACAAATAACCATATTGTCTATTGAGCTTTATAAATCCATCTTGATACAATATTTACAATAATATACACATATGCATGTTTTCTAAATCAACAAATTAAAGGATATGATGCATGTATTAAAAAAAAGGGAATCCAAAGGCTCACACCTCCACCCTCAAAGTATTAATAGGATTCACCTCCTTCCGAGGAAGTCCATAATCCAATGTCAAAGTCAAAACTGCATTCAATGTCCAGCGCTACAATCTCCTGCCACTTATCCTCTCAGTGAACTATTACTGACTCGTTGTCCAAGGGCACACTCCTAATGTGCATATGATTCCATCTGGAAATGCTAATGACTAAAAAATCCATCCCCAACCTTCCCTTCTCTTCTACAGAGTCCCTCAGGAAATCTTGTCACCCCCTTCCGCTACCACCCCCATACTGAGAAGTCCATCCCTTGGCAAGGCTTCCTTGCATCGAAAGATAGAAAAGCCAAGGCATATCCCTCCCTCAAAACCACCATACCGGTCATAGCATGCTCATGACAATGATTGGACACTATTGGGTTCCAGTGTCCCACAATGGCCCTCCTCATGAAGTTCTTTGCCAACATAATGTTGCATGTTCCAGTTGATTTTTTTTATGCTGCTAGTTCTTGGAGTCGGTTTCAACCATCCCAACTAGGAATTACATGCATTCCTGTACCAGACACATAATTTCCATTAGATTTAAAATAAATTGAAATAAATTCAAATCATACCTCATTGGTAACTCGTTAATATGGTTCACCCCAAGTCAAACTACTTGTTTTGATCAATCATCATGTATAGACATATCACATATGTTTAGCTCAAAACACAACCATCATAAATTGAAATCATGAAATCACCATAAACCATAATCATAAATCACATGTAACCATCATAATTTTCATAGATCACATGCATAATAAAACTTAAATCAATTGTTGATACTTATCCTTTAATTGGTGATTTTTTTACACACATTGGGTTAGTTTCCACACCCGACAAACAGTCAGTGCCTTTTCATCCCTTCAATCATGCACACATACACATATTGTACATCACAACACGTACACCCACATACAACATACAAAAACATATAATACATGCACATATAGCCAACATACCAAAAATACACCTGCACCAAGCATAAAACACAATGCATACACTTGCACCCGATGTATAACACAACACATACGCCTACACCTAGTGTACACCACAACACAATATTTACACCTACACCCGATGTAAAACACATACACCTACATCTAGTGTACAACAAAACAAAATACATATACATATATAGAGTACAACACAATGAATACACATGTCACAATACCATGACTACATAATGTAAATATATAGTACTCCATGCCCGCAATACAATATGTAATACATGCGCAAAGTAATTTTATATGTTGATATATATCGGCGAGGTTCAATATTGAATTGCTTTGAATTTGAAGGTGTTGGTGGGATCAATGCCTAAAATACCCCCCATTAATTTCATGAATGCAGTCTCAGATGGATATGCATGGCATGCATGGTCACGCATGGGACCTTTCTCACATTCCATCCATACTAAACAACACATGACCTTGATACCAAATGCCTTAAACTAGTTGATCTCCTTACAACGCATCCTACCTGCCCTGATTCCAATCAACCTACAAAGTACCACATGTACACGAGTACCATATGGAAATATATACACAGTACCACCTGTACACAATACAACCTCCACAACATATACACAACACTACCTCCACAACATTTGCACAACATCACATGTACATGGAACCCCTACGCAACATGTACACAATTCCAAATGTAGACTGCATCAAATGTTCAATGTATACACAATACCACATGTACACAACACCACCTACACACAACACTACATGCACAACATGTACACAACACCACATGCACAAAACACCACATGTACACTCATGCACACAAAACCATATTTACAACATGCACACAAGACCATATGTACATAGAATTGCATATACAACATGTATACAGTACCATAGATACATAACGCTGTTGTAACACCCTACTCCCACATCTACCCAAGTAAGTTGCTAACCGAGGTAACCATGCGATGAGAGGCTACTATAACAAGATTCATCCTCCTAAATGACCTTGAGGAAGTGGACACAACAAAAAGATGACAAAAAAAATTACAAAACATCAACAACATCCAAATGAGGTATCCCAACCCTTCAGGCCTATGACCCCCGATGGAGACTTACTTTTTGACCCTTTTGTACCATAGTCGTAGACATGCCAAGGCAATGTAGTAGCTAGGAGCCTGTAGCCATAGGCACAAAACAACAAGCATGTGGCCAAGGACCCAATTGGTTAGTTTTATGCCTACAAATTCACGATTTGAGCCACCTTTTCAAGCCCAGAGCCTAGGTCACTGCCTAGAACTTCATGAAAACTTAGGGAATGATACATTACATTGGAAAAACCATACAAAAGAAATCACATCAACAAGAACCCATCTAGACCCCTCCTAGCCATGACAAGTTTTTTTTTAAACATGTCGCAAACATTGAATTTACAGGTGTAAATAATAGATTCAAACATAAGGATCTCATACTTATCTGACAATCACTAAGAAGAATTTCTCCCTTACATCATTAGCTCCAATACAACCTATTTGACCATAGATAAATTATGCATTCATTTATAAGTAAAAACATGGAGAGACATATATCACTAGTGTCAAAATACATGCTTATAACTAGCATAATAACAATAGAAATACCATGGGTACAACATCAATAGGATCCATACATAAACTAGTACATTTGCATACCAAATACCGAAGGAATGATCTCTTCATTATTGAATGTAAACACCAACCGAAGATGAGAATTCCACGTTCCATCGAACCATAGATTTGCCAAGCCAAGTCTCACTTCAGCAAATCACCCTCGTGCCATATTCCTGTCATGCATGTTGAATATCGTAAAATATATCAATCACAATCAATCAAGGGCTTACAGAGGCCAAACCGCCTCAACCCTCAACCAGTAATTCCACCTCACGGTTGGACATCATAACCATCACATATTGGTCTCTATCCAAGTGCGTGAAGACACCAGATTTTTTTTCCCAACCAGGGCTTCCATGACTAGTAACTCAACCCCAACTGTTACATGACTTCCAGAGTGTTTGTTCAACTATGACTTCTAGTACTAGTAACAATATCCCAGTTGTTTCTGGGCTCAAGAGTATTTGTCCAACCAAGGCTCTAGGACTAGTAACTCAACCCACCTAGAGCTGTAGAGCATTTATCCAACCAAGGCTCCAGGAATAGTAACTCGACCCAAAAACTATACGTCGGGCTCTAGAGCATTTTTCCAGCTAAGGCTTCCAGTATTAGTAAATAAACCCATAGTTTTCCACTAAATTTAAGATCTTTTGTCGAACCAAGGCTCCACGAACTAATAGCTCAACCCATAGCTAAAGGAATCACGAGAACCAACCAGAAAATAATCAATGGAAATAAATCCACAACACCATGACTATCCAATAAATGGAAAGGCTAGGAAAATCCACATGCATACACCATGAATTCCAAAATTAGTGAGGAAAACATACATGCAACTCAGTACCTTCTCTCAGAATCTATTATAGTTGTTGATCCCAATTTCCTCTTGCAATTTCCTACTCTTCCTTTGTCTTCTTGATCAAAATCACCAAGTATGCCACACTCTCCAAGAGTTCTCGAAGAATACTCTATGTGCTCAAGAGTATGAGAGAGAGAGAGAGAGAAGCTCCAAAACTACACTAAAAAAAGGCCTACTAAATGATACTGAAAAACCTTTTTATTAATGAGGCCTCTATCTTATTCATTTTCCATTATTTTCCTTCATTTTCCTCCTCACATGCAACTTGTGACCTTTCACCTTCCTTTTATCCTAATTTCCATTATTTTCATAAATAAATGTAGCAAAACACTTTTTTCCTCTTCAATTTCTTAGCTATAGCCTTCACCACTTTCCTTAGCCATAATAAACTGAAGTGAATACCCACTAGGATGTTTTTCCCAACATTCAACTTGTATTTCTCATGGTATTATATATTTTTAACAAGGTTTTTTACTAGGGCTATTACAGAACCCTCCCCCTTGGGGGAACACTATCCTCAGTGTTCAATGACACCTACAAACAAGTAAACTTATAAAAACAAACATACTGCCTATGGAGATTTATATATAGCTTGTTGTATTATCTACAATAACCATTGTTGAAAACATGACAAACATAATGTTTACAAGAACTGTATAACACAACTCATTATGGTATTTAAAATAACAACCACATTTTATTCAACCAAGAAATAATCATAACGTCTATGGAGCTTTATAAATCCAAATCGATACAATATTTATAATAATATACACATATAGACATATGAACTATGCACATTTAGTCAACCAACATATAAAAAGATATGATGCCCATATTAACAATAATGACTCTAGAGGCTCACACATCCACCCTCAAAGTAATACCAAGATTCACCTCCATTCCAGGAGGACATCCCCTATCCACTATCAAAGTCAAATCTTCATCCAATGTCCAAGGCTACAATCCTGTGCTTCTGTAACATCAGTGAACAATTATCAGGTCATTTTTCTAGGGCACACTTCCAATGTGCATTTTATTCCATCTAGAAATGCTAATGACCAAAAAAATACATCCATGACCTTGCCTTCTATGCTACACAGTCCCTCGATCAATCTGATCACCCCCTTATGTGCATTAACACACTTTCCAAGTTACATTGGCACCCTCATCTCGAGCAGTCCATCCCTTGGTAAATGTTCCTCACATCAGAATGTTAAACGACCAAGGCATATAACTGCGTCAAAACCATCATACCAGTCATATCTTGCTCATGGAAATCAATGGACACTATTGCGTACGAGTGTACCACAATGGCCCTGCTCCTTAAGTGCTTTACCACCATATTGTTTCATGTTCCATTCGCTGGTAGTTCTTGCAGTCGGTTTCAACCACCCAAAAAGGAAATTCTGTGCTTCTTGTACCAAGCACATAACCTCCATTAGATTCAAAATAAATTGAAATAAAAAATCATACCTCATTGGTAGCTTGTCAGCAAGGTAAACTTGCAATTCTGTTCACTTCCCGTCACAACATGTCAAACTAGATGTTTGATAAAAACATCATGTATAAACATATCACATCCAGTTAGCTCAAAACACAACCATCATAAATTAAAATCATGAATCACATGAAATCACCATAAACCATAATCATAAATTACGTGTTACCATCATAAATCAGAATAACAGATCACACACATAACAATGCTAAAATAAAATACCGATACTTATCCTTCATCTATCCGTACTCTTCCTTTCCTCTTTCGGTACACACACCAAATTAGTTGCCACACCTGGAAAGCACCTAATGCCCTTGGTTTTCTTTGCTCATATACACAGACACATAGTGTAAATAAAAACACATACATCCACACAAGGCGTACAACACCACACAATGCATACAACCACATTCGGCACACAACATAACACATACACCTATACTTGGTAAACAACAAAACACATACAACTAATCCCACACCAACGTAAAAAATATACATCTACACCCAGTTTATGATGCAACCCAATACATAAGCCTACACTGACATACAACACGTACACCTACACCCAGTGTATAATACAATACAACACATGCACCTACATTTGGTGTACAACACAACACAATACATATACATATAAAGAGTACAACACAATGAATACACATGTCATGATACCATGACTACACCATGCACATACATAGTACCACATACCTGCAACATAGCTTGTACGACATGCACACAATACCACATGTATACTAGTACAATATGCACAACATGTACATAGTACCACATGTACACAACATCACTTGCACAAAATGTGCACACCATCACATGTACACGACACCACCTGCAAAATGTGTACACAACGCCAGATTTACACTTTACCACTTGTACAATGTGTACAAAATACCACATGTACACAACACCATATCCACGACATATACATGACATCACATGTAAACATCATTAAATTCATAACATGTACACCACACCACCTGCACACAACACGATATTTACAACATGTACACAACATCACATGCATGCATCACCACATGTACAATCATGCACACAACACCATATCTACATAACACCATATGAACAACAGAGAAACAACACCATATGTACTTAGCACTTTGTATACAACACGTACATAGCACCAGACGTACATGACACCAGATATCCAACATGCACACATTACTATAGGTACAAAACAAAGCATATTCAACATGTAAATAGCACCATCTATACCAAGAATTGCAGAAGAAATATACACACAACACCATATATACAACCAGAAAACAACATCATACGTACACAATACTACATATACAACATTACACATCGCCATAGGTAAAATCAATGAATATACAACATGCACAACAAATACACAACAATAGAAAAAAAAACCACACATTGACCCCACAAGAAACCTTGCTTCTAGTGTATTTCTACTATCCATGCTTATCCTAGAATGTCGCAGATCACACTACTTTCACTTCTCTAATGTACCCCTTAGCATTACCTGTCAGTAACATAAACATATGCATAGTAAAAGAATTTAATATCAATTCATGTCCACATGATACTAACCTCATAGATATGTCACAATTACTCTTTTAATTGATCCTCATAAGACCAAGAACCTCTTCATGCCATTCACTTGCATAAGAAATCATTCCTTTTCAAGATTGATCCCTGGCAACCCTATTAGACAATGACATAGATACATAGATACATACATATATAATCATTAGCATAAAAAATAATCATCCTGTCATACAATGACATGCATACACACATATATAAATATAAACCTTAACATTAAATAATCACAATCCATGACAACCCTGTCAGAAATGACATACATACATACATACATACATACATGTGTACATATATAAACATCAACATAATCATGATCACAACACAATTTCTAGATATCATAAGATCTAGGTTAAGAAAACTTCCTTTACTTGTGCACGACATTGAGAACAACAGTTCCCAACATAGCCAAAGAATATAAAACCTCAGATCCATTTTCTTTACCTTTTTTTTTTCCTTTCTCATGTCTGTACTACCACCGTTAATTAACCACAATGGAGCCAACCAATCCAACTGATTGTCATATTCTTACCTTCTGTTGTGCTTACTCTTGCACTGAGCTACATCCTTGTCTTAGATTATATGTTGGGTACCACAAAGCTCTCCTCGACATCCATTAATTTCCTCTTTCCCAAAAAAATCCATGAGACTCTCAAACAAAAGGAAAGAATGAGAAAAAAACAAGAAGAAAACCATGAAAACCAATAACAATACAACATCGAAAAAAAAATGCCATGGCCATTCACTAGATGCAATCAAGACCACAAATGAAACACAACAAACCATAAAAGACCGAAAGCACAAGAATGGAAATAAACACCATGAATCAATACCCATGTTTCCCAAATACGTCGAAAGGAAAGCCCAGTTCAAGCCTTCTTCAAGGTTTCATGCTAGTCTCCTTTTCCATGCAATCCCTTTCATCATACTATCATAAACACATAATTATCAGTGCATAAATAAACATACAACATGTTATTTTCCTTACCTTGTTGTGCCAAGAAAGTTGACCTCTACCTGAAAACACATGTCATCCATGTGTACCAAACAAAAGGACAACATATCTATCAACTTTTACCAAGACTAACAACCATGTTGTAATCAACAATTAGCTCACTCATTTGTCATAAAACATTATTCTACGACTATGAACTACTTACACTTAAGTACATATTGGCTATCTCAAGGAATACGTGTTAGCACAACCATATTAAAACAATATCATCCCTTCATGCAATATTACAAACACATTTACTCATATAATGAAATTAATCAAACATTCAAATAGATTGCTAACACACTATGTTAAATAAATCAACTAGATGATGTAATAAACACCAAATCACTGAAACACCAAATAGAAGACATAATCAAACATTCAGGTATAAAGTAGAAGACATAAGAAATCTCATACCCTAATATATCTTAGGGGAGGCTATCTTGTCTGTGCAATCAATATATATTAGCACGATATAACTTCACAACATATCAACCCAATCATAAATAAGGTCATGATATCCATAACAATATCTAGCTAACATGTTCACATCCTAAATTTCTAGTAAACAATTTTCATTCATGAATAAAATCACATATGCACAGTCAATATATACATAATAGTGGTATATATTGGTTCAGAAACTCCATACTAGTTCCTAATGTGTTTGAGGAAGGAAACATGTCAAATATTTAACCTACCATTAAGGTAAATATTTCGAACAAACCTGGAAAGATCGAAGAAACATCCATAGGGGAAGAATTCTCTCCAGATGAGGTAACCTCATACACCTCCTTATTCTAATAATATAGGGATATTTGTTCATGGAACTACTCAAATATGCTAGGCATCAATCCCACCATTGTGTAACACCATATTGACACATGTCCTGACTCCCATTGCATCTGACAGAAACAACATCAATTACATCCCTCTAAGGCAGAATAAATTAAACATGAAATTGATAAACTCCACAAAGTTAGGTTTATCTATTTGATCACTTACATGTCTTGGGTTTATAACCATGTACCCATCATGGAAAAACATGGCACCATTCATATTTTTACTGATTTTTGAGATGTGAACAAAGCTTGTCCCAAAGAAATTACCCCACACCATTCATCAACCAAGTTATTGATGCTTGCACCAGCCAAGAGGCCCTATCCTTCATGGATGGATTCTATGGGTACAATTAGATCCTCATTTTCTATACAAGTCGATAAAAAACAAAATTAAATACCCCTTGGGGTACCTTCACATACCAAGTTATATCGTTTAGCCTTAAAAATTATAGCGCCACCTTCGAGTGGGGCATGAACTACATCTTCCATGACTTGGCTCATCTCATATTATCCTATTTTCATAACCTTACCTTACAATCCAAGATGCGTGATAACTAGTTAGAATACCTTCACCTATTTTTTCAAAGATGTCGACAATATAACCTACGCTTGATCACTCTCAAGTGTGTTTTATGTGTCAACGTAGGAATATTATTGGGATTCATAGTCTCCCAAAAAGGTATTAGAGTCGACCCTCTAAAGTACATGAAATTAAAGAAGTACCACCTCTAAAAACATTTAAGTAGTTACAAAGTCTACAGGGTCAGGCCAATTTCTTATGACACTTTTTCCCTGACTACGCTACTTGTACACAAGGCTTCGTGTGTATCCTTCATCAAGACATTCCTTTCCAATGGGATAAAAATTCTCAAAATAATTTGAAGCTTTAAAAGATGCATTATCTTTAGCTCTTTTGATTAGCCCACCCGACCAAAATAAATACTAAACCTTATATCTATCTACATCATATATATCCATTTTTGGGGTATTAGTGTAGGATGGACCACACAACATGAAACACACAATTTATTATATCACCAAGAACTTATCCAAGCTTGCGTTGAAGTAAGAGCCAGATTCAGAAACCACCTTAGCCCTAGTACATTTTGTGCAAAAGCTTTGGAATTATATCATCCTTCGAACCACCACTGTCACAGAAGCTATCAACCTTGTTCTATATTTTATCACTTGTCGTATGATGAATCAAAATACGCTCGATGGGTAGTTATACTGCAATATTTCGATCTATATTTTAACTCTCCTAAAATAAAAAAGGCACTCATCCTCACTGAATTCATCACTAATCTCCCAAAAAAGACCCAAGGATCCCCTGTTAATGATGCACTACCAGAGGAGCATATTTTCTTAGTGTCAACGGATGACCCTTGGTAGGATGATATCCTCCTCATTCTACGAACTAAAAATTTCAGACCAGAACTCATCATAAAACCGAAGTAAAATACACCATTAGGCCCCTTATTACCTCCTTCTAGGGGACATCATTTATCGATGAGGCATTAGCACTATCCTTTTTCAATGCCTCACTCACGAGAAACCTGAGCAAGAATTAAATTATTTCTATAGTAGGGCTTGCAATGACCAACTCTCAAGGATGGCCACTGCTTAAAAAATCCTCTGGGTCAGTTATTTCTAGCCCACCCTTTTCCATGATTACATTCAGGCAGTCAAAATATGTGAGCAGTGCCAAGGAGATGCTCATAAGGTCAGAGCCCCGCCTACTCCCCTTCAACTGGTCATCCTCGCAGGCCTCTTTTGTAAATGGGGCATAGAATTCATGACATGCAACCTCCCATTATCTAGAAACCATAAGTACATTGTCATTGTCGTCGATCATTTCACCAAATGGGAAGAACCAATGCCCACATATAATAACATTGCAAAAACCTCTGCACGATTATTCTTTAACCATGTCATTACATTGTTCGGTGTTCCCAAGGAGTTGTTTTCTAACCATGGTAAACATTTCGAGAACAAAGTATTCCATGAGTTGTCCCAACACCTTGGCTTCTCTCATGAGTTATCTTGCCCATACTACCCTCAATCCAATGGTTAGGTTGAAGATATCAACAAAGTACTGAAAATAATGTTGTAGCGTATGGTAAACAATCACAAAACCAATTGGCACCACATGGTGTTTTCTACCTTATGGGAATACCGCACAATGGTCAAAGCATCCAAAGAGTTCACACCCTTTCAGTTAGTCTATGGGGTTAAAGTAGTTCTCGCCATCGAGTCTGAGATCCCTTAATTACACTCAAAAATCAAGCTTCTCACCAAAAACACACCTTTAGAACAAAGGTTGGTACAACTAGAACTCATAGATGAAAATCAGTGAGAATCTCTATAGCATATGAAGCACACAAAATTATTGTCAAAGCCTCCTTCGACCACAATTTCACCCATCAGGAATTCTGTGAGTGGAGTTAATCCTCTACTATGATGTTGCCCAAGAAGTTGTAGTGCTCGCAAATTTTGATACTTTATGGAAGGTACCATAAATTATCAAACATTGCTTCCTCAAGGGGGCAAAAATATTGTGAGAGTCTGATGGGTCTTTCGTGAAAAATCCTGTCAATGGACCCTAAAAACATTTCACCCATGATAGTGCTAGAGTAACCCTATAATGTATATGTATGCACCATGACCTATTTTTTATGATGATGACCTCGTCATGGACCTACTCTAAAAGGCTCACTCTATCACTATGTGTCACAGATGGATCATCCGTCAGTCAATCATTACAGACTCACTAACAGAGCTTCTTGATGGTTGCAAAACCGCGCTACCACATCGTGGGCCCTATAATCTCCTAACCGGACACCTTGTCTCCTAAATGGACTCTGTATCAGGTCAACCACCAACAATCAAGAAGAATAAGACACCGTCATAGGTCTCTTGGATGATTCCTCTCATTTATGTATCTATCACCTGCATGTATTCCTTTATTCCCATCTTGTCCTATCACAGTTGAACAAAACCTTTCAGGTTCATCATCCACGCCCTTTTCAGAAGTATACGCATGCACAAAATTTAGCTTGAGGTTTTGATCATACAACATTTACACATACATCAAGGGATCAAAATCAAACAACTAATCACATAGCTAATCAAATCCAAGATTGAAATGCGTCACATATATATAAAACCATCGAGATACATAAAGCATAATAATGATATCTATCTCAAAAATTCATAAAGACATCACATGTATAGAAGCATAAGACACATCATAAAACTGCCAAAAAATATCATCTCATATATACATATCAAAAAATATATATGAGTAAAAAAATAGTCATACATCCAATGGATATCATCTAGGTAAAATAAGTCCTCAAAAATAGGGGAGCAACCTCATAATGTGTGCTTGCCATGATACATACATCGAAAAAATCTAGGATGAGGGCCCTCTCCCCTCCAGTCCAACCTCTACACTATGCACCAAAACCAGACTAGTGGTTGACACCGCTATTGCTATATGCCAAAGATCTGATAGATGGTATCGATTGGTTACCATCACCGTCTCTGCCACTATCTCTCCCATTCCTGTCCAACCATCCTTAGGCATGCCCCTAGTAAGGGCCTCGACTCAGACCCAGGCATCCTTATAATCTCAAAGTTGCACTGCCAAAACTGCTAACTGAGCCTTTGCTGCGTCAGCATGCTCTCACATCTTATATATCTCACTAAAAACAGATGAATTGGTCCCCTCCCTAGAAGGACCACCAATCTCAAATCGAGGGTGCTGAGTAGGCCTCTCAAGCACCCCTCCCTTTGAACATCCCATCGTCGTTGTCACTGAGGTACAACGCAATCACCAACAATCCTCAACTGTCGCGGATAATTGCCTACTAAGTAGGCCAATAGTATCTCATGTGGCCCAACATCTGCAACAAAAAAAACATGATATCAACATCATATAAAAAATGCATCATAAAGGATACATGTTAAAAACCTGAAATGGAGAAATAACAAAGCACATACATGCTGGCCCCGAAACCTCATCTAGAGGAAGCCCCATATTCAGAACATTTTTTAGCCTCATAGATGCCCATTTTTCCATCCCATAATATCATTATTCATAACCTAAATTTTGACACCCATACACTTATTTCACATCATAATTCCATAATTTATCGGTAAATCACATCCTATGCATCGTGGTTGATTATTATTAGTTTTATTAGCTTTTCAATGATTAGAGATGATTTATTCGTGATTTACTAATGATGGTTTCACTAAGTTTATTTGTCGAAGAGGTATATTGTAGGAAGTATTCACAAGTCAATTTGAACTAGTTACTGCAGAGTTGAATACGAAATTATTGTAGGTGAAAATATGAAGTTTGTGAAAAAATGTTAAAGAATATCTACACTCCAAGACTTGCATTTCACTCAGAATACCATGTTTCATAACCCAGAAACCGTTCGGAAAAATTCATCACCAAAAGGGAGCAAAGGCTAAAACAATTGTTAAGTGTGGTTTTAAGTACAGAAACAGGCTGAACGTGAATGGTTTGGTAGATTTGGCCACAGTTCTGGGTCAGCCACATGGAGGACCATGACTGGATGAGCTAAACATGGAAGAAAATCCTCCGTACATGCGTTGATCAACATAATTCCAACCATGAGATATTCTAAGGCCATCTAGAGAAATTAAAAATGACATTTTTTAGTTTGTTGTCATGTCTCATTGAGAATGTAATTAATATTTGTTTTCATCAACAACTCTGTATAAAAGGTAGAGCTTAGTATGTATGCATGGAAGAATAAATATAGATAGAGGTAGTTAAAAATTATTTATTTGGATTGGCTATTTTCAAACATTTGAATTATGTAATTGAGACATCTTCCAGTTAATACGATGGCTATGTTCTGAAACAGATTATTGCAATTGTGTAATTGGTTGTAAGTTTTAAATTTAAAATTTTTAAATCGTCTTTTTTTTTCTTCTGCAAATGGTTGAAGCTTCCCAGGTGTGGCAATGGCCCACCATCATCTAGGATCAAGCTTCATTTTCAGTTAAGATAGGTAGGTGTGTGTTAATCCTATAGTATTAGTTTTTCGTGTAGTTAATGTGTGAATTCATTGAACTTTTCTGTCTTTTCTGTGTAATTGTGTGAGGTGTCTAGTTCGAATCCAAGAACAATTTGATCATTATAAACACCACACTTGTCAATCAATAAAAATAATTGTGTTATAATATTACCTTTGTTGATTCATTATATATATCGCTCTTGAATTTTAAGTACACATTTATACTTTGTTTCCCTTTAAAGAGATGAGTCTACTCATAACGATAATAACCATCTCTCATAACGAGAACCATCTCGGTGTCATAAAATAATTTCATGCAGTGAATGGTGAGGATTTGAAATAGATGTCTTTCTATATATATATTGAACAAATTATTGTGATTTGATGAGTAAATTCGATTTAGTAGCAACTATGGCTATGATTAGTAATCCTGTAGAGAAATATGATATTGTGTTCATATTTTGGATTCTGTGTATTGTGAAGGTTTTTTATAAATTTTATGATTCCATTTAAGTTTGTATTCCTAGTAGGATTTGTTTTTAACATTATATTTAAACTAAGTAATATAACAGAGTGATGTAGAGCCGGTATTTTCTAGTTAAAAGTGGGAGTTTGGTTACTGCACAACAATTTCATTTTCATCTATTTCCTAGTAAAAGTATGCAGGGATAAAAATGAGTTACATAAGTCATGTGTGTTTTATTTACTTAGCAGTGTGAATTTTATTTCTTAGTGGTGTGAGTTTTTGAATTAAATGTAGAGCATATTTCGATTTGTAGAGTCTTTTAAATCAGAAGTGCATTGACATAGTTAGTGAAGGTCAATGAATCTCTATTTAGTTTTCTTTTGAGTGCATGTAGAGCGATGCTAGGAAAAATAAAGAGGTTAGTTCTTATTGATTTGTTTTATCAATTCAGGGAAATAGATTAGTTTTCTTTGAATTGTTCAATTTCTTTAGTGAGAATGAATTTTGTGGAGATTGAGATTTAGCATACTCTTAATTTTGTTTTGAATTAGTTTTAGATTCTTGTACTTAGATTAAATAGATTTTAGATTTAGTTTTTCCATTTACTTAGATTAAAATTGTAATTTTTATTACGTGACATTCATTTAAATTGTCACTCATAATTAGATGTGTTATTAAAGGTTGGTTTAAAATTCTTCTTAGCTTGTCTTATTTTCTATGAGGAATTGAAACTAGATTTGTTTGGATTGAGATTGATGTCGTAGAGTTAATTTTGTTTAAAATTAAAATTGTTTTCATTAAAATTAGTTACATGAATTCTAATTTCCATTTAATTTCTTGAAGCTTTATTTGAATGGTAGTTGGTTATCTGTTTTAATTCATAGGAAACTTTAATTATATTTATTTATATTAATCATTAGACAAATTAAACTAGAAAACGATTTTGTACTTAAACAACAAATTGGTTTGTGTACTATAGTTTAGGGTAAATTCTCTGATCCTACATTACCTGTGTTTGCACCTTAAATCTTACAAGCCCTAGCTTGCTAATTTAATGGTGGAAATTATAGCAATATATTTCCCCGACATTATTGGCGCCATTGTCAGGGAGGTACTAAAGGGATGAGAGCCTAGTTTTTTTCACAAATTTTTTTGTGTGATCTTTGTTTCAGGACAATCAAAGGGTAGAGAGTGTATGGTAAGACATGAGTGAAGAGCCACACATCCACTATGGTGGGGTTGCTCCAAATTTTGGTTATCCAAGTGAGAAAGTTTGGTGAGTTTTATTGCGATTAGCATTTTTTTATTCATTTAGTTAAAATTTCAAGCTCTTTAAAGAGAAATTTTTTTTGGGGTGTTGTAAGAACCCTTTTAGCTAATCCATGTTGCGAAACCGTTATCATCAAACAATAGGAGAAATTCAAGAATGATTCATAGCTTAAAAAATGTCCCTCGAAGTAATTTCTCAAATCCTAGAAGAAGTTGGGATATCTTCCTCACAGGAAGAATTCATCCTGACCACATTCAAGAAATTATCTATCTCTCGACAACCAAAAAAATATTTGGAAGACTCCCTTGATTCCTCCTGCCTATATACCAGGGAGATTGAGAAATCATGTACCAAATCCAATGGGGAGCATCCAGTTGAACCTAAGATTGAATAACTTTCACCATGCCTAACATCTAGCCTTATATGCATTCCAGAGACCATTTATCGAAATTTGTCTGGCATGACCGAGGAGGAATTTCAGAGTGGTCCAAAAGAATAAATGACTCAATACCACCAGGATTAAATTGAGCATTGGTTCCAGATCACAATCCACTCAAATTACCACTCTCATCTTCAAATACTCTTTGTATCACATCTATCTAAGTTGTTTATTGTTCATGCCCATATATCTTCTAAAGTTTGTATGTTAAACTGGGCATGATTATATCTTTGTAGTTGATCCGCATATGGATTCATTGGAAGTTCTCTTTCAGTTGAAGGAGGACATATTTTCTCTAGTATAGTAAGAAAGTTAGTATTGTAACAAATAAATAAATGAAAATGGTAAAGAGAAAAATAACTCATTTTGTGAAAACCAGCTTGTCTGGCACAACTAGACAGGGACTTCGCTTTAAAACCAGGTAACTGGCTAGCAATGTTCCCAATAAAGTTTGTAAATTTGTATGAGGTATTCAAATCATTTATCTTTCAGGTCATTATGTTTGTACTCAAGTTGGTTGATGTGGGATTCCTTAAGGCCCACCGGCCAACAAGCCTTGTCCTATTGACATAAGCACATTATCTAGGACTAAGGTTAGGGTTATATAAGGTACCTGGGAGCTTGCATGCCTTAATGAAAAGTATCCTTATCATATACTAACGAAATACATCAATTTTTCTTGGTGGATAAATTCTGCAGTTCATTTGACTCCAACAAATACATTCATGTCTAGTAGAATGTACTGGGTGCCTTGATTCCCATTAACATCAAAGGTGAGATATCTCACATTGGTTAATAATATCCTCAATGGTCAGTAATCCAATGATTGTTGCTTATGTTTGACATCAACACCATTTATTCACTTATGCAAGATTTCACATTGGTGTGTATCGGTTGAAGGCTATAGTATTTTAAGATCTCAACACAGATTTTCAGAAATTTGGATTTTTGTATTAGCATTTCCATTATTATTTGCAGCAGAAGTCACCTTTCCTCAGTCGTTTGGGGACATACAACTCCTCATGCGTGTGGGAGAATGGTACCTTCAGTTCATTCTTCATACCTTCAGTTCATTCTTCATCTCTTCAGCTCATCTCTTAGCCTTCTTCAGTATATTAGATCAACAGTCACATCAGCTCCAGCCATTCCATCCTCCACTTCATTTTGGAGCACCATGCACATCAACGAAAAAGGTAAAAATTGAGGTAAATTTGGCTTAAGATTCTTTACTTCATTAGAAGGTTAAAGAAACTTAATGATTCACCACTTCTCATTCCACACATTTCATCTTTCATAAGCCATTATCCTTCTATTTCCTTCCATACACTCCGCATATACTTTTATTACAATACCATGTTAAAAGAAAAAGCCTTATGTTGAATTAATAAAATAATTCTATATAGTGTCTTCTCCAAGCATTTTTTTCAAAGGATGAAGTCATTAATGCCATGAAATAAAAAGGGAAACCACCTATAATTTTTTGCCTTACGATGATAGAGTATGCAAGCATCCATTCACCATCTCCATCACCACCTCATTTTCATCCATCATATCTTCCTCATCCATCCCTCTCTTGTCCTAAATTTATATTTCTCAGTAAATGTGAAGAGAGTTGCTCCATAAGAACTTGCACCTCCAAACATTCAAGTAAGTGCTCCTTCACAATAACCAACACCTTCAATATCCAAGCGATGTTGTCCCAAAAGAACCAACATCTACAAAACAATGTCAAGAATTTGTCAATGAGAAAGAGATTTGCTTGCATGAGGAAATGAAAACCCTCAGGCATGGGGGGATGTTGAGCCTCGTAGATGCCCATTTTTCCATCGCATAGTATCATTATTCATAACCTAAATTTCGACACCCTTACACTCATTTCACATCATAATTCCATCATTTATCGCTAAATCACATCCTATGCATTGTGGCTGATTATTATTATTTTTATTAAGTTTTCAATGATTAGAAATGATTTATTAATTATTTACTAATGATGGTTTCCCTAAGTTTATTTTCTGAAGAGTTCTATTGTTGGAAGTCTCCACAAGTCAACTTGAACTAGTCATTGCAGAGTTGAGTATGAATTTTTTATAGGTGAAAATATGAATTTTGTGACCAAATGGTGAATAATATCGACATTTATAGACTTGAATTGTTCTTAGAATACAATGTTTCATATAACCCAAAAACCATTCAGAAAAATTTATCACCAAAAGGGAGTGAAAGATGAAGCAATTGTTAAGTGCGATTTTAAGTACTGAAACAGGTTGAACGTGAATGATTTTCCAGATTTGGCCACTGTTTTAGGTCAGCCACATGGAGGGCTACGATTGGATGAGCTTAACATGGAAGAAAATCCTCCATCCATTCGTTGATCAACACAATTCCAACCATTAGTTATTCGAAGGGAATCTAGAGGAATTAAAAACAACATTATTTTGTTTGCTGTTATGTCTGATTTAGAATGTAATTAATCTCTATCTATCATCAACAACTCTATATAAAATTCAGAGCTGAGCATGTACACAAGGAAGGAGAAATATAGATAGAGGAAGTTCTGAATTATTTCTTTGGATCAACTACTATAAAAAATTTGCATTATTTAATTGAGACTTATTTCATTTTATATGATGGCTATGACCTGAACTAGATTGTTGGAATTGCGTAGTTGATTGTAAGTTTTTAATTTAAATTTTTTAAATCGTCTTTTTTTTTTCTTTTTTCTGCAAATCGTTGAAGCTTCCCAGGTGCGCCACGGGCCCATGATCATCTGGGATCAACCTTAATTTTCAGTTAAGATAGGTAGCTATGTGTTAATCCTATAGTATCAATTTTTTATGTAGTTAATGTGTAAATTCATTGAAATTTTCTGTGTAATTGTGTGAGGTATCTAGTTTGAATCCAGGAACAACTTAATCATTATAAAAAACACACTTATCAATCGATAAAAGGAATTGTATTATGAGTCTACCTTTGTTGATTATATATATATATATATATATATATATATATATATATATATATATATATATATATATATATATATATATATATATATATATATATATATATATATATATATATATATATATATATATATATCATGCTTGAATTTTAAGTACAAATTTATACTTTGTTTCCCTTTAAATAATAGATTCAACTCATAATGAGAATAACCATTGATCAGAACGAGAACGATCTTGGTGTCATAAAATAATTTTATGCAGTGAATGGTGATGGTTTGAAATAGATGTCTTTCTATATATATATTGAAAAACTAATTGAGTTTGATTTAATAGCAACTGTGGCTATGATTGGTAATCCTGTAGTGAAATAGGATCTTGTGTTCATATTTTGGATTGTGTGTATTGTGAAGGTTTTTTATAAATATTATGATACCATTGAAGGTTGTATTCCCAGTAGGATTTGATTTTAACATTAGATTTAGACTAAGTAATATAGCAGAGTGATGTAGAGCCGGAATTTCAAGTTAAAAGTGTGAGTTTGGTTACTGCACAACAATTTCATTTCCATCTATTTAATACTAGAATTATGTAGGGATAAAACTGAGTTACATAGGTCGTGTGAGTTTATTTATTTAGCAGTGTGAATTATATTTCTTAGTAGTGTGAGTCTTTGAAGTAAAGCCAGAGCATATTTCGATTTGTAGAGTCTTTTAAATCTAAAGTGCATTGACATAGTTAGGGAAGGTCAATGATTTTCTATTTAGTTTTCTTTTCAATCCTTGTAGAGTGATGCTAGGAAAAATCAAGAGGTTAGTTCTTATTGATTTGTTTTATGCATTCCTGGAAATAGATTAGTTATGTTTGAATTGTCCAATTTCTTTAGTGAAAATTTATTCTTTGGAGATTGAGATTAGCATAGTCATAATTTCGTTTCGAATTAGTTTTGGATTGTTGTACTTAGACTAAATATATTTTAGATTTAGTTTTCCCATTTACTTAGACTAAAATTGTAATTTGTATTTCTTGAGCATTGATTTAATTTGTCATTCAGAATTAGATGTTTGATTAAAAATTTGGTTTAAAATTATTTTTATCTTGTCTTATTTTCTCCAAGGAATTGAAATTAGATTTTTTTGGATTGGTATTGACGTTGTAGAGTTAACTCTATTTAAAATTAAAATTGTTTTGATTAAAATTAGTTACATGAATTGCGATTTCCATTTAATTTATTGAAGATTTATTTGAATGGTAGTTGGTTATCTGTTTTAAGTCATAGGAAACTTTAATTAGATTTATTTATATTCATCATTAGAAAAATTAAACTAGAAAATAATTTTGTACTTAAACATCAAGTTGATTTTTGTACTCTAGTTTAGGGTAAATTCTCTAATCCTACGTTACCTGCGTTTGCGCCTCAAAGCTTACGATTCCTGGATTGATAATTTAATGTTGGTAACTATAACAATATATTTTCCCAACGATCACCATGGAAGTTGATCCCATAATAAGGGTACTCAAGAATAAACTAAGGGTTGGAATCAAGTGAAGCTTCTACCTCGAAATTCCAGTAATTCTTTGATGCACCGCCACTAGCCGGTGGCATTATGGGCACCGACCATCTCATTCTAGGATCCCTAGCAAGACCAAGGGGCACTGTGATAAAGGGTCATAACATCACAACCCTCTCATACAGGATGTTACATAGAATTTTTCCATAACATAAGCTACAAACCCATCTATCACAAACCTCTGTCAAAAGGGAGCAGTCGTACACCTGAGGAACAATCGCTCGCACGATAGGAAATTTTTTTCTCTAAAATGGTCATCTAGGGCACAACTTTATGTCATACCCCACCTAGTATATGAAATTGAAAAATAAAAGGTTTAGAGTTCTAACTTGACTTTTCCCGCACACTTCCTTGGTGGACCATATGACCACAACGATAAGAAATAGCTCTTGGATCAGCTCCGACCTCACAAAATGGTAAGTTCAAATGAGGTGACATTGGCCCACATTTTCCCTATATATATCCCTTTCCAAAATCTTTGTAGGCCTAATAAATGAACTAGGAACCTTCATTTTCAAAAATTTTAGACATTAGGATGAGAACCACATCATATTTAACATGGTACCCTCCATTACATGTTATCCCAAAACTTTTTTTTCAGACCCGCCACATGCTAAGAGTACCACTTCAATGATACTTCTCTTGATTTTTGAATTCATCTTATTCAGTCATTTTTCGATTGTTTATATGATAAAAATATGTTTTCACTTGGGGTATTGGCTTTTAAATTTCATGAACATTAAAAACATTCTTGCCATGCTCAACACGTGGTGATCAGTAACAAAGAAGGCATCATTCATAACTCATCATGATAGGATTCCCCCAAAATATTTACATATCCTGTCATCATTTCTCTAAAAATGCACCTTAGGGTCCATCATCTCGACTACATACCCTTGCTATTGGTAAACATCCATGCCAGTCAATAGAAACTTCCCCGCTACGGATCACCTCATGTTATATACCCCCACATACTATTGAGATCCATGACCATATACACAGGCCCATAAAACATTTACGATTGCATAACTTGAAGATCAACCTCATTTTTCTTCAACCATTACTTGCTAGCCTCATTCCTTGGCCAGCCATGGTTTGATGCGAACAATCAAAATAGATGCACCACTACATTCTAAAGTTGGCCTACCATTCACTCATATTGCAGTATACCATCTGCGTCACTTCATCCACCTCATAAATATAAAACGAAGATAAACCAATGAGCCCCCCACCTTCAACAATAACACCATACCTCCATCATTATGTAGTCACTACTTTTGCATGGGGCACCCATCTTAGTGTTTATACATCCTAACCATATTTACGTCGTAAGGCGTTATTATTTGAAAACAACTTTCCTAACCGCCTTTCTGTCATAATATGTACCATTCGATCCTTTGTTAGATGATTATATCATTCTCAACCATCGATTCAAATTGAGCTGACAGGGTGGCAGGAAGTTGCGAGGTAGCTGTGAGGTAGTTTCTCCTGGGCATCATGGGAATTGTTGGAGAGGCCTTCAAGATCATTCACCCTTGCGCTAAACTGCTAAGGGCTCTTACGCTCACCCTTTTTTTCCCCTTTGTTTCGCAATTCTGGGGCACCACTTGGTCTCCATATATTTGCTTAATGAAATCCACTCGAACGAAATGTTTTATCAGGTAGAGGTCGACACCCTGGCTGGCAAGAGCACTATGAGGGAATTGACTTGGAACTAGATAGACCTCTTTGCCTTTCTTGCAGCCTATGAATTCTTTGTTTTTGCTTTCTCATTGTTGTCCACAGCATTCATGGTGTATACCATTGCCTCCATCTATACAGGAAAAAAAATATTCCTACGGAAGGGTTATGAGCATTATTCCGAGGGTTTGGAAGTGCCTAATGGTAAATTTCCTCTGGTTTTTCTCCATCGGCTTTGCCTATTGCGTGGCCTTCATATCGGTCTTCATCCTGCTCATAATCACCATGCATCTGAACGATTTGAATTCAATGCTCTTTATTTTTGGGCGGATTCTTATAACCGCAGTCTTCTTCTGTGGGTATATGTGCATAACCATGGTGTGGCACCTCACCTGTGTCATATCCATGTTGGAGGACAAATATGGTCTGGGCACCATGAGGAAGAGCAAGGATATCATTAAGGGAAACCGGATTACGGCCCTGGTGCTCGATATTATTTACCTCATATTCACCAGCATTATTGGATGGTTTTTTGGGTATGCTGTTCTTCACTGGCACTGCCATGGCGTGGGGAGTGCAGGGAGAGGTGCATATGGGATAGTCCTTGTTGGGTTGATGTGTTTTGTTCATTTGATGGGGCTTTTGACATAGAGTGTGTTTTAATTTGTGCACAAATCTTACCACCATGAGAGCATAGACAAATCTTCTTTGTCTAATCACCAGGAAGTTTACCTTGGAAACTATGAGCCTCTCAAGAGTAGAAACATTCAACTAGAATATCTACACACCGATGTATAGTCTTTAGTTGTAGCTCTGTCTTGCTTATTGTAGATATTAATGATATTGTCTTTTTGTTTTTGGCCTTTCATTTGTCTGAAATAATCCTATGCTCCGCAACCAATATATAATTTAGGATGACTGATTTTATCGCTAACCCAGAGCATAGGATTTCTTAGTATAAGAGTTAATTTAATTCAGTTCAAAGGTGTTCGAGATTTCCATTAGCGGTCTGAAGCAGCATATACTGAAATAAACCAGTATAGATACATGTTAAGTAAGTATGAATTAATTAGGGATGGTAAGTTGGAATACTCGCTTTTCCAACAATCTAAGTTTTGACGGTGTTGGTTGAATTAAGGTACTGAGGCTTCTCATATTAATTCACAAATAGTAAGCTTTTATTCTTTCCAAATATGTCCATAAGGAACCCATTAAAGAAGGAATTTCACATCTATTGTATAATTATTTTCTAATAACATATTGAACATAAGGTTTAGAATGAATTTACACTCCAAGAAATTTGATTCTTTCATAAATAAAAAATATTTTTCACATGACATGCCACTAAATTACAAATTTGATGAACAAAAAATGATCATGGAAAAGTTGGATCATATTCCACCAGTTCGAATTTCAAAATATTTCCAAAATTTACCATTTAAATTTATCTATTGCAACCTTAATTCAACACTTTCATGACCTTCCTTTTTGTGCTTAAATGTTTTTCCATTCTCATGAAAATCTCATGGGTTTTTTCCATTTGAAGATGAGTAATTAAAATATGGAAAACAATAAAAGCACTGAGAAATTCTACACATTAAATGACATGACACTGACATGTGCACAACTCTATTTCAAGTGTTCCACATACTTAATATTTGCTTTGATAAGCGAGTTGCTCTGGCACACCATTAGGTACCTCAGATAACAAACAAACTATTTTCTATTCATCGCCACTGTGCATTATAGACGACGCTGACAGCGAGAGTTCAGTTTTTTAGAAGCTCATCCATGATTAGTGGATAAAGGATCTCTCTACAGAATTTATGATCTCTATCAAATTGGTAAATGAAACTCGTTTATGGTTCCTAAAAAAATTTCTCTCCTAAATTTATAATTTAATTTAAAAATATATATGATTTTTTGTTTTTGTTTTTAAGAGATTGAATTTATATTCTTGGAGAATTATCTATTATTATTCATCTTAATATTAATATTTTATTTTTGTTCTTTATATTTTATAAGAATTCATGTTTCAAATTGTTCAAAAAAACAGATGAACTTAATCCTATTTTGTCACACAAACCAACACAAAGAAATATGTTTTTATGGTTTATAAGAATTACTGTTTCAAATTGTTCAAAAAAACATATCAACTTAATCGCACAAACCAAAGTGTTTCCACGTAAGAAACCACGTTTCCACAGAAGGTGGATGGAGAATTAAACTCGTTATATACTATTTGAGTTATTGTCCCGTGACAATAAAAATAAAGGCTTTTAACCATTGAAATGTGTTCAAAATTTCTTTATATATTTATTCGACAATAAAATAAAATTTTTCTATATGTAACTCTCCTCTGTCCCTATAAACTTTAAAATATCAAGATGTAGAAAAATTACTCCATACCTCAATATCTAAGCAGGTTCACACAATGTTTTGATGAACTTGTCGAGGTTGGTGTTAATATAATAAAATTAATACAGTGACATCAGATTCAGAACTATGTACAAGTGTATCTAGTGGAAAGTCAGATACTGTTGATAACGTGGTATCATTATGAATTTCTTGTTAAGTGAGTCTGTTTATTGGTTTAATGTGAACTTTACATTCAGTCCTCTTCCTCCTGGACACCTAGATTCCATGAAACTATTCCCATCAACTTATATGATTAATGAAGACAAGAAGATGTGACATAATTTCTTCAAGGGATTGTCATTATGATTTTTGCTTCTCCCATTATTTAAGAACACGTCTTTTAGACAAGTTGGCGTTGGTGGTGTTGGTCTTTTAGACAAGTTGGCGTTGGTGGTGTTGATACAGTTATTTTTTTTATTGAACTTCATAGTATCGTTATGAATTATTTCTTTAGTGAGTATCACTATTAATTATAAGGACTTAACTTTTATTCCGGTTACTTGACACGTATATTTCAATAAACTGATACCACAACTTATACCTTATAACTTGTAGACGTCTGAAATAATTTCATAATTGCATGATAATTGATTTTTTTACACTTGAAAATTAGGGCTTCTTATTGGAAGCTAACACCACTGCATTTATCTTAACAAAAACACACTTCAAAATACATATGTGATTTGATATTTATTTAAAAAAAAAAGTTTTTCAACATAAACAAATTGCAAAATATATGAATAAATGTGATTTGATATTTTATTTATTAAAAGAAAAATATATCTCCTTTCAATTAAAATTATAAAATATTGTTAATGAGTATATTAATAAATGATATAGCTTGAGTGGGCCTAATGGATAAGAGTATGTGTTTTCTCCTAAGAGGTCACATGTTCAAAACGAGAGGGGGTAGAGTATGTATGCCTTCGTAGACTTAGCAGTCAAATAGCTGCCAGGAGGTGGGTTCCTTGTCCCACAAACAAGGGGTCTCATACACCAATTTGGTTGGGCGTCACCTTAAAATTGGATAATAATAATAATAATAATAATAATAATAATAATAATAATAATAATAATATAGATTTATTATTAATAAAATTTTAAAAATATAATAAAAATAATAACATGAAAGATTGAGATGTATATTTTTAATGGGACCATTCTCTATTATATTTATAAAGTGAAAAAAATGATAAAACACATACCACCTTTATTCCTATAAAAAAATTAAAAAAATATAATATAAATTTTTTAATTATTAATAATAAATATTTAATAAATTTAATTGTTTATTTCAATAAATGAAGTTAAAAATAAATGGTTATTAAAGTTGAATTTAAAATATTAGTATGAAGAAGACAAGACCAACCCTAAAGATACCAATTGTGAGAAGCTTAGAGACTCAAGAAAAAACAATTCTCTTCATTTATTTTCCAATATTCTATTTAATGTCGAAGTTAAATTTGAAATACCAATTTATGATGATCAAATTGCTAATGAAACATTGAATACCAATTTTAAATAATTGGAGGTTTAATTTTTTCTTGTCAATTCCAATAAACACAATGGATTTCTTTTATGGTGGGAGAGAGATATGTGGTTTATTAAAGAAAGGAAAAAAATCCAATGGTTAAAAAATGGCAAGATTTTAAGCCATTGTTGAGATTACAATTTTATCTCACAAGCTATGGAAAGAAGCAACTCAGAAAGTGGTAATAGCTTCAAACCTTGACAAGAATAGGGACAAGGAGTAAAATGATACATGCCATTATTCCATGACCAAGCAATTAGGATGGGTATCTCTTTGGAAGAGGTGGGGTTGGTGTTGAAGTACATTGGAGGACTATCTAGCCATATCCAAAGACAATTGTTTCTTCTTAGTGTGAAAAGTAATGACAAATTTAGCTATAATGTTTTCTACATTATGATGGGCCCTAAAATGTAGCATCCACTGAGAAGGAAGATATCAACAAGACCAAAAAAATAAAGTTTTAGCCACTATCCAAAAGAAGAAATAGCCTAATAGACATTGTAAACAATGTGATTTAGATGGGACCATCAAAGGGAAGAGTTTGAAACCTCATCCAAAATTTCTTCCAATGAGGTATAAGTTTTAGAAATGAGTGATGAAGACTACCAAGATGGAAGAAATAATGACAAAGAGCACCTCCTATGTCGATGAGTCCATAACCTTCACGACATTTTGGAAAGCAAGGGCATGTACAAGAAAATAATCGTTATTTCAAATCAAATATGAAGAGAATCATCAAAAGGTCAATGCTTTGTATTATTACTTAAACATACTTAGCTCATTTTTTTAATGTTTTTATAAGTATTTTATCGAATAGCATTGTATCACTTGCAAGGTATGAGGTTTGCAAGTAGTTTCATTTTTTTAATATATCTAGTATTATGTATAGGGAACAAATTTTAGCCCAGAAAGTTCCTACTACCTCTTCTTTCTTATATGCTATTCTTTCCTATACCACAACCTTACGGCGTTTCCTTTGCAACATGTGGTGTAATTTATAGTTATATTCTTTTGGAAAGTATACAAATACTTTTTAGGAAAAAGTTTCCCACCCATATTTTCATGTCTTTTTACCTAGTGACAGTTCCTAGTCACCCTTGATGAGAGGTCAAACATCGTCCATTTCATTTAGCCATTTCATGCTAGTCAGGACATACTCACACCTACCCTTCAAGTCCTACCGACTCTAGGGCCATCCACAACAGAAAATTTATTTTAATTTCCACCACTTACATTAATAAGTCTGACCTCGGGGTAGTTGTCAATAGCCATTTAAATTTTCATATTTCAATATCATGCAGTTTTTTAACCAAAACATTTCAGTCTTCTTTCACCTTATACTGATTCCACAAATTATAATTTCAGGTGATTGACGCTTATTTCCTATCGACATCAACACTCATATTCCAAGTTCAAGGAAGTACCTTGGATACTTCCCCATTTGTTCTAGGTATATCTTCGACTAACGCAATGGGAATCACTATTTCCCAATCATGTCATTGACCCCCTCACATTCGACACGAACACAAGCTTTTATGTCAAGTTGGTACCATACTTGAAATACTGTTGCAATTCTTTCATATAGTGGAAGACAAATGTATGATTAAGTACCTCATTCACCAATGCTTACATCATGATACAAGGGAGGTACCCAAAGTGAAAGACCCATGCATACCTCAACACCTCACCTAAGAAGTGTTGTACCTTTCTTATGCATGGGGCAACCAAATTCACTATATTTTACAAGAAACACCCTTGAGGGAATCAATAGTTATCATCATCAGCGATCAACATTTCAAACACCACAATGTTGACTGCACAAAACCATTTCCTATTCGAATGTAATAATTTGTGACTAGTCAAAATAATGAGCATTGGACATGACCTCCTCGTATTAGACACTTTTTTTTACCTTTTTTGGTTTTCTTCAGAGCATGGTAATATTTTATGCTCCACAAGGGGTTTCCTTACTCATCTTTGTAACAAGTTACTCTCTCTCTCAAAAGAAAGTTGATCATATTCTCCGTCAAAAACATAAAAACGTGATGTATTTCGGCTATACGTTTGCTCCTAACGTCATACATCAAGGGGAAAATGTTAACACCAAAAACAAAATACACATGTTTGTAAAACTCAGAAGACGGCTAAAGTCGTCCAACCGAAGGAACAAGTGGATATTTTCCATTTGAAGACATTATGAAGATAAAACTATTTAATTTCTCCTAAATTCCAGAATTTATGGAACAAAAATTGAAGATGACACATTTTTTTCTTCGATAGCCATGCAACGTGAAATATTTCCTTTAAAAGTCATGTGTTAAAGAAAATGGATGACTCAAAGAATTTAGGGACCACTTGCCACACTTGGAGACTATTCCCTAACATGATCTCAGCCAAGGTTAGTCGAATTTGCTTTGCCCTAAAGATATGCATCCCTCAGTGGAATCATCTTATGCTACTCATAATTTTCTATCATTCATGAATTAGGAGAGGGAAGATGTATCCAAAAAATTATATATAAATAGGCCATGGGAGAACCAAAACATGAGACATTATTATGTCGTCCAAATTGCTATCAGAGCAATACCACATTTTATTGATGAAGCAAAGTAAGTAAGAGCATTAGCATGTTGGCCATATTGCTTCGAAGAAATCCATAATCTTAGTGAGAGTAGAATATTCCACCATTGGGAGAGTCTTCACACTTATTTTGAGAGAGAGGAGAAGCTTGAAAATATATTAAGGAAAGGGACCTCCTTGCTAAGGATTTTAAGCACCATAGCTCAAAGAATTATCTTCAAGTGTTTTTAGCATTCTATTGTATTAATGTTCTACCACCAATAGTGAATAAATGGAGTATTTTTCCATTATTATACTAACTTAATTCTTCATTAAAAATTATTTTGTATTTGTCTCTTTTTTTAGTTTATGTTTGTAGATCCATTGTTTTTACCATTTCCAATGCTTTTTTTTATCTAAGGTTTTCCACTAACAACACCAACTATCTCTATGATCCTTTGCGGGGAACCACCAACTGTTAAGGAGGTGTTATTTGGTACTCGATTTCCAGAAAACCACTAGCACAAAATGGATGACGTCTATTTTTTATTATTTTTATCCTATGTTTTTATGGATAGGATTGCATGGAACTTTTATGTTGCATCATTAAGAAATGGAGCATATGTATGTAATATTAATGTGCTGAATGTTGTATGGTTTCACCCTCGTTTAGTTCATAGTCTTTGCCTATATTTATTGATGATAATGCACCCCAAGTGAAACCTTCCTGATGAAAATTGATTGGTATGTTAGAGCTAGATTACACTGCCTTTGTTGAACACCAAAGTGGATCTTTGTTTGCATTTTAAGACAACAACTAGTTATGTTGCTAGGACCTTCCAAACTTAACCTAATTATATATTTGGATAATTGAAGGGCCTATCCACAAATTCAACCATTGAATTTATAATTAGGCACTATGATAACTTGAATCTATAATTGGGTTGGGGATAGTAACTAATACCCAATGATGTCATGCATGAGACCCTTATATTATAAGGGAGAACTCATGAGAAAACATACATGATTGGCTTGGTGAAAAATTCAACCTATTGACAAAGTATGGGTTTCTTATGATTGGGTGGGGGGAGAAAAAGTTTAAGTATCACCTTATCTTTGATGATATCTACGATATTTTCTGGCCAGACATTTTTGGGATCCTATATGAGTAGTTGCAAAGGCTTGAGGAGTATTTGAGATTTGTTTGGAGGGACATAAAGACTATAATCTATAATGTGAAGAACTTGATAATAATGTAGTGGTGTGACTACCTAGTAGCGAGAGATAGATATTTACTTTTATGGACCACCCTACAATGATACATCATGAAGTTTTTAATGGAGATGAGCTAATGACATGCACATGTTGAGGAACAATGTTGGAAGGGATAATGGTTAAGTATGGTGAAAGAAATAACCACTTGGATAAATGTATTATTGGTGAAGGAGGATATTATTTTCCCTTCATCCCCTCAGGTATATCAGTGAAAACCCTTATGTTGAGTGGTATTTTGGGATAATTCATGTAGGAATAAATATTTTAAGGTGAAAGCACCATATAGGAAACCCAATTCATAGAAAAAGGGGAAAGAACTTAAATATGTGTTGTGACAAACCAGTGATGGTGGTTGAATAAAATGGTGCTAAAAAAGCATGGTGAAATATTGCAAAAGAAGATGAGAAATAAGGGGGTAAGGAGTCATCACTAATAGTGTTTTAAGTCTGAATAAAAGAGAAGAAAAAAATAGTCATCGATTGAATGAAAGAGAGTTCACGGTAGGGTAGAGCCGTCCAAAGCGGAGAAGAGTATAAGATAACCCACATGTTTTGTTGGATAGAATAGATGCACCTAGTGTACTGGTGAGGGCATAACAATAGAATAGTGGGAAGAATCGCAATAAGGGTTTTCATATTGTTAACACTGGAAAATCATAAAGAAGAAGACAACATTAATTAATTTCAAGCCTAAGGATTTACAGAGTAGGAACACATTATGGAATCATGAAAGTATTTAAAATATCTAAGGTTTTGAGAAAATAAGATTTGAAGTAGTCATAAAGGCTCGATTGCGCGCTTAATCCTTCAAGAAGAGCGCCTTCTGTGTGCCTTTTTTCCCGATAAGCGCACATTCCTGGAAATGGAAAAAAGCCACTTTTCGGGACCACACCAAGCAAATGACAATTACTCCTTATATGAAGCCGTCTAAGGACAGCCACCAGCGCCTCCCTCGACATCATGTGAGCTGCCACACAAAGGAATATGTGAAGCACACAATGGAATCATGTCTCTCCCTTGGGACACCATTCATCATGTACCAAGGGTGGGAAGGAGGATTTGAAACTCCCCTATATAAAGTCACCAAGATATGAAGAAAGGGTTATCACATTGTTATGCTGGTCAAAGTTGCCCAAGAAACACCAGCAGTGTGTGACCCAGAGCTGGAGCTGAAGAGGACTCAATCATTGGCCACCCAACAATCCTAGTCCACCATGGCAGAGAGAGAGAGGGAGACTACATCAGAGGCAGAGCTTGGAAGGCAACATCCTTGCATTGGGACCTAGAGCCATTGCCTAGGTGCCTTTGGAAAGTGGGTAAAATTTCGTCTCCATTTCAAATGTTTAATAAGAAGAGGCCTTTGAGCCATTGTTGGTATTATTATCATTTTGAATTTCTTTGATAACTTCTGTATATTTTTGTTTTAGTTTTAGTTTATCCAGAGCATAATTTAGCATAATTTTTCCACTAAATTTTATGCTTTTGAGCTCCACCACTTTCTACCTATTACCAATAGTTTAAAGAGTAGACCACACTCTTTAAACTGGTGCGATTTCGTACACCGGTGTGACAAATCCACCACTACAGGATTGGCAACTCCATTGACATGTTCCAAGTTTATGTGGTTGTGCCATCTTTTGTAGGAGACCCTTTGTCTATGATGGAGTGGAGCTGATTGTCCTCTGAACCATCTTATAGTACCGAGATTCACTGGAGTGACATACTGAAGAAGGTAGCTCCTAATTTTGTTTACTTGTAGGATTTTTTAGCGCAGTTTCTTCTCACAAACACGTAGTGCGCGTGTTCAGGACCGACCCACTTGCAGGAAGCACACCTATTAGAGACTTTTCCGCGCAAATTACAAAATGAGTTTTTTTTCTCTATATTTTGCATTTTTCTGCTTGTAAGTGTGCTGGGTAGCCCTTAATGTATCTACCAACACTTTCGTTGATACCCCACAGCTTCTGAGAACTCATTTTTTGCTGCTTTCTATAGGCATTGAGTTAGTTTTCATTTTAGTTGTTTTTTTGCAAAAAATATCCACATAGTTTAAGTAGGGGGTGAATTAACCATTTATTTTCGAATGATTTATGTTTTGCAAATTTTGGTATGCACACTTAGATTAACTAGTCCAAGTAAGATAGTTTTATTTTCTAGTGTAGAAATTGTTTAGCTTAATTCAATTTTTGCATTTAGGAAATTACGGGACTAGGATTGAATAGATGATTAGAGCAAGTAATCTCTGCTGCTTTTGCACCCTTTAGTGATCCTAGGCAAGAATATGAATGCTCTATTTTTTAAATTTTCCATCTCCCTTTATTTATTCACATAGATTAACTAGGAAGATTTGAAAGCAGGCCATTATCCGCACACATTTTCCATTTTGAGCCAGGAACAAGATAACATAGTTTAACTAGGGATTTTTTGTAAAGGATCACCGATATCCAAATGTTGAAAATATGAGCTTGTTCACCTTATGCTGACACACAATCACCCACTAAGTAAAGAAAACCACCTAAAACTAACTTAAACCAACTCACTAAATTCTCCCCACAGGGGCCATAAAATAGTTTATAGTTTAAGTTAGGATCAAAGGGGTAGGTATCCAATAAGACGCCTTGATCATAATTCATATGAAACATATAATTTGTGTATTTAGGGAGCTTAAAATCCACCTATCAGCCCACGGAAAAGAAAACCCAAGCACGGTAGAGACCTGATTCAGAGGGGGTTAGGCTTAGGCGCAGTGCATGGAGTATCAACTGGTTCTACCTGACCCGTCTGATACTCAGTACTGTTAGCTGACTACCAAGAAGACCAAGAATCAAATGCTCACATGGGACGGTGGTTCTTAGTGGCCAAAACTATGCATCCTTCACCCTATAGGTGACTGTGCAGGCAAGCGCCAGACCCTCTACCCTTACCTTGGTGGATTCTCTTCGGCTGACTGGGGGCGTTGCCAGCTCTTATGGGACGTTGTCCCAGCACTCGCAAGAAATATTCTCAAGGAAAAGTTACTTTTGAGTGTGTGAGTATGCATAGGTCTTCTATGATTTTGAGTCTCATGCGCAAAACAAACAAAAACCATATTTTTTCTTAATTGATCACATAGATTAAAGTTAAAGGGAGAATCATTTTATTTTTGCTTTGTTTTATGTATGTGGCCATAATTTTACTTTGACCTACACTCTTTCCCCTAAAAATTTTCCAAAACCTAACTTGGTCGACACCCAAATGGTCCCAATGGAACCTCGTCGATCTAGGCATGTTTTGGACCTCCCCCCATTAAAGGGAGGGGTTCCAGGTCTTTCACCATTTAGTCTTAAAATACGTAACACTGCCACTATCATTGGTTCATCCTTCATTGGAGCAACCATAGTTGGGAACCCTAGTCGGTCTCCCAACACCACACCGCACACCACTCCCCCATCGACCCCTAGGGGGAAGAGGAGCACGTCCCATTCAGGAAGCCAACTGAACACACATCAGGGTACGTCACAGACTAACCCACATTCTAACCAGAAATTCTTGTCTTCACATGTTTCCATGGCATCAACCTCCGATTCACCCTTCTTAGCGGCATTGAATCTACCTGATTTAACTAAGCTCACAAATGACTCCATCACACATGATCCTTCATGGCCTCCCATGCCCACAAAGCTCCCTTCAGATATACCAAATTTCGAAGGAAATAAAGCAGAAGACCCAGGTAATCATATAATGACCTTTCACCTATGGTGCTCGTCGAATAGTATCATCGATGACACTATCTGATTGAGGGTATTTTAATGCACTCTTATGGGAGTGGCTGCAAAATGGTACGTGGAGCAACCTCCTAATTCACACAAAACCTTTAGTGCCCTTGCTACCGCATTCCTCACTTATTTTCAGATACCCATTCAACATGATTTGGAAATGGAGTTACTGACTCATTTTAGACAAACCCCTGCCATCCACATCTCTGACCAAATTCATGAGTGGAGGTGGCGTCTCAATTTATGCAAATAAAAACTCAACGATCGCGTCCTCTTAGATTTATTATTGAAAACTCTAATGGTAGAGATTTCAAAGGATGTGGCACAACAATACCCCACATCTGAAGAGGACGCAATCAGTAAAGCCCAAAAGCTAGAATTGATTTATACATAGTTAGGATACAATTAAAATATGCTGCTGAACGCCCCGCACCTGCAAACTTATCAAGAATTGAAAGGTGCGTCTAATTCTACAGACGGACTAATTGGGTCAATGACCCAAGGGTACCTAGGTAGCATTAGTTCCAATCACGGTTATGCACAAAACATTTCTCAACCCGGATTTCAAAGTCATCACATGCTTCAACAAGATTTGACTAATAGGGCGCAAGCGTATCACTAGGGAGGACCCTATCCTCCGGCTGAGGGGACCTAGTACACAGCAAGAAACACTGACGGAAGATCTTTGCCACAACGGTCAGGTGCAAACAAGGGATAGTGTTATGCTCAATCCCAAGCACATGAGACACCTACGCAAACCAATGCACAGGTGAAATTTGTGCATTTGTGCTAGAATCAACCACACTAGTATAAACAAGAGAAATACCCTCCTAATGTGGTTAAGAGAAAAATAAAAAAATGAGCCCAAAGGGAACCCTAGATAGGGGGGCAACAACCAAAAACGCCCACCGTGATCCCAAGATAGAGGCAACTCTAGAAAAAATCTAAACCAGGAGCCAAGCAATGCCCAACGACAAGGCAAAAGGCCACCTCTGCGAACAAACCATTCTTGTTCAATATGTGGTGAGTACGGGCACTATACTAACCATTGTCTCGATCTCCCTGAGCTAAAAAATCTTTAGAATAATGAAGGATAAGGGGGATCTTCCCAGTAACCCACTGTTATGCAAGAACCTTTCCCCCACTAAGGGACGGTAAGCACTCAACAACAAAACCGAGAAGATTCCGAGAAAAAAAGCCATGAAATTTACATGACTAGTGAAGAAATGTTTTTCCAAACATGGAACCGTAGTTACGATGCCCCACCAGACTCCACTACATCAGGGGCTAGTACTAGTGCACCGACTGCACCTTTGACCATTTCAAAGATGCCTATAAGACCATTACCAAAGATGGCAAAGGGACCTAATTGGCAAGCGGGTAACTACTCCAAAGTGGCACATAATTATAGCATCGTGGATGATTTAGCTCAATCACCCACTGCTATGTCTGCATTGGAGGTACTGTAGTCATGCCTAAAGCAACGGAAAGCCCTAATTTCCGCATTAGGCACTATCGACCTTACTGATATGCACATGATGGCTTTTGACTTAGACAAAGCCACCCCTAGGCTTCCTTCTATGGTGGCATTCCAGATACCAGTATCGGTTCAGAATATCACTATTCACCCATGTGTCATTGACGAGGGTGCATCAACATGCATCATGTCGTAAATTTTTTTGCAGAAGTTGGGTTCTCCTGAACTAAAACCCTTCGTCATAACGCTTCGATCCTACGATGGTCGTCCCTCGACACCCATCAGCCTCTACCAAAATGTCCCAGTCTATTTAGCCAGCAAGACGGTCCACATAGACATTGAAGCCTTGGAAGCTCACTTGGATGAAAATATAATCCTTGGGTGGAGTTATATGTATTCCATGTCTGCCATAGCCTCCTTCGTCTTCTCCATTATGATGTTGCCCCACGAGGATCACATCATTACTGTAGACCAGCTAACACATAGCGATAAGTGTCCCCTAACCAACACGGACATAATTCTACCCTATGTAGATACAGCTGCCGATGGTATTTCACGTACTAAGAATATGGCCCTGGCCAATTCAAACCGTCATCCGTCCTAGGGTCCTTCCTAGGAGATCCTCCCATTATCCTTGAGGTATCACCCGATGCCAAAAGGGCCTGGGTGTGCTTGATGTCCACATCAAGCACCGAGGTCAGCCAGGACACAGAATCAAGCAGTAACGACAAGGAGGCATCGACTACAGAAACCTCTCTAGCCTACACTTCCTCCCAAACCCCTTTCCTCTACCCCCCAACTGGCTTCGTCTCCCAGCAGGTTTTGGAAACATTGGTATTACCCAACATATCGTCAGCATTCCCAGTTTGGTACCTTGTTCCCCCTTCTGGAACAAGAGCCACCAATGTTACTTCCACAGCATTAAAGCCCCTCAGCCCTAAGGAGCCCCTTCCAACCCAAGAAACGGTCGAGACCACCCCACAAAGGAAGTCCATATTGCGATACCGGTTATCACGACCAAGAAAACCGCAAACAGAGGAAAGAAGATGGTGACCCCCACCATTTAGAGGCAATCACCAATCTGTGCCATATGCGATGTTATAGGGCATCCTACCCACATATGTCCATAGTCGGATGAGTTAAAACCACTCCCCGAATCCGAAGCAGACGTGTCGACGCTGCGTTCCCATAAAAAAGTACCTACCTCAAAAAATAAAGGCAAACTGATACGTACCCATCACGCATGCTCTCTCTGTGGTACCTACGGGAACTATACCCATCCTTGTCCAGAGATACCATGATATAGGGATGCCTTACATGCGATCGAGCGATCCAATCAAGAGGATCCCTCCATCCAGTTGGTTAACGACTAACCTTGCACCATCCTATACTTACAAGAGGAACATAGGATTGTAGAAAGCCCCCTAATAATACCCATTATACGTTGTACGCTATGAGATGAACGTGGCCACCACCTCGAAGAGTGCTTAGCATTAGAGCTGATTTACATATGGTATCCAATAGAAAGGTATTACTATGTGGGGCTTTGGGAAGTGAAATTCACATGCTCGTTATGTGCCGACAATCACCTTTTGGAGGATTGTCACTACATACCTCGCTTCCAGCTAGCCCTTGATAGCCTCCGCTCAACCATAGTTCACCTTTCCTAAGAAGACGATATGGATGCCAAGTCCATTAACAGCTCCATGACCCAAGCAAATGAGATGAGAAGATCTATTATGTTCTTGACAGCTGAAGAATAGCCTAGCAAGGAACCCCTCATTACCCCCAATGGAAATTCGCAGCAATGACTAGTGTGTGCGTTATGCAAAAATACAGACCATGTAGTCATCCATTGCATCGATTTAGTAGCCTTCCGGCGATGGTTCCCCATCAGAACTCGAACTAAAATCGATGGAAATTTTGTATCAAGGATATTCTACCTAATATGTCAAGGTAATAATTACAAGCGACATTGTACTTATGCCCCGCATATTTGTCCCACTATTGACATGATTAATGCCATAAAGAAGAGACAAGATGATCTTAGAGAATGGCATAAAACATACATCGCCGGATCAATGTCCTCACCGCCGAAATGGTGTGTTAAGCCTGACAAGACAACACACGAACAAAGAGTAACTTCAACCAAGCCTAGGATAACATGTGGCCTATGTGGTCGGAATGACCACCAAGTCAACCAATGCAGAGAACTCAAGCCCCTAGCAAACAGTCTCCGCGTAGTCTCTTCTCTCCCCCAGAAAATTCTCTCTAATAAAGAGAAGATCACATGCACTTATTGCCTAATTTTCTCACACTTCACCATATGTTTAAGTGTATACATCTCCCAAGCTGAGAGAGGCATGAGATGTGTTGAGTCTACACTCCACTAAAAAGGAAGACAAGTATAAGCCAACGACATGAAAATGGAGATAGAAGACAACCTCATCTACGTCTAACCCTTTCCAAGCATCCACACCAGGAAAAACGAGTGGCATAGAATCACACACTATCTACTCTGTTTTCTCATTAACAGCATGCACCATCTGCACTGGCCTGGATCACACACCAGAGACATGCTTGTTAATGGAAACATTTAGGCACCTCTATGGCAGGCATAATTTCCACCTATTGGAAACTGACTATCCTGATGGGGAACCTAACTTTGAACCCATACAAAATCTTGTTATAGATATTTTTCCCCTGCCAAATGCCAATGATACGATTCACCACAGACGATTTGTATCTGTTCATATTGGCGATAGGATTACTGCCTCACCCTCGCCCTAGGATTTCCATCATAATCCTGTCACGAAAAACAAAGGCACCTTGCGCTTTTACATTGATATCCACAAGATCCCAAACCTAAATGCCGCCATCGAACTCCTTTATGACACCCAACCTCTAGAACAATGCCTAGTACAACTAGAGCTAGTTGACGAAAGTCAGCGACAATTGCTGCAACACAATGAGGCACACAAGAAAAGGGTGAAAGCATCATTCGACCGCGAAATCAACCCTCGCTCATTTACCTAGGGAGAATTAGTCCTTTGCTACGATGTCTCAAAAGAGGCCTTAGGGCCAGGAAAGTTCAAAAACCTGTGGAAATGACCCTACATCATAAAACAATGCCTCCGACAGGGGGCATACATCTTGAAGGAACCGGACGGGACTGGCCTCACTAAACCTGTCGACGGACTTTACCTCAAGAAGTTCTACCCACAAGGGCCCCAAAGGCCCTTCCCCTAGAGTGAAAGTACACAAAACCCAATCACCAAAATATTTTTGACCCAAAAACATGCTTAAGGTGCCAACATGGATCACCAAAATGAACCATACTTTGGATTTGTTACTGGAGCATCGCGATGGTCTCAAAACTTAGCTGTAGCTGCCTAGGTCATCTACCACCCTGATCGACCACCACTGTGTTCAAACAATGTGTGCATCAGATCAGCAACAAAAAATCAGGAAAAATATGATGCCATCATTGGAATTATGTGTGACTCCCTCCACAGGGGCATTCACGATATGCATATCGACCTTGATTCCCAGTTAGTAGTATCGCAGCTAAACCAAAAATTTGAAACCTAAGACACACACCTGTTTAGAAAATATTTGTGTGCCAAAATATTAAGCTGAAAATTTGATTACATTACGTTTTCACATGTATCAAGGAATCAAAATGAAACAGCTGATCGCATAGCTAAAAATACCCTGAACTAGAATGTATCTCGAATAAACCATCATCCATAAAAAAAAAAACATAGATATCCATCAGCATAACAAAAAATATATAAATCGAAGTTAATAGCACATCACGAAGAGCCGTAAAAAATATCTCTCATATATATATAAAAAAATATGTGTATCTGACTACAAAAAATAGTATTGCTAGCCCACTGGCCAGCCCAAAGATAAAAAATTCATCAAAAATAAGGGAAGCATCCTCATAACAGGTACTTTCCCTTTTTACAAGTATACTCTAGGGCAGTGCTCCCTCAAGAGGAGCACCTAGACCCACCACCACTCCTAGTGCCACCACCGGAGCTGTTGTCGCCACTACGATTGCCACCTACTGAAGAGTGGACCGATAATCCCTCTTGCGGGCCATCACCATCTCTAACCAAACCTCCTCGAAGTCATCCATAAAACCTCGAGAAGGCATACCTTAGGTCAAGCAGTCCACTCGACCCCGTAAGTCCTCAAGAGTGGTCACTTGAGTCGTAAGTAATGTAATGTGCCCCTCCGCCGCATCTGCACGAGCTCGCTCGGCCGCAACCTCTGCTGCAGTTGAGCTATTGCCTTCACCAGAAGGGCCACCACGATCTCCACCAGGTGCATCAGCACCACCACCCGGTCCACCTACATCACCTCTGCCTTGACCACCTTGAGGTCGTAGCAGAGGGTCGTGACCCACCATTCGGGCCACCGGGCGACCTACCTCGCCAACATTTGCACGAGTAACCAAAATAATGTCAGTGTTAAGAACAAAACACGTAAGAACATAAATACTGACACAAATGCAGAAGAAATATAACACATACCTGTAGGTCCCCAGACATAACCAAATGGGAGACCCATATCTGGGTCACCCTGGAAGTCCATCCCTGCATACGAGTATGGCAAGAACATCTGTGGGTTTCCCTCAAACCAGGCCACTGTCCTGGTGTTCCAATAATGCCCCACCCTGCCACCACCGCCCCACAACATCACTGGAGCCCACCTCCTCATCCATGGCTCCCGTGGCCCCCCAATGGGCATCACAACCACCGGCCTTAGCAACACCACCCTCTCATACATAATCCTGCACAGAGTGCTAGCGTACACAAATGACTTAGGTCCATGTTGGACCTTGTTGAATTGCGACACCATCCCATCAAAACAAAAGTGACTGAAATCGAAAAAGTGCCCACCCCTCAATTGGCGTAAAACTCCGACCTGCAGGTCAGATGCCCGATGTGGAGCAAACAACCCCTTCGATTGCACAATAACTACGAGAGCACACCGCTCTGCCACATCTGTGATTGATGCAATGTTGATGCATCCCTTAGTAAAAGGCGCACCACCACAATTTCGCCTCTGGAATCTGTCTAGGTTGACTCTCCTAGTAGAGAGTGGGTACCTTAGAGCCTCACCTTGAGGCAACAACCCGGTCACAAAATAAATATCCGTCTCAGGATAGATCACCAGGTTCGTCCGTCACAGCACGAACATATTGCGCCTCTGGCGCGGATGCTATATAATGTAACGTAATAGTCAGTCCTAAGACCAAAGGAACTCGCTCTCAACTAACTTCAGAAGGCCCCATGTGGCCAACTGATGACGTGCCCCAGCATCAGTAGCTAGATCAGTCTGAATCTCAGGCCAATCCCGCTCTCCCCACACTAACCTTCCAAGCAACATAGGCACCCATCAGTATAGAGAAAAACATCAAAAACAGATAAGAAACAAAAAATTTCTGTCACTATGGACTTTGCGTGCCTATCCCTTAGACTGACGTGCCCTCGCACACCTGTTTCCTTTACAGGCGCGCCTTTTCATGCAAAAAGTAGGGAACAACGTTCCCTCGTGTGCCTGTCCCTTAGATTTGCATGCAAGAAAGGCGCGCTTTTGCCTAGATCACCTGTGCAATCTAGGGAAATTGTTGCTAGAATGCCATAAAAACCTAATTTGTACGGTCCCGACACCATCAAATTGAAGAAATTACAATGCAGGATGTCATGAAAGTTACCTCGGCATAGTATCGCTAGTCCCTGGTACATGGGCTGACCGCAACGAGAAGAAAAACTCTTCCGGAATCTCTGATATCCAAAATTCAAAAAGTACAAATGAATAGGATTAGGGCCATAATCCCATATTTATTGCCCTTTTCCAGAACTTTGGAGGTCCATAACAGGGTATCAGAAGGTCCATTCCACAAACTGTAAGTTGCACCATCATCAGTATGCCATGATGAACAAAAGCGATGCCACACATTCGCTTTCCAAGAAAAATATTTTTCAGTATCGGTAGGTATGCCATCTCCCATATTATTTTTTAAAAGCTCCTATCTTTCAAATAATATTTGATGAAAAGAAGATGCTTTCACTTTAGGTAGTTGTTTTTGCAGGAAGAACCCGTAGCCCACTTACAACACCATCCGCTGAACATCTCGGAGCAGGTATCATTCTACCCCCAACATGATAGAGTCCCAGAAAACTCTACATATCTTGACATCATTTCTCCATCAGAAATAAACCATAGGGTCCTCATACCCAACCGCATTTATCATCACCTCACTCGGCACATGATAAACGTCTGCGTTGGTTGGTAGAGACTCCCCTCCATGGCAATCATCACCCAACGTAGACCATATATCACATATCAAGTGATGCCATGGCCATACCATTTTAGTCTAGGAAGTGCCTCGTGCCCATCCATTCATTATGTGTAAGGTCAAGTTTACCATTCAAACTCAAACCCCCTTCCTAGACGATCAGATTGTACAAGAAGATTGAAAGTGCACTTCCATGCATCACATTTGGCCAACCATACCTCCATCAGCATAGTCCCATCTACGACACTTCTTCATCCGCATCATCAACCTCGCAAATGAGACCAACCAATGGGACCCCCACCCCCAACAAACCACCATCCTCACACATCTAGTGATTGAACCCCTTAATATTTTGGGGTACCCGTCTCTGTGTTTTGTACAAACCAAACCTCATTATTTTATTCTTTTGGTAACTGTACAAAGAACATAAATGATGCCCTTCGCCTCTTTGCCCTGATATGTCATATTTTCCCCCATGGCAGCAGTTCCTCATTCCCCTTGGTCGAAGTTTTTTTCCCCCATTCATGCACCATCATGACATTCATAGCCAGTTCACACTCGCCCTGGAAGTCCTACCGACTCAAGGGATTTCCCCTTCAAAAATACCTATGACTACCACCAAGCTGCTAAAGTATACTTCGACCTCGGGCCACTGAATCCCCATCATCCATTTTCAATCACCTATCACTAGCATGCCTATGTTAAACCCATCACATCTAGGTCCCCGACCCCTGAGGTCGACGACCCATGGTTTAGTTAAGGCTTCCTTTTCGTCGAAATTGACACCTCTTTTCCAAAAAAGAAGTGGAACCTTGGATCACCCCTCCCCATGCAAAGGGGTATCCTTGGGTGGCACTTTGGGAGACATCATTGTCCATATATTTCATCGATCCTCTTGAAATTTGACTATAGAAAAAGCTTTCATGTCGCGATGGTATCGTAAATTACAGCCGTTGCACTTTGATTGGACCCATCAAAGACTCGTGCCTCTATAAGTTCCTTTGTCAACAATGCTTACATGGCAAGGTCCCAACCAGTACATATGGAATTTATGCATATGGTTACCAAATTCCACCTATCAAAGAAAAAACGCCCTTGAGGGCATCAGCATTCATCGTCAACAACTGCCACCATCACTACCGCGGTAGTGACATACATAGTACATGTATCTGCCAATTTTATTTAACTAGTCATAGCATCACGAGCATGGGACATGCCCGCCTCATTGAAATTTTCTATATATGTTGTATATTTTCTTTTCTTGCAGGGGACTCTTAGGCCATGGTCATCTAGAAAATGGTGCAAGGTGTTTCCAATTCCAAAATTCTCGCAGGCCCCTCTCTCTCTCTGCACATGATACATAAAAGAAACTATAATGTATTTCGACTATACAGTTCCTCCTAGACCTCACACATTAGGAGGCCACTGTTAACACTGGAAAATCGTACAATATAATATGGCATTAATTAATGTCAAGCCTAAGGATTTACAGAGCAGAACACATTATGGAATGAAGAAAGTGTTTAAAATCTCTAAGGTTTTGAGAAAATCAGATTTGAACTAGTCATAAATGCTGGATTGCGTGCTTAATCCTTCGACAATAGCACCTTTTGCAGACCTTTTTGCCCGATAAGCACGCATTATTGGAAATGGAAAAAGGTCACTTTTTGGTACCACACCAAGAAAAGGATAGTTACTCCTTATATGAATCCACCTAAGGACAGCCACCAGCGCCTCCCTAGACATCATGTGAGCACACAAAGGAATATTTGAAGCACACAATGAAATCATATCTCTCCCTTGGGTCACCTTCCATCATGTACCAAGGGAGGGAAGGAGGATTTGGAACTCCATTATATAAAACCACCAAGAGATGAAGAAAGGGTGATCACATTGTTATGATGGCCAAATTTTCCCAAGAAACACCAGCAGTGTGTGACTCGGAGTTGGAGCTGAAGAGGACTCGATCGTTGGCCACTGAACAATCCTAGTCCACCACGACAAAGAGAGAGAGGGAGACTACATCGGAGGAAGAGCTTGTAAGGCAACATCCTTGCATCAGGACCTAGAGCCATTGCCTAGGTGCCTTTGGAAAGTGGGTAAAATTTCTTCTCCATTTCAAACATTTAATAAGAAGATGCCTTTGAGATGTCGTTGGTATTATTATCGTTTTGACTCTCTTTGATAACTTCTGTATATTTGTGTTTTATTTTTATTTTAACCAGAGCATAATTTAGAATATTGTTTCCACTAAATCTTATGCTTTTGAGCTCCACCACTTTGTGCTTGTTACCAAGAGTTTAAAGAGTAGACCACACTCTTTAAACTGGTGCGATTTCGTACACCCGTGAGACAAATCCACCACTACACATATGAAGAAATATTTTATGGTAATTCAAATGTGAGATTAACCAAGAAAGCACGACTTGATGAGGTGTTGATGAACATGTTTAGTTTGTTTGGTGAGTAGGAAGTAGAGGAAGAAAATATGGCACATTTGCAAGGTAGAAAAGGAAACCCAATCTAGACCGTTTTAAACTAAGAAAGGTGACAATTATTGATTACGGTAATTTTAAGTGAGTGGCACAAGATAGTAGTACAAATAAAACAAAAGGTTTTGGGACTTATATTGGAGCTCATTTGAATTCTATTTAAAACTATATATTGTTGTCCTCAAAACCTAGTCATAATCCAACCAAGGTTGCAATAATTTGTAGAAAATAATGTGTAGATTTTAAACTTCTCATGAAATTTAATAAATCACGAGACTAGAAGCTACTCTACTTATCTGCAGAAGAAAATTAACAATAGAGAACACAAATCATCAAAATTAATTAAGATTAATCACACGTAAGAAAATATTTATCTAGGAGAAAGAAACTGCACAAAACCCCTTACTATCTGCATTTCATTAATAAAAGAATCTCAATGAATGCAATATGCTTTCTCAAGATTTAGCACAAACTACCCCTGTATCTTCTATCCTCTTTCCGAATGATTGAAATTGACTAATATTTAGCCATTTTTAAAGCCTCCAATATCCTATTTCCTTGCACTATTCATTGAGGAATTAGCCCCTATTTTTTAGGGAAATTACTCAATTCAATTGCACAATTCTTGTAAGCCCAGAATTTGACTGCATGCACCACCTGTACAACTTGGATTAGTTTAAAAATAATAGTACATTGCCCTTGAACTCCAACCTCAAATGGATAACTTGAATTATCTATATGCATCAGCTATTTTGGGTTGACTTATCAGTTAATTGGATGACCACTGAGTGCAAATGAGGTTACACTACACAACTTAACCTTCCACTAGTTTCTCCAAGAGTTGGAACTAGTTTAAGTGAAAATAACTCAACTTAACCGAAGTCTCCAACTCGAATTAACTAATTTAACTAAGTGAAAAAAGTCGTGTAACCTCATTTAAATATCTCCAAGTATTCTGTTGAATTTAAAATTCATATTTTAATCTAGTTTGACCAAGGCAGAGTCAAAACTAGACTTTCCTGCTACATTTTCAGCACTCCCTCTCAATAAGAAATGGATTCAAGCTTCGGTGGTTCACTTTTATTGAAGAAATCTCTAGATTATCCACATTGTTATAAAATAATGGTCGATGTTTTGAATCCCAACGGGGATCCATCTTCAGGACAACATGTTGAATGAGGAATGAAAGAAGGACACAAGGTGAAGGTTTTAATAGTGACATAGAGAAAGGAACAGTCGACAAGAGCTAATTAATTAATATTTTATTAATTTGTTTAATAAACTATTTATTTATTTATTAATGAAATTTATTAAACAAATTAATAAAATATTAATTAATTAGCTCTTGTCGGCTCTTCTTTTCTCTGTGTCACTATTAAAACCTTCACCTTGTGTCCTTCTTTCATTTTTCATTCAACATCTTGTCCTGAAGATGGATCCCCATTGGGATTCGAAAGGTCGACCATTGTTTTATAACACTATGGATAATCCAGATATTTCTTCAAGAAAATGATTATCAGATAACCCAATATTACTTCTATGGAACTCGAATTTTCCTCTTGAAAAATATTTTTTCAAAATGTTTTCATCCTCTTTCTTTGTTGGAATGTACTGCAACAACATGATTAACCTCTACACATAATATCATATATGGTGGTACCAGATCTCTATGTGTTTGGATTGATCGTGAAAAATAGGATTTTGAAAGAGCTTAATGCAAATATGATTATCACAGTAAATCACTGTAGGATCCATCATCTGAACAAATAACCCAACAATAATCTTTCTCATCCAAATCACCTCACATGTTGCTTGAATGAAATCCATGTACTTTTCTTCTATCGAGTTGAGTGCCACAAATCTCTACTTCCTATTGTACCAAGAAATCGTTGCGTACCAAAAAATGAAAATTCCTCACGATGTGCTCTTCCGATATGATGGAATCCCCACCTAATCTTCATCTGTGAAGCCTCATAACTTCACTCCCTCTGTTTGTTTTTACCGATGTACAAAATAATTAGTTCCTCTGAGGTACCATATGACATGTTTAAGAGCCTTCCAAAATAATTTGGTAAGTCGAACCATGGCTTGGCTCAACTGGTTGATTGCATAACACATGTATGATCATGTGTTCACAAGGTACATGATTTACCCCACCAACTTCCTGTACATGGTAGCATCCACATCCTCATATGAAGTGGTATCATCCTTCCTCGAGTTGGTCGCTAGAGGAGTCTACATGGCTTACATGTCCATGAGGAACTTCTGAAGTATCTAGTTGGAATACTTTCCCTGAGAGACAAACAATTCCCCTTCTCCTTTCCATACTTCCAAACCAAGGAAATAGTGCATGAGATCCATGTCCTTCATTCTAAACTCTCTTGCAAGATACTCACAAGGCCTGATTAGGTGTTTATCACTGGTCAAAACCAAGTCATCAACATATAAGAAAATAATCAACAATTTACCTTCTACCAATATGTGGTAAAGGTTTGCATCACTTCACTTTTAGTGAAGCCCAAATAGGTGAGGTAGTTAGCAATCCTGGTTTACCAAGCACAAGGTGCTTTCTTCAACTCATACAACGCTTACTTGAGTATGCAAAAATGTGAATCTCTATCAAAGCCCTCAAAACCTTGAGGTTTTTCAATGTACAAATCCTCGTCAATAAATCCATTGAGGAATTTTATCTTCACATCCATCTGTTTGTTCTTCCACCCCATATGTGCAGCCACATCACGAATTGGTCTGATGGAATATTACCTTTCTAAAGGATAAAATGTCTCCTCATAGTCAATCCCTTCAACCTGTTAATCCACCTTGGCAAAAAATCTGTCCTTGTGATTCTCTATGCTTTTTTCTGCTACATTATTTACCTTGTAAAGCTATCTCGAACCTACCACTAATATGTTTTTTGGTCTTGGGAAAACTTCCCAAAAAATGTTTCCGATATTGGAATCATATTAGTATACCATAGCATCGACCCATACAAGCTTATCTATTGCTTCCTCAAATGATGTTGGTTCTATCTCTACTAGCTCAGTCATAAGAGTCATGTAGATAGTGTACCAATCCAGTGACCTCCTCTACATGTGTTGCGATGTGGATGCTCCCATATTTTGTCTAGCATCCTTCAATAAATTTTCACCTTTCCTGGTCCATTTCCTTCCTTCTTTGAATGTATTTTCTTGAGTGGTTGTCTCCACTCTTTTCTCCTCTTATCGTGGCTGCTCCACAACTTCTTGAGGTTCTTCCTTTGGAGTCAAAAGCACTTTGTCTACATTAAACTGAAGCTCCCTCTCAAGAGAACACTTCATTTCCTTTTCCTCATCGAAATTTTCATCTCTACGAACAATTTTCATCCTGAGAGATGGAAGGTACACATGATATTTGTGAGGTGTATCAATGTACCTCACAAATATCCCAAATTTGATGTCGGCTCTAGAATTTGGCTTACTTCCTTGGATACATGGAAATATACTGATGCTCCAAAAATCATGAAGTGCCACATTGTTATGGAACCAACTCCAAAAATAGAAGAAAAGAGAGATGAATGCCTTAGAAACCAACCTCTTCGAGGGGGAAAACTCCAGTACGTTACATAAATGAATAATTCTTGGATGATACAAATGACTAAAAACTCCTTCTATATATAGGAGTCCATTGGGTCACAATATAATCCTAGCTGACCTAACAACAATAATATAAGGGCACAATAATAACAATATTGGGGTTACAGGGGTAAAACAATAACAATAAGGGGGTTACAATAACAACAATAAGGGACTAAACTAGTAATATAGGGACCTAACATGCCCCTCTCCTTCAAAAAAGTGCTTTTCTCAATGCTTGAGTAGCTCTGGATGCTTCTGTATAAAATTATCATCCTCCCATGTAGAATATTTAGTGGGTAAGTTTGTTAGGTCACTATATTACAAGTATAGTCCCTTATTGTTGTTAGTGTAACCCCTTTATTGTTATTTTTATACACTTGTAACCCCGATATTGTTATTATTGTGCCCTTACATTATTATTGTTAGGTATACTAGGATTATATTGTGATCCCATGGACTCCTATTTATAGAAAGAGGTTTTGGTCATTTGTATGATCCAATAATTGTTCATTTATGTAATGTAAAGGAGGTTTCCCCTTCAAAGTGGCTTATTTCTAAGGTGTTGATCTCTCTTTTCTTCTATTTTTGGAGATGGTTTCATAACATTTGGTATTAGAGCTTTGGATTCTATAGTTTTGCTACTCCAAATAGGTCATCATGGAATTTTCGATATAATTTTGTTTCTACGAAGGTTCAAAAGATGAAATTTTTATAGAGTGAAGCCAAAATCTTGAGGAAATTTCTGCAAAAATGTCAGATCTTCATTCGAAAAATGTTCAGAGATATGATCTGTGGAAGTTAGGGATTTTTCAGGCTCCTCAATTTCGTCTCAAAGAAGTGATCGTGGGAAAATTGTCATAACGCTCTCTCTGAGCATCAGATTGGAATTTTGTAAAAAGCGGTTACAAGGACACGAACTGTAGTTTCCTGTGTATCAATTTCAGAGCCGAAGGAGGAAATAGTGACACATGGCACGTCGTACAATTTTTCTCTACTGAAATAGTCCATAATTAGGCCATTGTGGGAGATTGGGCATAACTTTACCTTGAATAATCCAAATCAGGTCAAACCCATGGAATTAGAGAGAACATTCAGAGGGATACTATAGAGCTGAATTTCAGATATTGAAGATCAAAAATCACAAAGATAATTTAGTTTCAATATCAAGCTCCTCAAAAGCAAGAAAAAGGTGAGTGTTTTTTTCTGAATTGCATAAGTCTTGTGTGAAAAATCAGTCTTAAGTGATTTTAAGGGCATATTGAAGCATAAATATTAGTATTGGGTTCTAAAATTCCACCTAAAAATAAGTCAACACCCACGAAGCCGTTAGAAGGCTCTACTATGACTCATGAAGAGGAAGAAGCACAACATGACATATCAAAATTACAAGAGAAAGTGCACCAAATTTCACTCTCGCAAAGAGAAACAAAAAAGGAAATGGAAGTTTTGAAAAAAGGCATGGAAGTTAAGATGGATGGTTTGAAGAAGGGCATGGAAACTAATATGGATGGTTTGAAGAAATGCATGGAATCTAATATGGATGTCATGGAAGTTGGCATGGAAGCTAAGATGGATGACATGGAATAAAAAATGAAATACAACATGGAAAACATGAAGAATGATCTAAAAGTATACATGGAAGGTTTGACAAAGTGGATACAAGAAATTTTTCCCAATGGAAAAAAGATAGTAGATGAAACTCATGATGAGAAAAAAATAAATTTTAATCGCGATTTCATAAACTATAATTTTGGATTGAAGAACCACCATATTCCAAAGATGGATATGAGGAAGTTTGATGGCAAGGATCCCGTAACATGGATACTACAGATGGAGAAATATTTTGATCTCAATAATGTGCAAAACACATAAAAGGAACGCATTGCAACTTTACATTTAAAACAAAATACATTTGTATGGTATTGATGGCTTTGCTCCCGTAAAAAAATTGTCACTTGGTCAAATTTTTACGGAGGAAATGATAACACATTATGAGGATACAAAGAGAAACACCTTCTTTAGCCAATTGATAAATCTCAAACAAAAGGGTTTAGTGGGGGAGCATATTGAGGGCTTCCAAAAATTGAATATAAGGGTAACTGATATAATAGAGGAACATCATATTTATGTCGTCATAGGGACTCTAAAGGATAACATCCAAAATTAAGTTCGCGTTTGGGAACTTGATTCATTGGAGAAGGCATTCAGGTTGGCAAGAAAAATTGAATGCAAAATTATGGCGACAAGGAAGCCTACCACTCACATCTATAAAGACTTCTAGAACCTATAAGGTTGACACCACAACAATTGGAAGAAAAAAAGAAATATGGCTTTGCTATAGTTGTGATAACAAATACACTAAAGGTCATAAGTGTGCTGATAATAAATTGTTTTTACATAGATTATGAAGAGGAGGAAGAAAATGAACAAGAAACTTTAAAAGAAGAGGATATACACTAGGAACCAACCCTAGAAGAAGAGTAAATGAGCCTGACCATATCGTGTAATGCATTGGAGGGAATTACCAATCCTCAAACTCTTAAGATAGAAGGACATATCAAGAATAAAAATTTAATAGTGGTTATTGATTCAGGTAGTACCCATAAGTTTATCCATTGTAAGGTATCTAAGGAATTGAATCGTTTCCTATACCCAACACTAGCATGTCAAGTGATGGTTGTGAATGGCGGAACTATAAATTTCTCTAGAAAATGCCATAATATCAAGCTAACCATGGGGGAATATGTATTGAATATTCCAATGGTTTCCATTCCAATGGGAGGTGCTGATGTTGTACTAGGAGTACAATGGTTACAATCTTTGGGTACGGTACCTTTTAATTTTCAAGAAATTTTCTTGAACCTTTTTTTCTGAAGGAAATGAAATTGAATTACGGGGCATCACAGGGAAGCCAAAAATACAATAAGTTCTAATGTCATGAAAAAGCTCTAAAGAAAGAAAAAAGATTCATAATTGCAATTATGCTGACTAGAAATTCCATCATCAAAATCATCTATTTCTCTAGATCTCCAAAAAGTCTTGGACAATCATTCTAAGGTTTTTAAAACTCCCAAAGGATTCCCACCTATTCATGCATGATCGTGCTATTCATTTGATTCCAGGAAGTTTTCATCTAAACATCAGGCTTTACAGATATCCTTATGTCCAAAAAAGTGAAATTCAACATATGATTGCAGATATGTTAGAGGCTGGTATAATTCAACCTAGTCAAAGTTCTGTATCTACTCCACTAGTATTGGTGCACAAGATGGGAAGATCATGGTGCATGTGTCTAGATTGTAGGGACCTCAATAAGCTCACTATTAAAGATAAATTTCCTATTCTAGTGATTGATAAATTATTGGATGAATTACATGGAGAAATTTGTTTTACCAAGTTGGATCTTCATTCAGGATAGCATCAAATTAGAATGAAGACTGAAGATATTTCGAAAACAACATTTTGAACTCATGAGGGTAATTATGAATTTTTGGTCATGCCTTTTGGCCTTACCAATGCACCTTCTACATTTCAAGGATTGATGAATTCCATTTTCAAAACCTTGCTTAGAAAATTTTTGCTAGTATTTTTTGATAACATACTAATCTACAACAGGTCTTTGAAGGATCATGTTGAACATGTTGATAGGGTGCTAAAACTATTGGAGGAGAAACAATTATATGCAAAACATCCAAATGTTTCTTTGGAGTACAAGAGGTGGAATATATGGGTCATATTGTATCTCATGAGGGTGTTAAGGTAGACCCTAAAAAAATTAAAGAAATTAAGGAATGGAAAGTCCCCACAACCATAAAAAAGTTGCAAGGATTTCTCAGATTAACACGGTATTATCACAAGTTTGCTAAGAAATATGGGAGAATAGAAGCACCTATGTCAGGATTATTGAATAAAGATGCATTTTTGTGGAATCTTGAAGCAACTAACGCCTTTAAACATCTTAAAGAGACAATGTGCCTAGCACCAGTTTTAGGTACGCTAGACTTAATAAAAACATTTATTATTGAATGTGATGCCTCAGGAAATGGAATTGGTGTTATTTTAATGCAAGAAGGAATTCCCATTGCTTTTGAAAGTCATCCAATGAAAGGAAAGTATTTACAGAATGCAATTTATGAGAAGGAAATTTTGGCAATAATACATGCACTAAAGAAATGGTGATAGTCTTAAACTAATCATGATAGTCTTAAACAATTTTTGGAACAAATACTATCTTCAGAAGAATAGAAAAAGTGGGTGACAAAGATGTTGGGTTATGACTTCGAAATCATCTACAAAAAAGGGAAGCTAAATTTTGTTGCAGATGCACTCTCAAGAAAGGATGAAGGGGTGGAATCATTACTTTGTGCCATTTCTATTATCCAACCAGATTGGATAACCGAAGCAAGGGATGAATGGAATAAGTACAAAGAAGTGTGGACACTCATTCAAAAATTGCAGCAAGATCCTAGTACATCTAATACATTTAGCTGGAAAAATGATTCCTTATGGTACAAATATTGCTTATATATCTGCAAGAATTCTCAACTAAAAAAATTATTCTTTTCGAATTGCACACTTATCCTTTAGGAGGACCATTGATATTTTTAAAAGCTTACCACAGGGTGAAGATAGAATTTTTTTGGGATGGCCTTAAATATGATATTCAAAATTTTGTGGCGGAATGTTTACTTTTCCAGCAAAATAAAGTTGAGACAATTAAGTCCCTGGGTTTTCTACAACCTTTATCCATTCCAAGTCAATGTTGGGAGGATAATTCAATGGATTTTATCACAGGTTTACCTAAGTCCAAAGGAAAGACTGTCATCATGGTATTAGTTGATAGAATGACAAAGTATGCACACTTTTATGCAATATATCATCCATCTAAAGCAAGTACAATTGATACTTCATTTATGGAAACAATTGAGAAGGTAAATGGATACCCAAATATTATTGTAAGTGACAAAGCTCCTATTTTTACTAAAAAATTTTGGATGGAATTATTTTCTTGTTTGGGTACACAACTAACTCATAGCTCATCTTATCATCCTCAATTCGATGGTCAAACAGAGATAGTGAATACATTTTTGAAAGGATATTTTCATTTTTTTGTATCTGATAATAAAACACAATGGCTCAAGTGGTTACCTCTTGCTAAATGGTGGTATAAAACTTCTTTCCATACTGTAGCAAAAATGAAGCCATTTATGGCACTTTATAGATATCATCCACCATCCAGCATATCTTCTTTAAGAGAAAATTCTAAGGTTGAAGCAGTGGAAGATCACATTGGGCATCGACAAGAAGTTCTCCGACTCTTAAAGGATAACCTAATTTGACACAAAATCAAATGAAACAACAGGCAGATCAACATCGTAGAAAGATAATTTTTTATGTAGGAGACTGGGTATTTTTACTGCTACAACCATACAAACAAATGCCACTCAAGCAATCTAAGAAGGACAATAAATTATCACCAAAGTACTATGGTCCTTACAAGGTGTTGTAAAATATTGGTACTATGGCATAAAAATTGGAGCTTCCTTCTTCTTCTCGAGTGCATCCAATTTTCCATGTTTCATGCTTAAATAAGTTTATAGGGACAAAATTGCAGTTCAACCAATATTGCCAGAACTTGATGAGGAAGGAAAAATCATATTGGCACTTGAAGCAGTAATGGCAATAAGAACTCGACAGATATTAAATCGATCAATTTTAGAGTATTCATCAAGTGGAATAACTTATCCACTGAATATTCTACATGGGAGGATGAGAATTTTATTCCAAAGTATCTGAAGCTACTCAAGCGTTGAGGACAACACTTTTTTGAAGGAGAGGGGCATGTTAGGTCCCTATATTACTATTATAGTCCCTTATTGTTGTGAGTGTAACCCCCTTATTGTTATTGTTGTACCCCTGTAACCCCAATATTGTTATTATTGTTCCCTTACACTATTATTTTTAGGTCGGCTAGGATTATATTGTGATCCCATGGACTCCTATATATAGAAGGAGGTTTTCGTCATTTGTATGATCCAAGAATTTTTCATTTATGTAATGTAAAGGAGGTTTCCCCCTCGAAGTGGCTTATTTATAAGGCATTGATCTCTCTTTTATTCTATTTTTGGAGTTGTTTTCATAATAAAGTTCTTCCACTTGATGAGATAATCTGAAATTGATCGATTTCGTAGCTATCGAGTTCTTGTTTCCATGACTTTTCAGGTTCCAATATAATTTTTCCATCCTCATCAAGTTCTAGACATATCGTTTGGACTAGAATTTTTTCACCTATAACCTTCCTTAAGCATGAAACATGTAAAAATGGATGCACTCGCGAAGAAGTAGGAAGCTCCAATTTTTATTCCATTGTACCAATATTTTGCAACACCTTATAAGGACATAGTACTTTGGCAATAATTTATTATCCTTATTAGCTTTCTTGAGGGACATTTGTTTGTATGGATGTAGCCTAAAAAATACCCAGTCTCCTACATCAAGACTTCTCTCGCTGCGATGTTGATCTGCTTGTTGTTTCATTCGATTTTGTGCCAAATTTAGGTTATCCTTTAAGATATGGAGAACTTCTTGTTAATGCTCGATGTGATCTTCCACTGCTTGAACCTTATACTTTTCTCTTAAAGATGATGTGATGGATGGTGGATGATATCCATAAAATGCAATAAATGGGGTCATTTTTGGTGTAGTATGGAAGGAAGTGTTATACCACCATTCAGCGAGAGGTAACTACTTGACCCATTGTGTTTGATTATCAGATACAAAAAAAGGAAGATATCCTTCCAAACATTTATTCACTATCTCAGTTTGACCATCGGATTGAGGATGATAAGATGAACTATGAGCTAGTTGAGTACCCAAACAATAAAATAATTCCATCCAAAAATTTCTAGTAAAAATGGGATCCCTGTCACTTACAATAATCTTTGGGTTTCCATATAGCTTTTGAATTTTTTCCATAAATGCAGTAGCAACTGTACTTTCTTTAAATGAATAAGATAATGCACAAAAGTGTGCATACTTGGTAAGTCTATCAACTACCACCATGATGGCGCTGTTTCCTTCTGACTTAGGTAAAACTGTGATAAAATCCATTGAAATCTTCTCCCAACATTGACTTGGAATGGATAAAGGTTGTAGAGGACCCGAGGTCTTAATTGTTGCAACTTTATTTTGTTGGTCAACCAAACATTCCACCACAAAATTTTGAATATCATATTTAAGGCCATCATAAAAAAATCTTTCTTCACCCTGTGGAAATTTTTTAAGAATCCCAAGTGTCCTCCTAAAGGAGTGTGCAATTCCAAAATAATCTTTTGTTTTAGTTGGGATTTCTTAAAAATATATAAGCGATCTTTGTACCATACAGAATCATTTTTCCATCTAAATGTATCAGATGTACTAGGATCTTGCTGCAATTTTTGAATGAGTGTCCACACTTCTTCGTCCTTCCTCCATTCATCCCTTGCTTTGGTTATCCAATCTGGTTGAATTATAGAAATGGCACAAAGCAATGCTTCCACCTCCTCATCCTTTCTTGAGAGTGCATCTACAACAACATTTAACTTCCCTTTTTTGTATATGATTTCAAAGTTATAACCCAACATCTTTGTGACCCATTTTTTCTACCCTTTTGAAGATAGTCTTTGTTCCAAAAAGTGTTTAAGACTATCATGATCAATTTTTACTTTAAAGTATCTTCCCATTAGGAAAGGTCGCCATTTATTTAGTGCATGAAGTATTGCCAACAGTCACTTGTCATAAATAGCTTTTTGTAAATACTTTCCTTTGATAGGACGACTATCAACAACAATGGGTCCTCCTTCTTGCATTACAACAACATCAATTCCATTTCCTGAGGCATCACATTCCACAATAAAGGTTTTTGTGAATTCTGGCATGGCTAAGACCAGTGCTAGGCACATTGCCTCTTTAAGATGTTCAAAGGCCTTAGTTGCTTCAAGAGTTCATGGAAATGCATCTTTATTCAATAATATTGTTAGGGGTGCTGCTATTCTGCCATAATGCTTAACAAATTTGTGATAATACCCCGTTAACCCCAGAAATCCTCGCAGCTGCTTTATGGTTGTGGGGACTTTCCATTCCTTAATGGCTTTAATTTTGTTGGGTCTACCTTAACACCCTCGTGAGATACAATATGACCTAGATATTCCACCTCTTGTACTCCAAAGAAAAATTTGGATGTTTTCTCATGTAATTGTTTCCCCTCCAAGAGTTTGAGAACCCCTTCAACATGTTGAACATGATCCTTCCAAGACCTGATGTATATTAGTATATCATCAAAAAACAATAGCACAAATTTTCAAAGGAAGGGTTTGAAAATGGAATTTATCAACCCTTGAAATGTGGAAGGTACATTCATAAGGCCAAAAGGCATGACCAAAAATTCATTATGACCCTCATGAGTTTGAAATGGTTTTTTTTAGAATATATTCAACCTTCATTCTAATTTGATGATATCCTGAACAAAGATCCAACTTGGTAAAATAAATTTCTCCATGTAATTCCTCCAATAATTCATCAATCATAGGAATGGGAAATTTATATTTAATAGTGAGCGTATTGAGATCCCTATAGTCTGGACACATCCGCCATGATCCATCCTTATTGTGCACCAATATTACTGGAGTAGAGAAAGAAATTTGACTAGGTTGAATTATACCAGCCTCTAACATTTCTGTAATCATACGTTCAATTTTTCTCTTTTGGAAATAAGGATATCTGTAAGGCCTAATTTTTGGAGGGACACTTCTTGGAATCAAATTAATAGCATGATCATGATCATGAATAGGTGGGAGTCCTTTGAGAGTTTAAAACACCTTGGAGTGATTTTCCAAGACTTTTTGCAGATCTAGAGAAATAAATGGTTTTGATGTTGGAACTTCTAGTGAGCATAATTGTGCAATTACACCTCGTTATTATTTCTTCAGAAGGTTGTAATGGCTTTAGAGCTTATTATATTTATTGGCTTCCCTATGATACCCCGTAACTCAACTTCCTTCTCTTCTGAAAAAGCTACCGTGCCCAAAGATTGTAAATATAGTACTTCTAGTACAACATCAACACCTCCCATTGGAATAGAAAGTACTATTCAATACATAGTCCCCCATGGTTAACTTGATATTATGGCACTTTCCAGAGCAATTTATAGTTCCTCCTTTTGCAACCATCACTTGAAATTCTGGTGTTGGGTAAAGGAAACAATTCAATTCCTTAGCTACCTTACAATGAATAAAATTATGGGTACTACCCGAATCAATCAACACTATTAATTTTTTCTTCTTGATATGTCCTTCTATCTTGAGAGTTTGAGGAGTATGGTCAGACTCATTTCTTATTCTTCTAGGGTTGGTTCTTGGTGTGTATCTTCTTCTTTTGAAGTGTCTTGTTCATTTTCTTCCTCCTCTTCACAATCTATGTAAAATAATTTCTTCTCCGCAGCCTTATGACCTTTAGTGTATTTTCTATCGCAACTATAGAAAAGCCTTTTTGCTCTTTTTTCTTCCAATTGTTGTGGTGTCAACCTTGTAGGTTGTGGAAGTCTAGGAGTAGCAACACTTCCGTCTTTATATATGTGAGTGGTAGGCTTCCTTTTCGCCATAATTTGACATTCAATTTTTCTTGCCAATCTGAATGCCTTCTCTAATGAATCAGGTTCCCAAACATGAACTTCATGTTGGATGTTATCCTTTAAAGTTCCTATGAGGACATCAATCTTGTGTTCCTTTGGAATATAAGTTACCCTTATATTCAATTTTTGGAAGTCCTCAATGTGATCCACCACTGAACCCTTTTGTTTTAGATTTATCAATTGGATAAAGAAGGCGTTTCTCTTTATATCCTCATTATGTGCTATCATTTCCTCCGTAAAAATTGACCAAGTGACAATTTTTTTACGGGAGCAAAGCCATTGATACCATAAAATGTTTTGTTCTAAATGTAAAGTTGCGATGCGTAACTTTTGTGTGTTTTGCACATTATTGAGATCAAAATATTGCTCCATCTATAGAATCCATATTACGGGATCCTTGCCATCAATCTTCCTAATATATATCTTTGGAATATGGTGGTTCTTCCATCCAAAATTAGAGTTAATGAAATCAAAATTAACATTTATTTTGTGCTCATCATGAGTTTCCTCTGCTATCTTTCTTCCATTAGCAAAAATTTCTTGTATCAACTTTGTCAAACCTTCCATGTCCGCTTTTAGATCATTCTTCATGTTTTCCATGTTTTCTTTCATTTTTTCATCGATCTTAGCTTCCATGTCATCCATCTTAGTTTCCATGCCAGCTTCCATGCCATCCATCTTATATTCAATTACTTTCTTCAAACCATCCATCTTTTCTTCCACTCTTTTCTTCAAAACTTCCATTTCATTTTTTGTTGATCTTTGCGAGAGTGAAATATGGTCCACTTGCTCATGTAATTTTGATATTTCATGTTGTATTTCTTCATCTTCATGAGTCATATTAGAGCCTTTTGAAGGCTTAATTTGTGTTGAATTATTTTTAGGGGCGATTTTATAACCTAATACGGATATATATTCTACAATATACCCTTGGAATCAATTCAAACTGATTTTTCAAACAAGACTTATGCAATTCGAAAATAATACACACCTTTTTCTTTCTTTTGAGGAGCTCAATATTGAAACTGAATTATCTCTGCGATTTCAAATATTAAATATCTAAAACTATCTCATGTCATAGCCCTCTAAATATTCTTTCGAATGCCACAAGTCTGACCTGATTTGGATTATTCAAGACTAAGTTATGCCCAATCTCCCACAATGACCTAGTTATAGATTGGTGCAGTAGAGAGAAATTATAAGGCATGCCACGTGTCACTATTTCCTCCTTCGACTCTGAAATTTATAGAAAGGAAAATATAGTTTTTTTACTTGCAGCCATGTCTTAAATAATTCCAATCCGATGCTCAGATTGAGATTTATGATGATTTTACCACAATCACCTTTTTGAGATTAAATTTGGGTGCCTGAAGAAACACTAAATTCTACAGATCATATCTCTGAACTTATTGCAAACCAAGATATGAAATTTTGATACGACGTTCCTCAAGATTTTGGCTTGACTCTGTAAAATTTTTAGCGTTTGAACCTTCGTAGAAAAAAAGTTATAGAGAAAATTCCACGATGACTTGTTTGGAGTAGCGAAAGCTTGGAATCTAAAGCTCTCATACCAAATGTTATGAAACCAACTCCAAAAATAGAAGAAAAAAGATATCAACGCCTTAGAAACCAACCACTTTGAGGGGGAAACCTCCAATACATTACATAAATGAACAATTATTGGATGATACAAATGACCAAAACCTCCTTCTATATATAGGAGTCCATTGGGTCACAATATAATCCTAGCCGACTTAATAATGTAAGGGCACAATAATAACAATATTGGGGTTACAGGGGTACAATAATAAAAATAAGGGGGTTACACTAACAACAATAAGGGACTACATTAGTAATATAGGGACCTAACACAGAAATCTAGGTTTTTCCCTGACAAATATTCTGCTAGTGTACTCATCCCAAGAATTAGATGAAGATTCACGTTCTACAAATAGACCATTGTGTTGCATGCTTCAACTGACAATTGAAGATGTATGCCCTTGTCATGCAAAATCACCCTTTCTACTCCCATAACACTTTTTTTCTTACTCTCAACCACCCATTCTGTTGTGGGTTGTGGGGTGTTGTCAACTCCCATCAAATGCCTTCCTTTGGATAGAAATTTTTAAAATCATTCAAATTTTACTCACCACCATTTTTCCTCTTTAGAGGCTCCACTTTCTTTCCATATTCATTCTCAACAAGTTCTTTAAATTCAACAAAATTGGAAAATGTCTGAAAATGTCTGACCTTTCTTCTCCATGAATAAAATATAGCACATATGTGAGAAATAATCTACAAATATAACATAATACTTATGCTTCGAAGTGGGGGCTATCAAAGGAGGTCAAAAGAAATCAGAGTGGATCCTTTGAAGTATTGCATGCACATTGTTATCATGACCATTGAAGGTGGATTTTATGTAATTCCCTAATGTACATCCTTTGAATGTATTATGCTACTCTAGTACTCCTTTGGGGTGTTCTGTGGTGATCTCCTACATGATCTTCAAATCTCCTTGATGCAAATGTCCAAGTCTTATATGCCATAATTTTTCGACATCTCGACTCTGCACTGTCTTTGCCATTGTGCTCAAAGCAGCATAATCTTCCATATCTAGCTTGTAGAGTTTCTTCACTTGAAACTCGATCTGCTTCACTTATCCTATGGAAATGTGCTTAATAATTCCTTTCCTTTTTTGAATACAACATCGTATCCATGATATTCCAACATCACAATGGAAACAAAATTCTTCTTTAGACCAGGTACAAATATCACATCCTTGATCCTAAGAGGGGAGCTTGAATCCCTCTGAAAGGTTATTATACATATTCCATTCACGTACCTAATATCATCTCCCATCTCAATGTGCATCTGGAGATATTTCTCCTCCAAGTCACTAAAAAAATATTTTTTCCCCGTCATATGGAACGAGGCACTGTTGCTGTGATACCATACAATTCCCATCACTATGCTCACAATGCATGCAATGTGGTTGAAGTCAAGTTTGATTTCTGAAGCTAAAGCTTCACTTTCAAGTCCTCCTGAGGTCTTATTTCTTGTCTTATTGTGTGGTAATTTCATGGCATAATGATCGAATTCATGATAGTGAAAGATCTTGATTCTGGACAAGTCTACTTCTTTCCCCATTGACTAGATTCTACTTTGGATTGGGATTTATACACTTTCCCTTTATTTTCATTTCCATCCAAGGCACATTTCTCCTCACCCTCTCCCTTATCTAAAGTTTGATATCTGGTATTCCTCCTTATTTATCCATGTACTAGATCAGACCTTAATTTCTCCTGGCCTAGTAGTTTCTCTCTACCACTTATCGAATCTTGATAACTATTCCAACTCTTATTAAGGCCCAAGAGGGCTAGAGATACCAAGTATTCTTGAGAGACATTAGCATTGACCCGGGAACTTTCATCATGACATTATGTAAACCTACTCAAGTACTGTGGAATTGTGTCATTCTTTTGTGTCTTAATAATATCAAGTGTGTCCTTAAGTGCCATATTCCTATGGTCACTATTATTCTTGAAAAACTTTGTCAGTGTTTTCTAAATCATAAACAAAGTCTCTTTCACATTTATATTTGAGACAATATCATCCCGTAATCCCTCCAATAATATTCTCCTCACTTTGGCCACATCCTTCTTCCGCTGAGCAAGATTTTATGCATCAGATGTTTGGGTTTTTGCTACTTTAGACTTGATGTATTATAGTAGGCCATTTTCATCCAATACTTCCACAATGCACTCCTTCCATGCCATAAATTTTGTGGTTCCTTCCAAAAGATACTCGAGCTTGAGTCCATTGAAAGACACCTTCTCAGTCCTTGAGAAAACCTTTAACACTAATCTTCAACTTTGAATCTCCTTCAAGTACAACTTTGAATTATCTTCTATAATATGAATATAGCTATAATACCATGTAGAAATTGGTGTGCATATTATAAATTACTCATGAAATTTACTAATTCGAAATACTAGAAGCTACTCTACTGATCTGCAGAAGAAAATTCATGATCGAGAACAAAAATCATTAAAATGCATCAATATTAAAGACACATAAAAATATATTTATCTCGGGGAAAGAAACTTCTTAACACCCTTTACTATCTGTATTTCATTAATCAAATAATCTGGATGAATACAATATGCTTGCTCAAGATTGAGCATAATATGCACCTACATCTTATATCCTCTACTTGATTGAATCAAATTGACCAATACTTAGCCAAATTTTCAAGCCTCCAAGCTCCTCTTTCATTGTGTTCTTCACTGATGTATTATCCCCTATGTTTTAGGGAAAATCCTTAATTCGATTGCGCAATTCTTGTAGGCCCATCCTTTGACTACATGCACCTCCTGTACCACATGGATTAGTTTACAACTTATGGTACACTTCTGGTTAACTCCAATCTCAAATGGGTAACTCAAATTCTCTACATGCATCAGCTATTTTGGGATAATTTATCACTTAACCAGATTACCACTGAGGGTGACTAAAGTTACACTACATAACTTGACCTTCCACTAGTTTCTCCAAGAGTTGGAACTAGTTTAACTGAAAATAACTCAATGTAACTATAGTATTTTTCTAGAAATTAGAAATCAGTCATACTTAAATAAAATCAAGTGTATCCAGCTCTAATTGATAAAGTTATCTTAGTGACAAAATCCATGTCACCTAGTTAACTACCTCCAAGTGTTCTGATGAAATTGAAATTGAAATTTTAATCTAGGTTGACAAAGGAACAATCAAAACTATATTTTCTTGCTTCATTTTCAATATAATTTATCTTTATCCATATTCCAATGAGTAGCAAAACTAGAGAAAAAGTTATTTCTACATGTCATCTCCTTGAATTTCTTAGGAAACATAAAAATTATGTACAGAAGCATTGGCTTCTATGTGAATACATTTGGAGCATTAAAAATAAAACAACATATGATAGCAAGTTGGTTGATTCTTAGACAATGTTGTGTGTTAGGTCTCACAATGGTACACAAAATATGTATAAATTTCCCCTTCAAGCACTACAATAACCTTTTATTATTGAAGGAAATCCTTCATTGTTGAGTTTCAAAATCTAAGGACTTAACAACATAGTTGTGTTGTGTTGAAAAATAATTAAGAGGTTTGGACATCCCCTAATAGTATGACCAAGGATTGTTTTATTTGATAAATATAATAATGTACCAAAATCATGGAATCTATGATCAAGGGTGATTTATAAGAGGACTCCTTGCTTGACCCAATTCCTTAGGATAAGGATTTTAATTTCCCTAACGAATTGACCCAATTGACCTTGAAGATGTTTTAATTCAAGCTTTTAACTATCTTAAGCTATTGCAAATAGAATGTCTAAGGTAAATTATATGGTGAAACCTTAGCTCAATATTAAATTTCATTATGTTGTCTATGTATATTGTCTTAGGGTTCATTCAATTGTCTCTTGGTATTTTTCCAAGTCACATGAGACTATGGTAGAGGAAACGTTGATATGAGTATCCAACATGGGATACATTGACCCTTGAAGTAAGAAAAGCTGCGCATGTTTCTTATAGATAAATATATAAATAAAAAATTTATATATACAAATGAAATATAGGCATGAAGATCCCCTTTTTATAGGGTAGAACCATAAAATGTAGATTTTTCATTTCCATTTGATGTCACCAAAATAAAAATGTATTGCCACTCCTACTAGAAATAATTAGGCTATAAAATTATTAAATTATTTCTATTGAAAGTATGCAATATTTTTTTTAGTATTTCAGGTAGTGCACGATCTTATCTATGGAGAAAAAGCATCTTGTCTCAGAGAACATAGGTAACAATTATTAATACTAAATACACACCAATATAAAATTGGACTAGCTATTTATCATGGGACTATGGTTAATATTTCCATGGTATGGTTGGCTATGATATTAATCAAAAACTAAATTCCTCTTCAGTTAGTGTACATTCTTACTCTAGATTGCAAAATTTAGGCGTCTAGGAAAAAAGTGATGCTTTTACTAAAATGAAGAAGCTGAATGTTTTGTGATGGAGGTAACTAACTTGGACACGTTGGGACATTATTAGGGAAGGTGTCATATACATGTTTGATATGTGTCCTATTCTAGAAGATGTGTCATGAACATGTTTGGTATGTGTCATAGCGTGTCTTGTGCCCAACATGTGGTATAAAAACATGTAGGTACTGCTACACGTGTCATATTTCCTATCAATTTTGAGATATTTTTTCAATATTGTGGAAGTAGTGCCAATTCCTATTTATAGAAAGTACATGTGGTATTGGAGCTATTGTGTAAAGCCATGACAATATACAACAATAGCCACAACATCCTAACATTTGTAATGTATTTCATCCAAGGTTTGGTAATGTGATATATGCATAGTAAATGTAGGAAATATACGGAGGATAAGGCATTATTTTTATAACAAATGGTTTCTCTTATTGAAATTAGTTGCATAGTGTATCCTTCATCTAGGATAATTGTAACCCTACCTTTTACTATGGATTCCGAGTGTTTATGGTTTGTGTGACTGTTGTTATTTGGATGGGTTTCTCCAGTGTATTTTAGTGGTAAAATATATTATAATTACCACCTTTAGGAATATTTCTCCTTTTGGCACTTCTACTTTAAATGAGTTTAAGTAGAAAAATTTTTGCTGATACACTAAGTGCGATTTTTAGGGTCAAGGACCAGATTAGGGAAATATGTTTCCATTGACAATAACAACCTTCAACCAACCTATGTGGATCAAATCGACATTTTTATGACAATCTCACAACTTAGTTCTCTAATATGACTACAATTATGGATTGTGGTCTGATGCTTAAACACTTGTCCTTGTCTTTTGAGTTGGTATTTAAATTCTGCAATCAGGCCTGCCAAAGTTAGTTGACAACTCCAACATTGAATAGTCACAATCATAACAATTTTTCCATAAGTAGATATATTCCTACACAATCTAGTTAGGTGTAAGGTGTTACTTCTAGATTCTGAAAAATGATTATTGATTTAATGACTATCTCATGAAAATCATATGAAACTTCCATCGAGCAAAAATATCTAGAAATAGTAAATCTTTATTTATCCCTGAACTACAACTAATACAAAGGTACATATGTAGAAAAAAATAATGTTGCATTATGTGTATAATGTTACACAAATTTTTTTTAGTGATCTCATTTATAGGAGTGAGAGATGGAGGATCACCTTTTATTTTGATGTCCCATGTAACTTTGGATTCAGGGGGCTCCCTTTCCACCTTTTTCAAGAACTTTGATGTGATATGTCATGATCACTTTGTGAGGTAAGTGATTCAAACAAAAATCTCAATCTCTACATGTTCCTTCCTAGATGGATGCCTTCAAGAATACGACTTCATAAGTTTATATTTTTTACTAGTCCCATCTGTTTTGGGAAACAAGAAACATAGAGAGAGCCATGATGCTTTAGATTCTAGATTAGTGAGTTAAAATTTTGACATATTAAGCTTAAAATAATGATGACGAAGCGAAAAATACAATCAACATATTGATACTTGGAAATCTAACGACAGATGAATGGGCACCAAAAGACCACCCTCATCACATATTTTCATAGTTGTTGCAATGGAGCTTTAACATCCTTATACATTATTCTCACTTCTCAAAGGGAAAATATTCGAGAATCATTGGTTAGGTGCATGGATTTTTCAACTTGAAAAGAAGCATTATCCATCTGATATCATTCCAACATGTTGGAATTACTTCCAACCACTGCCATGAATAAATGTGGTAGCAGCCCACACTTCTTTAAATTTTCTATGCAGAGAAGGATGAAGCTTGGATTTCAAGCCCGAAGGAATTTTCATGAAATCCATGCAAAATCTAAACAACAGAGTACCCGACCTTACCTCTGCACTTATTTCTTACCTGCCGCATCAACATACCATTTTCCCGTAACACTTTATGTTTTCCAATAAGTTCCACAAGTTATGTTGTTTGAGTTGCAATGCGATATCACCATAGCATGTCACAATCACTGAAGTTTGTTTTTACTGTTAAATGCCGACAAGGTATTTTATTTTTGATATGATGCGACGTGTGCAATCGCATATGTTTTAGTTTCCAGTTAAGCACCCGCAAAGTTAAATGTTTTTCGATGCGATACGTTCGTGCCACACATCACAATCAGAATGTCTTAAGGATTTCCATTATGGAAACGAGTTAAGTTTTACACCATGCGATGGAGAGCGTGACATGACATGATTTTAAAGTTGGAACCGATAATATTTTAGGTCCGGGTTCTTATGTTTTGTACGTTGTTTCATGTGAAAATAGCAATGCGGCTCTGTGTGTCGTTTAATGAATAAATGGGCTTTCACAACAAAGGGATGATTGGTTGTTACCCATCCTTCCAGCATTGAAATGCATTAAGTTAATAGGCTACGAAATTTTTTGTAATAGATATATATGTAATTTCATATGTTTTCAGAGAAGAGTTGAATAAATTAAAAAAGCTCCTCTCCTGTGCCTGGAAAATCCACAAATACCACAGTTCAATGGTAAAAATTATGAGTATTGGGCCATTACAATGAGGGCCCTGTTTTCTTCACAAGATATTTGTGAGCTGGTGGAAAATGGTTTTCCAAAACCAGCAGATGCAACGACGCTTAATGTTTTGACACAAGCAGAAAGAGACTTGTTGAAAGATAATAGGAAGGATTCCAAATCCCTCTTATATATCTTCCAAGAAATACCTGAGAGTATTTTCCCAAGAGTTGTAGGAACAATGAAGTCTAAGGACGCATGGGATATCCTCAAGACAACCTATCAAGGCACGGAGAACGTGAAGACAACAAAACTTCAAATGTTGAGGAGAGATTTTTAAACTCTTTGTATGAAATATTTTGATAACATAGACTCATTCTTCACACATGTGATTGGGTTGGTTACCCAAATCAGGTCTCATGGAGAGACAATTGAGGAAAGGAGAATAATGGAGAAAGTGTTAAGAAGTCTACCATCAAGATTTGATGCCATAGTAGTGGCCATAGATGAGACGAAGGATCTCTCACAATTTTCAGTGGATGAACTTCATGCATTTCTAATGTCTCATGAGCACAGACTGAATATAGAAACGAAACCCTCATTGGAGCATGCATTCAAGACAAAAATGTCTTTTGGTCAAGGTAGAGGTCAAGGAAGATCAAACTACCGAGGAAAAGGAAGAAGCCCACACAGAGGTGGAAGAAGTAGCCCTGCAAGCACAAGTGGAAGGGGCAGCAACCAGAATCAAAGTGAAGTCTCAAGCCAGACTCAAGCACAAGGAGAGAGGTATAATAAATCCCAAGTCCAATATCATTATTGCAAAAAATATGGCCATTATTCCAATGAATGTAGAAATAAAAAAAATGACATGGGTAGTAAACCTAGTGTAAATTTTACAAGAGAAAATCAAAACCAAGGAAATGTGCTTTTAACTTGTAATGTAGCGCAAGAAAAACAAGAAGATGTATGGTTTTTAGATTCAGGGTGTAGTAGCCATATGACTGGAAACATAGCAATGTTTTCCAATCTAGATGAGAGTGTTAAATCTGAAGTGACATGGGGACTGATAGCAAGGTCTCTGTCATGGGGAAAGGAAGAGTAAAAATACTGACAAAGAAGGGATAAAAGAATTTTGTGTGAGATGTTTATTATGTACCTGGCCTGAAATGTAGCCTTATAAGTATGGGACAGCTTGTGAATAAGGGCTATAATGTGTTTTTTAAGAATTAAGTTTGTACAATAATGGATATACCTCCAAGTAGACAGGTCATTGCAAAAGTGCATATGACAAGCAATAGGATGTTTCCTCTAAAGATCATAATAGACTTGAAAGAAGGAGGTGTTGTAGCAGAAGTCACATAAGACGTCTTTTAGGAAGAAGTGAAAGATTAAAACTGGTTATGTCATTTGATATTTGGACATCTCAATTTTGGAGGTTTGAACCTGTTGCATAGAAAAGGGATGGTAAATGGATTACCACTCATAGAGAAAGCAGACAACCTATGTGAAGGCTTCATCTTGGGGAAACAAAATAGAGAATAATTTCCAGCAGGAAACAGTATAAGGGCAAAGGCACCCTTAGATATTGTCCACTCAGATTTATGCGGACCAATGTAAACGCCATCATTAGCTGGCAGTTATTATGTTTTGACATTTAAAAATGATTACGCAAGGAAGACATGGGTGTATTTTCTAAAACGAAAAAGTGAAGTGTTTGAATAGTTCTACCACTTCAAAGGTTTTTTTGAGAAGAAAAGTGGACCCTACATAAAAGTGTTGAGAACTGATAGAGGTGAAGAATACATTTCAAATTACTTCTTGCATTTCTGTAGGGAGCATGGAATACACAAGAAATTTACCACAAGGTATACACCGCAAAAAAATGGTGTAGGAGAAAGAAAAAATAAAACCATCATGGACATGGTAAGAAGTATGTTGAAGGAAAAGCATTTTACAAATGAGTATTAGGCAAAAGCTCTCAATTGTGCATCATATATTTTAAATATATGTCCAACCAAAGCTGTTATGAATAGAGTTTTGGAAGATGCATGGAGTGGAACAAACCATTTTTTCACTCACATGAGAGTATTTGGATGTGTGGCATATGCACATGTCCCAGATCATTTAATGAAAAAGTTGGACATCAAGGGGAGATGTGTATATTTGTTGGATACAGTGATGAATACAAGGCCTACAAGCTCTATTATCATGAAATTAGACCTGATAGGCTGCTAACCAAATAAATATCATGTAAATATTTCAAACCAATCTTTTGATTAAGGCTTAGCCTCCTCAACCTGAGAGGGCTCTCTCAAAGGGTTAATGATTTTTGATAAAAATAGAGATGGCTAACTCTATGTGGAGGTAATAATTAGATAAATGATAAATGTAGGTTGAAAATCACATCAACAAGTATAAATTGGGCTTATGGAGTCAAAATAGTTTCACTTAACATGGAAGTTGAGGCATATCAGAGTTCTAGTCAAGAGATACACATGTGAAACTGTAAGAAACACAATCAGTTTATCCATATAGGAAGTCAGAGCATCAAAGATGAATTCTATGTAACATAGACAAACACCACTGCAATAGCATAATAAAATATGCAATTAGAACAGGAACACACTAGAACTCCTTTTGAATCCCACGTTGGCTAAGTAGAATTCTTTGTATTAGCTGAAAACCAGTCAATTACAATAAGCACAGTTTTTTCCTAAAAGTGTCCAACCCCTATATATTTGACTTATTGGTCCTTTATAGACCATTTACAACATGAGATAATCTTATCTTGTGCTAGATCCATCAAATTCTTGACTCTTGACACCTTGCATAACCATATGACATGGTATTTATTACAAAAAGACAACTAATCTAATAAACAATCCTATTACAAATATGATTCAAAACTCCTTAACTCTATCCATAAAAACCTTATCTAAACTAAATTACATCATTTTCCAAGTTTCTTCACACATGGTCGAATCTAGATGATAGGCTTCGAATCTTTATGATCATAATGCTAACCTCCATCAAAGTAGGAAACAATCCCCTGTTTTCTAGGTATAGGGTCCTTTGCAATCTTGGAACATTCTGACCACCATGAATTCATTATTTCGAGCTCCTTAGATGTTAGAAATTGCATTAAGACATGCCAAACCTCCTCCTTAATCTCCAGTATTCCAAAACCATCTCTAAACTGCTCAAATGGGCTGTAATAAATTGCGCTACAAAAACAACACAGTTTCGTAGCGTTTTTTGTAGCGTTGCTCTTTGACCCATTTTTCTTCAAAATATTTACATATTTCCTCCAAAATTAACTTCATTATCTTTAAATAAAACCTCCTTAGCATTATCAGTTCTTGATTCATGTTTTTACCCCCAAAATTTGGTGAAAAAGGGCAAGAAAAGTTGCTACAATAGCTTCGTAGCGCTTTTCTCCATTTTTACACTGTCTATGTTATGAAACTGCTGAGTGAGTAGTTTTGTTCAAAATTTTCAAAAATGAAAGTTGCAAATGTAGAAAAACAGCAAAATAAATTGATTCCATCATATCCAAAAGCCATATAAATTGAAAACAGAGTCATTTCAGCCTTCATGAGGTCCTTTCTTCATTTTCACTTAACTTAGCTTTTGACTCTTTAATGTTTGTCATTTTAAAACATTTTTTTATTTAAATCATCTTGAGTCAATTTCAGTTGTTTCTCCAAGTCCTCCACTTGATCTTTAAGAGTCCTATTATTAGCTCTCGAGTGAGTATTTATTACTCTAACAAAATTAGCTTCCTTGATGGCTGGAATTGTCCATGTGAAAAACTGCTCTGCACTGCTTGGAGTTTCAGAAATAGCACCAGTTTTACCTTCCCATAGTGCCTTCATTATTTTGAACTCTACTTTCTCAATATTGTGCTTTCTAGCCCTCTTTCTCATCACAAAAATTTCTTGGTTTTCCAACCTCAATTTCTCCTCAAGATGTTTAAACGTTGTCATTTCTTCTTTTGCCTTCTTTGCTCTACTGGCTGTATGCCTCACTACAGGTGTTGATAAATCAACAACTTCTTCAGGGGATTGAGCTGTCTCAATAGGTTCTTCAACTTCCTTAATGCTTTCACTAAGTTTCTTAGCATGTATAGTTCTAGGTTTCCTTGCTTGAAATATGAAGGCTGCATTCTCACCCTCAAACTCAAGATTCTTTGCAGAATTAGCTTTTTTTTGTTTATGCTCATCTAGTCCAATGAACTCAGCTTGAACAATGGGTGTCTCCTCTATGTCAATTGCATGCAAGATGTCATCTAAGTTTCCCTTTATCATTGGGTTGTCCTCTATATCTGTAGAAACTGGTTTTCCCTTTAATGCCACTGCTTGGCTTCTTGTTACTCTTTTGATTTCATGTTTGCTAACATATTGTTTCTGTTTTGCCCCTTTGACTATCTTTGAACTCTGTTTTGCAGGTGATGGAGTTGGAGTATCAAGCACTTGTGTTTGCTATGTCCTTTTCTCAGCTTGTTTTCTTGGATTCATTTTTTCAAATTCCTTTGGTTTTGCAACTACAGGTTGGCTAAAATCTACTACTGGTGGTGATGGAGTTCCTTTAGTTTTAGGGTTTCTAGTAGGAATTAATGTTTCCAACTCAAAAACATTTATAAACAAAAAGGATGACCATTCCTTGCATATCTTTTGAAGCTCATTCAAAATCAATAACTTCATCAAACCATGATGAAACAAAGATGTTTCAAAACCTTCAGATTTGGCTTGTACTTTATCAGCCAATTTAGTAGGACTCCTATGGAGATACAAGGGAAAATCAAGTGAACTATTACATGTGAAATACAGAAGCAACTTGAAATGATATGTGTACACCTTATGATATCTGCCCTCACATTTAAAATACCTCTGAATATTGAACAACAACTTTGCGTAAGTGTCCTTCACGCAGCTTCTAGGGATTGCATTATTAAGCTCCATACCTGCATACTCAGCTTTCATGAATTATTCGCATGGCTCCATATCAAATTTGAAGCTTCTAAACCAAGTTTCTTGACCCCTTAGTATCTCTATCACAACAGCAATAATCTCTGGTGTAATTGAAACATTTAGCATCCCAACTTGGTACTTGTTACATTAAAGTTCAAGGAAAATTATTTAGACACCTGTGTGTGGTAGCCATGCAACTTTTGAGAAAACCAAAGACAACTTACTCTTTTGAATGCCTCCATCACTGCTCGGTCTTCAATTATGGCCTTCATATCTTCAGGCTCATGTCTCAAGAATTGTCCCCCTTAGTGGACTTTCTTTTCTTCTGCCATGCTTCACAGAAAACATATAGGCCTCACTTGATAAACTGAAATAACCTCACTTGAAAATGAGAAATAGAAGCCTCGCTTGATTAGGATGAAGAGAACCTCTATATGGAACAAACACGGGTTGGGCTTAACACTTCAGAGCTTAGACACTCGAATGGAGGTAAAGGAAACGAGAATGACCAAGCAAGATTTTGAATTTGAAATGTCATCTCATAACTGAATTATGCCTCATTCATAGCCTATAATGACTATGATGACTACAACGTCGGTAAGTACACTAAATCTCATTATTAACTGACTCATCATACCACTAACCTACCATTTCCCAACAGATTTTGACAAATTTTAGTTCAAATGACAAGACAGTTTAGAAACCGCGCTTTCATAGATCCGATAGTGTATTTTTACCAGTTTGCGTTACGAAACTATTAGTGCTTTCATAGCAGAAATCAAATTTTTTGAACTAGTGGTGCTATGAAAACAAGGTTTCTTGGCTAATTGCACATTTTTGACCCGAAACTTTATGAAATGACTCACAAATGGAAATTATGGATATTTGACAATGAATGGACCTTAACAAAGACTTTATTTAAACTTAAGTATGAGATTTGAGCTTATAAAAATCTAACCTACCCTAAATCAAATCCTAATTTGACTTCTAATCCCAATTTTGAACCATGACCAAAAACAAACTTGACACAATGATGTTTTTAAAATATTTTGGGTGATAACAGGGGCTCCACTTGGGATAGTGTGCCCCTATGGTACACTAAGAACTAGTAGTTCCACTACTGCTATCCATTTTCTTGAACAAAACAGAAAAAAATTTAAATTGCCAAGCTTTCTTCTTGAGCTCTAATGGCCTTCAGCTCAGGCTCAAAATTGTTGATTTAGCTTGTCATTATTAGTAGAAAAACTCATAAAATGGAATATGTACAATGACATAAATGATCATTCAAATTTTTAGGAAGAGTAATGCTTTAAAAACTTGCCATTGACAGGTCCTCTAGCATATGATTTTCCATCCATCTCACGCAGTATGTAAGTATTGTTTCCATGGAAAGAAAATATCTTGAAATGACCTTTCCATAAGTTCTCAAACTTACCATGTTTGTCTCTCTCTTCAATTATGGCCTCCCATTTCAGCACTTCATCCTGAATTTGAAAAATTTCTTCCTTAATCTTCTTATCAAATGTCCTCTTGATTTTGTTTTGAGATTGTTGATTGCTGTTATAAACCTCTATTAGCCGATTGAATCTCCTTCCTGATTCTTGGAATATCCACCTTCTGAATTGCATTGAACCTATTTGGATCAATCTTAATCCCATATTTAGAAATGATGTGCCCAAGTAATTTACCTGAAGTTAAAGAAAAAATACTTTTGGTGGGATTTAGAGAGATGCCAAACCTTCTGCACTTCAGCAGAATTCTTTCTAGGTGTTTCAAGTGATATTATTTCCTCCTTGAGAAGACTCTTATATCATCAGGATAAACAACCACCATATCTTCCTTCTCTTTAGAAAAATCTATATCCATTGCCCTCTGAAAAGTAGCTCTTGCATTCATGAGACCAAACGGCATCTTAGCATACATGAAAGTACCCCAGGGTGTAGTAAAGGTTGTTTTTTCCTGATCATTAGGATGTACAAGGATTTTATTATAACCTGAAAAACCATGAAGCATAGACATTCTCTGAGAACCAACAATAGTTTGAAAAATTTGGTCCATCTTCGGGAGAGGATAATTGTCCTTCAGAGAGGCTTTATTGAGATTTCTGAAGTCAATACATATTCTAATTTCTCTACTCTTTTTCCTAACTGGAACCAAGTTTGCAAGCCAATTTGAAAATCTAATTGGAACAATGATTTTGGCATCAATGATTTTTTTTACCTCCTTCTCAATCAATGGCATGAGAAGTTGATCGATCCTCCTTAACTTTTGCTTGAAAGGCTTTTCATTTTCTTTTATGGGAATAATATGCTAAATAATAGTGGGGTCATATTCTTTCAAATCAACATAATTCCAAGAAAACAAATCTATGAATATATTCATCATTTCAATATATTTAAACTTCATATCAGCAGAAAGAAACTTTGAAAGTTTAATCATTTTCGGCGTAGCTACTGTACCAAGGTTACAGCTCTCAACTTCTTCATCATCAGCTTGTATTTTAGGGGACTTAAAGACATAATTCTGATCAAAAAGTTTTTCAAGAGGAATGAGTCCCTTTGGTATGGAATTTTTCTTTAGTTGCAAAACTTTAGACTTCCCTTTAGACACAACAAGCATATTTTGCTGATCTACTTGTATATTTTCAAACTCTTCTTTCAGCTCAATAAAGTTCTTCACTTGTTGATAATCCTCAAAATATTCCCAATGAGTAATATTATCAGGGATAGCTGGTCTATGGTCAATCTAAACCTCATATTTCTCTATGGAGTGCATAGGAATAATGAAAAGACTTGTAGAGATAGCAAGAGAATTAGCAATGGAGTTTTATTCTCTAGTTTTGACCATGAATGAATAAGCTTGAAAATTTTCCAACATTTCCAAAACTAAGTTCCTATATGCTCTCATCCTAATATCTTTTGTTTGATAAATGCCTTCAACCTGTTTAATGACTAACTTAGAATCTCCAAAAACAGAAATGTTTTGAGCATTCATTCTTTTCAAAACCTCTAAGCCCAAAATCAAGGATTCATACTGAGCCATGTTATTCATGCAATCAAAGTTCAATTTATAGGAAAAGAACTTACTCTCATCACTTGAACTTGTGATCCAAATCCCTGCTCCTGCTCCTTCCCTACCTGCTGATCCATAAAAATGTAATGACCACCAACCTTCCACCTCCTTATCACTACCTTATTGATCTTCTATTTGCTGATTTTCAGACTGCTGAATTTCAGAACTCCGATTTTCTGCTTTCCTCTCTTCTTATGATTGATTAGTCAACTCATTGAAAAGAATAGAAAAACCAATTTCAGTATCAAGAGCATAAATTGGAAAATTTTTTGGTTTTTCTTTACTACTCACCATGTAGGCCATTCTTGTCTCTCGGTACAGTCGTCTTTGCTCACCAAAAACAGGAAAAATGGCATAAGTAAGGTCCATCTGAATTGTAACTTTGATTTTCACTACCCATGACCTTGACAATAACATACCAAACTTCGGTAGAATTTTTGCTACAATGATGTCCATGACCACAGTCTTATCAGGAATTTGTGTTAGACCAACAACAAAATCCTTGATTAAACCAATGCATTGAACTGTTTTTGAATCGAAAGAAAACAAGTCTTTATATGGCCTACTTATTTCTAACCCCATTCCTTCCATGATTACTTTGGGCATAATATTGTGAGAGGCCCCTGAATCCAACATAGCATTATGCAGTGTCATGTCGTGAATGCTAATGCTGACATAAAAAGTAGGCACCTCCTCATTCTGTTCATCTTCTAGTCTTGGACCCAAGTATACGGTTGGATGATATTCTAATATATTCAAGGTATTAGCAGCTCCTGGTTGTGAATTTAAAATTTTTACAATCCTGCTTCTATATTCATTTACCTTGAGAATCTCAGAAAAAAGGGACTAATATTTTAATCTTAGAAATTTCATTCTCAAGGCTGAAAACATAAATAGATTTTTCAGCTTCTTTGATGGGAGGAACAACTGTTGTATCTTTCTTACCTTTAGCGAACTTAGGATCATCTTTCCTGCCATCAGCAACCTTAGATGTATCTTTCTTAGGTTGTGTTTTGTTTGCAATGATAGGCACATTTCTATTTATGCTATTGTATTGTTTTTGAATCTCAAAAATAACATGTTGATACCCCTTTATATAATCTAATGTTTCCTCTCCATGATCACTTTGGTCCAATTGATCATGTTCTTCTTTAGTCAAGAAAATTCTAGACATTTCGTCATCAAAATAGTGAATAGACTCTTCATGAATTTCAGGATCATCTTCTTCATCAACCAAGTTTTGTTGGAAAGGAGGTCTCACTGGAGGATCAAGCTGTTGATTTCTGTTTTCCCTTGGTCTTTGCTAATTCTGAGGTCTCCTAAACTGAGGGTTTCTAAATTGAGGTTCATGTTGTGTAGGAGAAGCATATGTATTCCCAAGGGCCAATCTATCGATCAAATTTTCCATTTTTTTCATCATTGAATCCAGCTTATCCTGAGAGGTAGAGGAGGAAGGTTTCTCTTCTTCTTTCACCTTAGTCTTACCCATTTTTTACTTTTTATCTACTATCAAATTAACCTCCACCTTCACTACATCATTTTTCATTTCAGCAAGTGAAGGGGATTCTATTTCTCTCAGTAGTATATAAAACTCAAAGTCAAAATCTTCAGCATATCTCATCTGAGCTAAATATTGTGGTGGTTTCAGATGGGTAGGAATAGCATCATACACCTTATTCAAAATTTTTGAAAAATTTTGAACAAATTCATTAGTAGCTATTTTCAAAGTGCTATACTCATGAGGGCTTGTACTGGATTAGTTCTATTTCCCCATTTTCTTAGAAAAGTATCCTAAAAATAATTTTAATTATGAATACTTCACACAGTAAGGACTTTATACCACTTCCTAACTTCACCAGTAAAACTCTGAGCAAACAACCTCAACTTAACATCTTCATCATCTAGCTCCTCCTTGTCTATAAAGTCATTAAATTAGTCCACATGTTCTTCTGCTGTAATTTCTTCATCACTTACCCAAGTTTTGATTCTAGAAGCATCTTTTTTAGGGAGGTCATGTAAGACAACTGGAAGAACAAGAGGGGCATATCTAGCAGGTGCAGCAGGTGGAGGAGGTATATTTCCAGCCATGGTTAAAGGGACTGTAGTAGCTTTAGGGATGGCATAAATAGAGGATGAAAAACTGCTATGAGGAGGACTATTTGGTCTATGTGGTCCACTAACAATTGAACTCCAATTTGGAAGAGGTAAACTAGCTTTGCTTTTAAACAAGACTTCAAAAGGATCAAGTTCTTTTAATTTTTCTAAAGAATCTTTTTCCAAGAACAAATCAGAAGTAGCATCTTCCCAAAACTCTTCTTTGTCTTTCTGTGTTACTAGAGTTGAGGTATAAATACCTATTTTATGCAAGTCTAAGACAATTTCAGTTAGCTATTTTTCACTTTCTGATCTAAAAAAAACCTCTTGAATTTTATCATCAACTCTTTTATCTTCAGGACTTCTTAAAATTTCAGAGGACAAGGATTTCGAATGTGATGGAGTACCTGATATTTTATAAATATGCCGTTATTGCCTATAGAAATGGTGTTTGGATTGTCCACAATGGTAGGTGGATCTATGTCAGGATTACTCCTTGTGTATCTCCTTCTTGAAGCCACCTTTGATCATATAATTTTTGAATGGAGTCACCAAGGTAGATGCATCCTCGAAAAGCTTCCTAAGCTTCTGCTACCTTCAGAAGTTCAGCTTCAAAATTTCAGAAAAGTATAATCTTCAGGCTCCCAACAGATGCACCAATTTGTTTTTACAAAATTGGACCTGATAAGCTGCTAATCAAATAAATATCATGTAAATATTTCAAACCAATATTTTGATTGAGGCTTAGCCTCCTCAACCTGAGAGGGATCTCTCAAAGGGTTAATGATTTTTAATAAAAATATAGATGGCTAACTCTATGTGGGGGTAATAATCAGATAAATGATAAATGTAGGTTCTAAATCACATCAGCAAGTACATATTGGTTTTATGGAGTCAAAATAGTTTCAGTAAACCAATAAATCTAATTAACATGGAAGTTGAGGCATATCAGAGTTCTAGTCAAGAGATACACATGTGAAACTATAATAAACACAATCAGTTTATCCATATAGGAAGTCAGAGCATCACAGATGAATTCTAAGTAACATAGATAAACACCACTTCAATAAGATAATAAAATATGCAATTAGAACAAGAACACACTAGAACTCCTTCTGAATCCCAAGTTGGCTAAGTAGAATTATCTGTATTAGCTGAAAACCAGTCAATTACAATAAGCACAATTTTTTGCTAAAAATGTCCAACCCCTGTATATTCGACTTCTTGGTATTTTACATACCATTTACAACATGAGATAATATTATCATGTGCTATATACATCGAATTCTTGACTCTTGACACCTTGCATAACCATATGACATGGTATTTATTACAAAAAGACAACTAATATAATAAACAGTCCTATTACAAATAGGATTCAAGCTCCTTAACTCTATCCATAAAAACCTTATATAAACTAAATTATATCATTTTCCAAGTGTATTCACACATGTTAGTATCTAGATGATAGGCTTCAAATTTTTATGACCATAATGCTGACCTCCATCAAAGTAGGAAGTAGTCCCCTGTTTTCTAGGCATAGGGTCCTTTGCAATCTTGGAATATTCTCACCACCATGAATTCATTATTTTGAGATCCTTATCTATTATAAATTGAATTAACATATGCCAAACCTCCTCCTTAAGCTCTGGCTATCCAAAACCATCTCTAGACTACTCAAATGGGCTGTAATAGACTGCGCTACGGAAACAACACAGTTTCGTAGCGCTTCTCTTTTACCCCTTTTTCTTCAAAATATTGACATATTTCCTCCAAAACTAACTTCAATATATTTAAATACAACCTCCTCAGCATAATCAATCCTTGATTCATGTTTTCCCCCCCAAAATTTAGTGAAAAAGGACAAGAGAAGCTGCTACAGTAGTTTCGTAGCGCTTTTCTCCCTTTTTACACTGTCTGGGCTACGAAACTACTGAGTGAGAAGTTTTGTTCAAAATTTTCAAAAATGAAAATTGAAAATGTAGCAAAACATCAAAATAAACTGATTCCATTATATCAAAAATCCATATAAACTGAAAACTGTAGGTTTTAACCCTGAACAAAAATTATCTACACACAAATCTTATAACAGAAAATGAACAATAGCGAGAGCATAAGACATAAAACAGATAAAAACAGAGATTTTCCCCTGGATCCCAAATCAGGACGACTAGCTTGATATTTCATTATATTCATTTTAGTGTTACAACAAATATATATACATGTCGAAGCATACATAAACCCTAATCCATTAACCCTGGATTAGAACATAACCGTAGTTCCCTTGACCGGATCTACAAAAATATCAGGGTCCGAAAACCATCGTACCCCAAAACCATGTGCAAAACCATGCACAAAACCATGGGCATGGACCGTCCACCAGAAATTAAGGACCAAAAATTTTCACTGGGGTGCTGCCTCGGACCCCGACAGGGGGGGCTACTATCTCCATGTGACCCCCCCATTGCACCCAGCGCAAAGGGAGGGCTATCGCCCCAACTCTTATCCCCCCACGCATGATTAGTCATGGAAAGAATATAACACATACCCAACAAAAACACAGTCATTTCAGCCTTCATGAGGTTCTTTCTTCATTTTCACTTAACTTAGCTTTTGACTCTTTAATGTTTTTCATTTTAAAACCTTTGTTCTTTAACTCATATTGAGTCAATTTTAGCTGTTGCTCCAAGTCCTCCACTTGATATTTAATCCTCCTGTTATTAGCTCTCAAGTGAGTATTTATTACTGTAACAAACTTAGCTTCCTTAATGGCTGGAACTGTCCATGTGAAAAACTACTCTGCACCGCTTAGAGTTTTATAAATAGCACTAGTTTTACCTCCCCACAGCGCCTTCATTATTTTGAAATCTGCTTTCTGAATATTGTGCTTTCTAGCCCTCTTTCTCATCACAGAAATTTATTGGTTTGCCAACCTCAATTTCTCCTTAAGATGTGTAAACCCTCTCATTTCTTCTTTTCCCTTCTTTGCTCTGTTGGATGTATGCTTTACTGCAGGTGTTGATAAATAAACAACTTCTTCAGGGGATTTAGCTATCTCAATAGGTTCTCTAACTTCCTTACTTCTTTCACTAAGTTTCTTAGCATGTCTTGTTGTAGGTTTCCTTGCTTGAAAGATGAAGGTTGCATTTTCACCCTCAAATGCAAGCTTCTTTGCAGACTTAGATTTTTTCTGTTTATGGTCATGTACTCCATGGAACATAGCTTGAACAATGGGTGTCTCCTATATGTCAATTGCATACATGATGTCACCTAAGTTTTCCTTTATCACTGGGCCATCCTCTGTATCTGTAGCAACTATTTTTCCATTTAATGCCACTGCTTGGCTTCTTATTACTCTTTTGATTTCCTTCATGCTGACATCTTGTTTTTGTTTTGCCTCTTTGACAATATTTGACCTTTGTTTTGCATGTGATGGAGTTGGAGTATCAAGCACTTGTGTTTGCTCTGTCCTTTCCTTGACTTGTTGCCTTGGCTTTAGTTTTGCAAATTCCTTTGGTTTTGCAACTACAGGTTGGCTAGACTCTGCTACTGGTGGTGATGGAGTTCCTTTAGTTTTAGGGTTTCTAGCAGGAGTTAATGTTTCCAACTAAAAACCATTTATAAACAAAAAGGATGACTAGTCCCTGCGTACCTTCTGAAGCTCATTCAAAATCAATAACTTCATCAAACCATGATGAAACAAAGATGTTTCACAACCTTCATATTTGGCTTGTACTTTATCAGTCATTTTCGCAAGACTTATGTAGACAAAAGGGAAAATCAAGTGAAATCTCACCTGCGAAATGTAGAAGCAGTTTGAAATGATATGTGTAAACCTTATGATATCTGCCTTCACATGTAAAATGCCTTTGAATATTTAAAAAAATCTTTGCATAAGTGTCCCTGATGCAGCTTCTAGGGATTGCATTATTGAGGTCCATACATGCATACTCAGCTTTCATGAATTCTTTGCATGGCTCCATATCAAATTTGAAACTTTTAAACCAAGTTTCTTGACCCCTTGGTATCTCTGTCACATCAGCAATAATCTCTGGTGTAATTGACACATTTAGCATCCCAACCTTGGTAGTTGTTCCATTGAAGTTAAAGGAAAACTATTTAGACACCTGTGTGTGGAAACCCTTCAACGTTTCACAAAACCAAAGACAACCTACTCATCTGAATGTCTGCATCACTGCTGGGTCTTCAATTATGGCCTTCATATCTTCAGGCTCATATCTCAAGAAGTGTCCCCCTATGTGGACTTTCTTTTCTTCTACGATGCTTCACAGAAAACTTGTCAGCCTCACTTGATAAACTAAAATAGCCTCACTTGAAAATGAGAAACAAAAGCCTTGCTTAATTAGGATGAAGAGAACCTTTGTATGCAACAACCATAGGTTTGGCTTAATACTTCAGAGCCTAGACACTCGAATGGAGGCAAAGGAAATGAGAATGACCAATTAAGCAATATTTTGAATTTGGAATGTCATCTCATAACTAAATTATGCCTCATTCATACCCTATCATGACTATGATGACTACAACGTGGATAAGTACACTAAATCGCATCATTAAGTGACTCATATTACCACTAACCTACCATTTCCCAACGAATTCTCACAAATTTTAGCTCAAATGATAAGACAATTTAGAAACCGCGCTTCCGTAGCGCTGACGGTGTATTTTTCCCAGTTTGTGCTACGAAAATATTAGTGCTTTCGTAGCACAAATCAAATTTTTTGAGCTAGTGGCGCTACGAAAACGAGGTTTCCTAGCTAATTGCACAGTTTTTACTCGAAACTTTATGGAATGACTTAGAAATTGAAATTATGGATATTTGACAATGAATGGACCTTAACAAAGACTTTATTTGAACTTAAGTATGGGCTTTGAGCTTATAAAAACCTAACCTACCCTTAATAAAATCCTAATTTGACTTCTAAACTCAATTTTGAACCATGACCAAAAACAAACTTGAAACAATGATGATTTGAAATTTTTTTGGTTGATAACAAGCTCTATAATCCATCAACCATGAAGGTAATAATCAGTAGAGATGTTAAATTCATTGAAGAAGAAGTTGGGGATAGAAGTTTAGAGAAGATCGTAAATGTGAAGACAAAGAGGAATTGTTTGCAGAAAATAATTCCTCAATGGTGGCTCCTCCTTGACCTACAAAATCTCAACAGAGCTCACTGCAAGAAAGCAATAGAGTAGCAGTGAGAAATCAAGAAAGTTCTTCTCCAAGCACAACATAGGGATCAACAACTTCCTCGACTTCAAGTGGAACTCCATAAACATCTTCAACAAATACAAGAAGACCAAGATTCAGAAACTTGAGTGAAATTTATGAGGAAGAAGAAGTAAATAATAATGTTGGTATAAATTATTTATTTTCTTTATTTTGTCCTGTTGATGACCCAATCCATTTCGAAGATGCATTCAAAGAATAAAAATGGATTGAAGCAATGAATGAAGATATTGAAGCAATAGAAGAGAAAGATACATGGGAGTTAGTGGACCTCCCACAAGGTAAATAAGTCATTGGAGTGAAATGGGTTTATAAGACCAAGAGCAATATTGAAGGCAAGATAGAAAGGCACAAAGCAAGAATTTTTGTTAAAGGCTACAACCAGCAGCAAGGAAGAGACTATGAAGAAACCTTTGCACCAATTGCAAGGATGAATACAGTGAGGACATTGTTGTCCATAGCAGCACAATAGAAGTGGAAAGTTTATCAAATGGATGTGAAGTCAACATTCTTGAATGGAGTGTTGAAAGAGGAGGTATATGTTGAAAAAACTCCTCACTATGAAATAGAAGGCCAAAAACACAAAGTATGTAAGTTGAAGAAAGCTCTTTATGGGCTAAATCAGGCACCAAGGGCATGGTACAACATGATTGATGCTTACCTGATGGATAATAGTTTTGACAAGTGTGATGGTGAACCCACATTATACATTAAAGAAAATGACGGTAAAATCCTTATTATTGTTTTATAGGTAGATGATTTAATTTTTACAAGAAATGATGTTTCTCTCAGTGTTGAATTTAAATCAGTCATGAAAAGTGAATTTGAAATGACTGACTTGCGTTTATTGAGATAATTTTTTGGGATAAAAGTAAAGAAAAATGAAAATGGAATTTTTATTTCCCAAACAAAATATGTTGCAGAAGTTTTAAAGAGGTTTAACATGTAGAATAGCAAAGCATCAACAACTCCAACTGTCATGGGGTTGAAGTTAAGAAAATAAGGTTGCAGCAAGAATGTTGATCCAACATTGCACAAAAGCATAGTTGGCAGTCTAATGTATTTGAATGCAACTAGGCCTGATATTATGTATGCAGTGAGTTTCATATCTAGATTCATGGAGACACCCAAGGAGACACATTGGCAAGCAGCCAAGAGAATATTACGTTTTGTGAATGGAATGAAGGAGTATGGTGTTGTATACTCCTCCACTGATAATTTTAAGCTTCTTGGTTACACTGGTAGTGATTGGCATGGAAGTGTAAATGATAGAAAGAGCACATCTGGGCATATATTTCACTTGGGATCGGGAGCCATTTCATCAGTTTCGAAGAAGCAGCCCATAGTCTCATTATCAACAGCAGAAGCTAAATATGTAGCAGCAACAACAACAACATGCCCAGTTTTTTGGATGAGAAGGATGCTGAGAGATTTATGTCATAAGAAAGACAAACGAACCACAATTTATTGTGATAACAGCTTAGCAATTTCATTGTCAAAGAATTCTGTTTTCTATAAGAGAACAAATCATATTGATGCAAAGTATCATTTTATAAGGGAATTGGTTAACAATGGTGAAATTGTTTTGTAGCGTTGTAGGTTAGAGGAACATTTTGATGATATCCTCACAAAGCCATTGGGAAAAATAAGTTTGTTTATCTCACAGAGTGTTTGGGAATGATCGATGGCGATAGTTGTGATTAAGGGGGAGTGTTGGAATTACTCCCAACGACCGCCATGAATAAATGTGGCAGAAGCCCACACTTCTTTAAATTTTCTGTTTAGAGAAGGACGAAGCCCGAATTTCAAACCCGAAGGTATTTTCATAAAATACACACAAAATGAAAAAAAAAAGAGTACCTAGCCTTACCTCTGCATTTATTTCTTACCTACCACTTCAACTTAAGATTTTCTTGCAACTTTGTGCCCACAACATTTATGTTTTTCGATAAGTTCCACAAGTTATGTTGTTTGAGTTGCGATGCGATATCACCACCGCGTATCGCAATCACTGAAGTTTGTGTTTACTGTTAAATGCCCGCAGGGTATTTTGTTTTGGATGCGATGCGATGTGCGTAATCACATATGTTTTAGTTTCTAGTTAAGCGCTTGCAAGGTTAAATGTTTTGCAATGTGATGCGATCGTGCCACTGCACATCACAATCACAAAGTCTTAAGTATTTCCCTTATCACAACAAGTTAAGTTTTGCGCCATTTGATGGAGGTCTGAATGCGACATGATTTCAAAGCCGGAACCAATAATATTTTAGGTCCGATATTTTATTTTTTGTACGCTATTTCATGTGAAAATAGTAACATGGCTCTGTGCATCGTTTAATGAAGAAATGGCCTTTAACAAAAAAGGGAAGATTTGTTGTTACCTGTCCATCGAGCATTGAAATGCATTAAGTTAACAGGATATGACCATTTTTTTAATATATATATATATATATATATATATATATATATATATATATATATGAAATTTAATATGTTTTTAGAGAAGAGTTGAATAAATTGAAAAATTTCCTCTCCTGTGAATTTTTTCTCTCTGTCTGTGTATGATTCTTTTTATTTCCGTGCGTATTTTGTATTCGCTGTGTTGTGGGGGAAACACATCCCTCTGTGTATTTTTTATTCAAAATTTCCAACACAACATAGTAGGAAAATTTCACGGATGTGTCATCGTCGTATTAGGCAATCTTATGTGTGAAACCCAATTGACAAACCCAAAAGCCCCTCCTCTCACCAAAATCCTCTTGTTACCACTAAAGAACGAGAAATGTATCAGCCACTGCATTCCACGTTGACACTGTAGTATCGTGCCTAGAAATTGCGGTATTGGGGAAAATTATGCACAAAACCCCATTGGAAAACCCCAAAGTCCCTCCTCCAGTCATAATACATCCTCTTGCACTAAATAATGGGAAATGAGTTGTTCATTGCACCAAGAGGTGCTCTAAAACCCAGTATAGGGTAGATGTGTAGGTGTAATGTAAGAATGTAAACAATTTTAAATGTGGGCTAATTGGAAAAAAAAAATAAAGAATGATATTCGGGATGAGTGCAAACATTTAAATGTTTTTTCAATAAATATAAAAAAGTTAAAGAAATAAAATTAATAAAATTCAATTTGTTATGTGTAGTTGTAATGTAAGTATGTAAACAATTTTAAACGTGGGTTAATTGGATTTTTTTATTATTATTAAAGAGTGATATTGGGGATGAGTGCAAACATTTAAATGTTTTTTCAATTAATAATAAAAATTTAAAGAAATTAAAAAAAAATATATATTTGTTATATTTTTATTTAAGTTATAAACTTGTAGATAATTTTTGGTAGAATACCATGGGCCAATATCATGCCTTATCAATGGAACATGCCCACAAACCATAAATTATTTCAGAGCCAAAACATTTTATAACAATGTGACACGATTCTTAACCATGGATATTCATCCCCACTTTACCATGGATATTATTAACTTGTAAAAAGTAGGAAATGTTTACAATACAATAGGAAAATACCATGGCTTATCAATACCACATGTCGAAAAAACATTACTTATTTCACAAAAAAATTATTTTATATCAAATGAAAATATTATTAACCATGGATAATCACCCCAAATTGTCATTCATATCATGAACTTGTGAATTGACTTTGTTACAATGCCATAATTTAGCAAAAACACAAGCCAAAAAATCATAACTTAATTCACAATCAAAATATTTATAAAAAATCATAACTTATTTCACAATAAAAATATTTTATTTTAATTTAATTATAATTTAATTTTATAACATATTTTTAATTGAAGCTAAAAATAAAAAGCTTATAATTATTTTATATATATATATCTAAACCCTCTAAGGGCTACTAAAAATATTCCCATAGAAATTAAATTAAGGTTTTAATAAAATATTGAGAATACTTTTATATTTAAAGTTGTGAAATGTATATAATATAAATAGTATTATTAAGAAACAACATAGATCCAAACTAAAGGTCCAAGCGACAAGAGGAAGAAAAGTGACTAACAATAATAGAGGAAAGATATGCATGATTTTTTAAAGTTTTTCATTATTGTATTTTCTTTTACATGATTGATAAAAAAATATAGGTTTAATATTTTACAATCAGTTGGTTTATTTTAATTTAGATACTTTAATAGACACAATAAAATGGGATCAAATTTAAGGGGGGAGGAAAGGTAGGGTCATAGTGACAAAGCTGTAGGGAAGAGGGAGAGTCTGATGAGGGAAGAGGGAGAGAGGGAGGTGGGAGAGAGAGGAGGGAAGAGAGACAAAGGGGGTGAGAGAGAGAGAGTGAAGGAGAGAGAGAGAGAGAGAGAGAGAGAGAGAGAGAGAGAGGACTCACGAGACGGATGGAGTTACAGAAGGGGTTGGAGGAGCGAGAGAGGGACGGAAGTAAAAATCCATAGAGGGAGAAAGGTGGAGACAGAGAGGGAGTGACATGGGGGCGATGGAGAGATATTGAGGGAGAGATGAGAGAAAGGGCCAAGAGAGAGACAGAAGGAGAGAGAGGGAAGAGAGAAAGGGAAGAGAGAGAGGGGGAGGAAGTGGGAGTGAGTGAGAGAGAAAGATAGATATGGAGAGAGAGTGTGTATGTTTGGGGTGACATAGAGAGAGGGAATAAGAAAGAGACATAGATTCAAATATAGAAATTATATAGTACTATATAACTAGCCTAGATCCATCTTAACTACGAACTTTTCAAGCACCAAGAGGGATCAAATCTCTGGAGGTAAGAACCTTTCCTCAAGTTTTGCACTGAAAAAGGAGGTTTTCACCTTGAGATATTGGATCCCTCTTGGTGCTTGATAGATGCAGAGTTAAGATGGATATAGGCTGGTTGCATTCCATCCTCACAGTGAAAAAAATTGCCACACATGGAAACTAAGTATGTAACTGTGTAGGTGTCATTGTCATGGTCCTTGACAAGTGATAATTGTTCATTTTGTTCTCCGCTTGTGGCTGCCCAATTTAAACCTTGGGCGAGAGCCTGCCGTGTGGAATCCATCGCCCATCAAAATCCTTCGTGATGACGATGAAGGAATCTTTTTAACCCGCAATTATGCCTTTGATTCCCTTCCTGATAGTTGTGAGTTTATCCAAGTTGAGTTTTACTATGGGTTCATCAATCTCCTACTTTGATTGGAATCTTCATATTGTTTTTGTTAAGAATTGTAATTACCCATAGGTTAAAATATGTCGTCAAAGGTATCTTCAACTATGACTACTTTCTATTCTTTCTCCTTAAGCCAAGCATCTGTTGCCTGCTTTATTTAAACTGGGTGACCAACACTTGTTCATGCCATGTCTATTTGAAAACCCCATTTTGTTCATGATTTGTCAATTGATTTTGATAAGCTAGGTGTCCTCTAGCTACTTCATCCAAATAGGCTTACCTACACCTGTCCCCTCCACGTCCATCTCAAAACCCCCACTCTGTGCCTTATCTATCAACTGATTTTTATAAAACAATAAAATTTCCAATAAATTAAATGATTAAGATAAAATGAGATTTTATTAATTGTCTTAAACAATGAAAAGTCCATGTTTAAGAAGAAATTTCAATTTCATCTTTATTTATTGTCTTAAACAACTCCCTTGTGTACTAGTGGTTTTTCTGAGTGACCATTGTTTCACCATGGGTTAACTATGATTAACCATCGTTTAACCATATTTTGACTATTTTTAACCACAATTGAATATGATTGACTATAGTTGACCATGGTTTGACTATGGTTTGAATATGGTGAACCATAGGCATCGATGGTCAATCATGGGCATCCACTATGTTCAATATAGTTCACTAGGGTTGACTATAGGTCACCTAGATATTGACTATGATACCTTTAATAACTATGGTTTACCATGGTAGTCAAGTTGACTCTGATGCCCATATTGACTAATTGACCATGTCAACAAAAGACAACCATAATTAACATATGTTAGTGTATAGTTAAGACATTATAAATGTATATATTGATATATTATTAATGTGTCATGAATATTATATTGAACTCTTATTAATATTATTTAGATATTATAATAATAATTTTATTATGTTAGTGATATATATATATATATATATATATATATGACATTAAAGTGAAAATTACATATTAATAATATATTAAATAATGTATCCTAGATATTAACTTTGTATTAAAAATTATATATTAATAAACTAGTTATTAATAAATTAATATTTTAATAAATAAATTAATATTTCAATTTATAAATTAATAAACTAAATATCTATAAATTAATGTTTTAATATAAAATATATTTCTGTAACAAAGGCCATAACCTTCTTCCTCATCGAAGGGCATAACCTAGAGTGTTTGGGCTTGCATTACGTTTGAATAATATAGTTGAAATATGAGGGAGCTCGAGCTGAGGCTTGAAGGCTACCCCAAACAAACACTGGTGAGATATGTCAGATCCATTTTCCTAATCTATTACAATTTCTTTTAAGCTTAATTTTATCCATCAGTATTATTAGATCATGGTGGGGCTGCAAGTCATAAATTATATAAACTAGCAATTGCACACTATTTTGCAACAGAAATGTTGTAAAGAAGTAACATAGGAAAGAGTAGTATGGAGGAAATGCTCTCACATGATATACCGTATATAAGACCTGAAACATATACAATGGAGAAGGTCTCCATAAAAGTGGCCCCCATACAAATATCACAGAAGCAAAAACAACACCAGAAAAAATTGAAGAACTAAAAATAAGAAGTTTTTCATATTACAATGAATGCGAGAAAAATTAATGGAATATTCCAATTTAATGTTTGCTAAGGAAAAATTCAGCGAGTACACTAGTGTAGTAATTAAACATGATACTATTATTAGTGGGGTAAATAAATTACAATATCCTGTGTACAGGTCGACGCTTCTTATTCTGGTGGGGTAACCAACCCCTACTATCAATTATAGAGCCAGAGCTAATCAAAGAACTTCTCTACAAGAAAAAAGCCAATTCTGCTTGAACAGAGCAGGAAAAGAGTAAGGATGTCGAACTGACATTTTCATTGTGGTATAGATGGCAGTTGTGGAAAGTTTTCATTGGTGGCAACGGTGAAAAAAAGTTTTCATAGTTGGAAACGTTGGAATGTTTTCAAATGTAGCACAAAGATTTTATGAAAACATTAAATGTAACTAAACTAATGCTAGCTAGCATTCATGAGTCTTGAAAATATGAAAAAAAATATATTAAAAACATATGATCTTTCCACTTACGAAGAGGCCAATAAGATGGAAAATCCGTTTGAGCTTAAAATTTTTAGTTTATAGGTAATCAATACCACGCTCAATAAACTTGATGAATACTAACCTACAACAAGGACTACTAATTCTAATTAAAATAAATTTATGCTTTTGATTAACAATATTAATATGAAATTATTTATTAAAATATTTTAACATTCTTATTTCTTTAAATTATTTTTTAAAACTTTTAATTATGTTGACTTTTATATCATTCATACCAAAAAGTTAAAATATATACTAAATTAGGTAAATTCAATTTCAATAAAGATTTACATATAAGTTAAATATTTAGAAAATGGTCCATCAAACCAAAATAATTATTTTTATAGGTATCTTATTTAGGAAATATTTTCACTAGTAATCATAAACCAAAGATTAAAATTTATATCAAAAGTAGTTATGTCTTTTTTCTCTTTTTAATTAATTAAGTAAAAAAAAGTTATGTAGACATGAATATTGATTTTATTTCGGCTTTCTGGTATAATTTTTTAATTATGTCACTTATACAAAAAAGTTAAAATATATACTAAATTAGGTATATCCCATTTCAATAAAGATTTAAATATAAAAAAAAATATTTGGAAAATGGCCTATGAAACAAAAATAATACATCTATAGGTATTCTGTTTTTTGTTTGGCATATGGTATTAATTTGTGATGAGATTGACCAATAATATTACAAAAAAGCTTATATACAAGTTAAAAACTTCTAGAGTAAAATAAAACTAAAAATATAAAATATCTTATTATCAAATAAAATTTTTAATATTTATAAACATTTACCCAACAATAATTTTAATATTGATAAAAATTTACCCAACATTTAAATTAAGTAACTACTAAACATACTTGAAATAATATATAATTGGAAATTCGTTATAAATAATTTAAAAAATGTCTGTGTCTACGGAATTGAGGTATCCCAAAATCCTATCACTACGAATACTCATGTAAGTATCATAACTTAGTCTTGTAAATGAGAAATATATGGAAAAATGTTTTGTTCACTGGATTTAAAAAATGCACTGTACACATAAAGAGCAATAGATCGCTCCATCAAAAATTTTGTCATGGTGAAATTCTGTGTTTAAAGGCTTCTAATTAGTACTTGAAATAAACTAGTCCTACTATTAGCGCACCATGTTGCTCTATGTTAAAGAAATTTATGCAGTAGCCTCTTTCAGCTCTATCACTACCTAACTCAACGTTGGACTCAAATACAGATCTCGCTGAACACGTCTAATCGCTACATTAGCAACATGAGTAATGGATTTCATCTCCTAATTCGACGGAGCCTTTCATCTATGAATTCTATTATTTTCTTCTGATTTTCTTCATTCTCCAGGTACAGTATCACCTATAACGATTCCAATAGGTCACGATTATTGTTAATCTAACATTCCAGTAATCACCATTATTGTTAATTTAAAATGGATTACAAACTACAAAGTTACAATATTATAATTGGATTTTTTTGGAATTTTCGATAATTCCAGAACAAAGACTGAGAGAATAATACTCTCCTTTAAACACAGAGAATAAAAAAAAAATTGTTCACTAATAGACAGAGTTGACACAAACTGGCTCTATTTCCTTAACTAAAAAAAAAACTATTACAAAAATTTTGATCTTCCTTTATCAGAGGGATTACACTATGAACTGGACTACTATAGACACAATGCTGTTAAAAACAAAATTTCTCTCTATCTCTTTCAAAAATCGCACATACAATGCTTTGTTTTTCTTCACTGTGTTTTCTCTGCCTGCGGACTTTTTTCACTACACAGTAAACTTACACACTATTACAATAAGCCTTCGGGCTTTTCACCTTTTTATATGGCGTGATATCAAAACATATAAACGAAACTATACAAAATAAAAATATGTTGGCGACATCTTTCTGTGGGACCTTGCGGAGGCACTCCTCTATGGATTCAATAGATCTATCTTGTGCTCTCACACTGATTCTCCACTATTGATCTGTGGTCATTGTATGATCGCTCGGTCAATTACGGAGGCACTCCTCTTTTCTTTTAAAACCTTTTCACTACCGCCATAACACTACGTTTAACAAAAAACAATGAAATTTAACCCCGGACTTCGAACCTTCTACAAACTGCATTGCTTTCTTTTCGCGTTACAAAACGCCTCTACATCAGTGAGGCTAAAACATGCGCAAACACATTTTTATTGGCTGTTGCTGGGCCCAGGGAATTCAAATAGAATTATAAGACGAATTTAATGAAATATTCACGTAACAGTTTGGCTCCGTGACATCATCGCCATTTGTTACGCGAAAAATTTAGAACGTATTTTATAAAGAGTTTCGGGTCCGGTTTTTGGTGTCTTGACATCGGCACCAAACCAACACAAAAAAATTTGATTGCTCCATGTCTCTGGTGTGCTAGCAGTGGGGTCCAATTTCAACATGGCCCTATTCAAATCCAAAACAAACTTTTCCGTGTAGAAAAAGACTATTTTCAAAAAGGTTGTAAGGGTTTTAAAGCCCGAATGACTATTTAACAGAAATAGCAAGCGACTGTAGATAAAATTCATTGAAACAAAAATAGAATGTGATTGTTTGCAGAGCAGTTGAAGTTAACATTTCAACACTCCCCCTTAAGTTAAACTGCTGGGTTATTTGTCATACCCATGCATTTCCTCACATATTCAAAGCTTTTCTGCACCAATGGCTTTGTCAGTATATCTACAAATTTCTCCTGAGTTCTTCAATGTTTTAAAATACTTTCTCCATTGTTCACTAGCTCCCTGATGTAGTGAAACTTAGCATCTATGTGCTTTTTTCTTTTGTGAAACACATAATTCTTTGACAGTTCTATGGCTGAGCTATTGTCACAATAAATCACTATGCCTTTTACCTGTTCTTGACATAAAATCCTCAACATTCTTCTCATCCACACTGCTTGACATGTTGCTGCTGTAGCTGCCACATACTCTGCCTCTGCTGTAGATAATGCTACAATAGGCTGTTTCTTATAAGCCCATGAAATGGCTCCTAAACCCATATGAAAAACCTAACCAGAAGTACTTTTCCATTCATCAATACTTCTAGCCCAATCACTGTTAGTATATCGAATCAATTCAAAATTTTCTAAAGTAGTATATAAAATCCCATACCTTTTAGTTCCTTTCACATACCTCAGAATTCGTTTTTTTGCTTGCCAATGTGCTTATTTTGGCCTCTCCATAAATCTGGAAATCAAACTAACAACATGCATAATAGCAGGCCTAGTTGCAATCAAATACATGAGGCTACGAACTATGCTCTTATGCAAACTAAGATCAAAATCCTTAGTGTTGTCCTCTTTGCTGAGTTTCAATCCCATTACTCTGGGAGTAATTGCTGCCTTGCAATGCTGCATATTAAATCTTTCCAAAAATTCATTTACATATTTAGCTTGAGAGATAAAAATCCCATTTTCATTTTTCTCTACTTCTATTCCTAAGAAGTATCTCAACAATCCCATATCAGTCATTTCAAATTCATCTTTCATGTCTGTATTAAAATTTTCAATGAGGTAATCAAAATTACCTATGAATATCACATCATCAACATGTAAAACAACAATGAGCATCTTACCATCTTTTTCCTTGATGTATAATGTGGGTTCTCCTTCACATTTTTCAAACCCATTTTCCAGTAGATAGGAATTTATCCTACTGTACCATGCTCTTGATTCTTTCTTCAGTCCATAAAGAGCTTTCGTTAATGTGCAAAATTTGTCCTCTTGGCCCTTTTTCTCATAGCCTAGAGGTTGTTTAACATAAACCTCTTCCATTAAAACTCCATTTAGGAATGATGATTTTACATCCATTTGGTAAAACTTCCATTTGTTTTGTGCTGCTATGGACATCACTTCTCTCACTATTTCCATTCTTGCAATTGGTGAAAAATTTTCCTCATAATCTCTTCCATGTTGCTGCTTATATCCTTTGACAACATGTCTGGCCTTGTGCCTTCCAATCTTACCTTCAGCATTTATTTTGGTCTTGTAGACCCATTTCACTCCAATGACTTGCTTACCTTTTCGGAGTTCAACCAAATCCCATGTTTTATTTCTCTCTATTGCATTAATTTCTTCATCCATAGAATCTATCCATTTCTTATCTTTTATAACTTCTTCAAAATGAATAGGATCATGTACATGATAGTATAAAGAAAAAAAAGATTTCATACCTTCATTCGTTGCCTCTTTCTCATAAATATCATTCAAATTTCTGAATCTCGTTCCCCTTTCATTTGGGGTACCTGTGCTTGAAGAAGCACTCATATCTACTCCTTGTGGTGTGCTTGGAGAAGCACTCTCATTACTTATCAAGGGTGTTATTAATCCAACTTGTGGTGTCCCTTGCTGTCCCTGTGTTGGTGGAGGTAGTGGTGCTGATGATGGATGTGTTTTAGCCATATCATCCTCATTTTCATCATGAGACAAACAACTCTTTACATTGAATTTTTTCTCAATGCTTCCATCCCAAGCTTCTTCTTCAATGAATTGAACATCTCTGCTCACAATAAATTTCTTGGTGGATGGGTTATACAACCTATAAGCTTTGGATTCCTCATTGTATCCAATAAAATTAGTACACTTCTCCACCTTGCTGTCCAACTTCTTCCTTACCTAATCTGGAATGTGTGCATAAGCCACACAACCAAAAACTTTAATGTGGGTGACACCTTGTTTTATCCCACTCCATGCTTCTTCAGGAACTCTATTCATCACTGCTTTTGTTGGGCATCTATTTAGTACATATGCTGCACAATGTACAGCTTCAACCCAATAATCATTTGAAAAATGTTTTTCCTTCAACATACTCCTTACCATATCCATGATGGTCCTATTTTTCCTTTCAGCAACTCCATTTTGCTGCAGTGTGTACCTTGCTATAAATTGCTTGTGTATGCCATTTTCTCTGCAAAAAATCATAAATTATTTAGAGATATATTCACCTCCTCTATCATTCCTTAAGACCTTGATATGCTGCCCACTTTGGTTGTCAACAAGTGCCTTAAAATTGCAGAAATTTTCAAACACTTCATCTTTATATTTCAAGAAATAAACCCAAGTTTTCCTTGTGAAATCATCAATAAAAGTTAGCATATAATGGCTGCTTGCAAGTGATGGTGTTTACATTGGTCCACACAAATCTAAATGGACAATTTCTAAGGGTGTGTTTACCCTTATGCTTTTTCCTAATGGAAAACTTTCTCTGTGTTGTTTACCCAAGATACAACTTTCACATAGGTTGTCTGGTTTCTCAATCAATGGTAATCCTCTTACCATTCCTTCCCTATGTAACAAATTAAGAGCTCCAAAGTTGAAATGTCCAAATCTCAAATGCCATAACCAGTTTTCATCCTTTACTTCTCTTTGGAATGTCTCTTGTGTCATTGCTGCCATTTCGTCTCCTTTCTTCAAATTTGCCCTCATCCTGAGAGGGAACATTCTGTCCCTTGTCATATTCACTTCAGCAATACATTGTTTGCTTGGTGGTTTATCCATGATGGTGCATACATCATATTCAAAGAAAACATTGTAGCCCTCTTGAATGAGCTGTCCAATGCTTAACAAATTACATTTCATACCTGGTACATAATATACATCAGATATGCTCTTCATTTCTCCTTTCTTTGTCAAGACATTTACTATGCCTTTTCCTGTGACGGAAACCTTACTGTTTGTTCCCAATGTGAATTGAGACTTCACATTTTCATCTAATATAGAAAACATAGCAATGTTTTCTGTCATATGGTTGCTACATCCTGAATCTAGAAACCATAAATCTTCACTCATTTCCTCAGCCATATTACATGCTAAAAATAATTTATCTTGGCTGATATTTTCTCTAGTAAAATTGGCATTGGTTCTATTACCCATGTCATTCTGCTTCTTCCTACATTCATTGGTATAATACCCATATTTTTTGTAATAATGACACTGGACATTTGATTTGTCATACCTTTGTCCATGAGCATGTTGTTGTCCACCTTGTTGCCTATTGCTTTGGCCTTGGTTCTGATTTTGATTGCTGCCCCTTCCTTTAGTATTTGCAGGGCTGTTTCTTCCTCCTCTGTTTTGGCTTCTGCCACTACCTTTTCCTCTGTTGTTTCCTCTGCCTTGACCTCTTCCTCTTCCAAAGGAAATTTGGGTCTTGAAGGCATGCTCCAAAGATGATTTTTCATTTCTACCCAATCTTTGTTCATGTGTCATCAGTGATGCATGAAGCTCATCAACTGAAAAATTTGAGAGATCTTTTGTCTCTTCAATGGTTGTGACTATAACATCAAACCTTGAGGGTAATATCCTCAAAAATTTCTCCACAATACTTTTTTCTTCAAGTGTTTCTCCATGATATCTTATTTGTGTGACCATCCCAATCACATGTGTGAATAATGAGTCAATGTTATCAGACTCTTTCATGCAGAGAATCTCAAAATCTCTCCTCAGAAATTGTAGCTTTGCTGTCTTCACCTTCTCCATACCTTGATAGGCTATTTTGAGGGTATCCCATGCATCCTTGGATCTCTTAGCTGCTGCTATCCTTGGAAACACACTCTCATGTACTGCTTGATAGAGATAGAAGAGGGATTTTGAGTCCTTCTTCCTATTGCTCTTCAACAAATCCTTCTCTACCTGTGTTAAGGCATTAAAATCTTGCTCATCTACTGGTTCTTGAAAACCATATTCAAAAAGCTCGAACAAGTATTGAGAGGCAAATAGGGCTCTCATGGTGATTTCCCAATAATCATAGTTCTTCGCATTGAACTGTGGGAGTTGAGAATTTCCAATACTCATGCTTGTGCTAGCTCCTGCCATGCCTAGCACTCTAAACTATGCTTTAAATCTTGACTGTGATTTTTAAATAAAATGACTGTCTTCAAACAGTAACACAAACTCTGTTTTGAGGAATACCTTGGATTTTAGTTGAGCCTTCACACTGCTGGAGAAACTGCTGCAAAAAAAAAAATCCTTCCTTCAGCTTCTTTCACAAATTCAAAGAGCTTGGACTAGCTCCAATACCATGTTGGAATTTCCAATAATTCCAGAAAAAAGACTGAGAGAATAATACTCTCCTTTAAATACAAAGAATAAAAAAAAAATTGCTCACTGATAGACAGAGTTGACACAAGCTGGTTCTATTTCATTAACTAAAAAAAAAACTATTACAAAAATTTTAATCTTCCTCTATCAGAGGGATTACACTATGAACTTGACTGCTACAGATGCAGTGCTGTTAAAAAAAAAAATTCTCTCTCTCACTTTCAAAAATTGCACATACAGTGCTCTGTTTTTCTTCACTGTGTTTTCTCTACCTACGGGCTCTTTTCACTACATAGTAAACCTACACACTATTAAAATAATCCTTTTGGTTTTTCACATTTTATATGGCACGATCTCAAAAAATAAAAACAAAACTATATAAAATAAAAATATATTGGCTACATCTTTCTGTGGGACCCTGCAGAGGCACTCCTCTACAGATTCAATAGATCTATGCTGTGCTCCTACACTGATTCTACACCGTTGATCTCTGGTCAATGTATGATCGCTCAATTAACTGTAGAGGCACTCCTCTGTTCTTTTAAAACCTTTCCACTGCCCCCGTAACACTATGTCTAATAAAAAACAATGAAATTTAACCCCGGACTTCAAACCTTCTACAAACTGCATTGCATTCTTTTCGCGTTACAAAACACCCCTACATCAGCGAGGCTAAAACTTGCGCAAACACATTCTAATTGGCTATTGCTAGGCCCGCAGAATTCAAATAGAATTATAAGCCGGATTTAATGAAATCTTCGCGTAACACTTTGGCTCCATGACGTCATCGCCATTTGTTACGCGAAAACTTTAGAACGTATTTTATAAAGAGTTTTCGGGTCTGGTTTTGGGTGTGCTGACGTTGGCACCAAAAAAATGTGAAAAACGTTGATTGGTCCACGTCTCTAGTGTGCTGGCAGTGGGGTCCACTTCCAACGTGGCCCTATTCAAATCCAAAGAAAAATTTGCCGCATACAAAAAGAATCTGTTTCCAAAAAGGTTGTAAGGGCTTTAAAGCCCGAATGACTATTCAACAGAAATAGCAAGCGGCTATTGATAAAACTCATTGAAACAAAAATAGAAAGCGGTTGTTTGCAGAGCAGTTGAAGTTAACACTTCAACAAATTTTTGTTTTTATAAATTTTCATAGAAGGAAAGTCAAACCATTGTATCATTCTGATTGATCACAATATTCAAATATTTAGAAATTTACAATTATAATATAAAATATAACATGTTTTGGATGAAAAGCTACATTCCTTACCCATCGAACTAGGTTTCATTATTTTGCTCCTATTTTTGCATGAAAAACTTGTCTACCACTTATAATCTCCAGCAGAACCACTCCAAAACTATACACATCACTCTTGTCTGTCAACATTTGAATTTGAAAATAAATGTGGAAACTATCTTAAGACAATCATTGAAACAATACAAAAATATTTTCTACTTTTTGTGGAAAAATACAAATAATTCATCCTCTCTTAATAGTTAATCCAGTTATGGGGATGTATGTGGTTTAGGTTGGATCGATGTATCTTGCCATTTCTTTCACCGCGGTGGTAATGTGAGAAGCCTCCCCATCAATTGTCATCCTTGAAAGACCAAAATCGCCCAATATTCCGTTCAAATTGTTGTCTAAAAAAATGTTGGCAGTCTTGACATCCCTTTGAATTATCTTTGGAGTGAAATCCATGTGCAAGTATTCCAATCCTTCAAATATTGCATTACAGGTGGATCAGAAGAAAACATGGTTAATGTTTATATCACGAAAAACTAATGTGCAATATTATTCTGAGAAAGACATACCCTGGCATGCCTCTTTAGTTATTTTCAGCCTTGTTTTCCAATTTAGTTCGGAACATTGCTCATAAGGACCTACAAAAGGAAATAATTAGAACCAAATTTGTGTTGGTTATGTTGCTTAAGGGGCTTATATTTCTCTAATAAAAGTACATACCGTAAAGGAGGTCTTCAAGAGATCCTCCAAACCATAGCTACCAAGTTCGGCCTTACCGCCCAAAGGAATTCAAAATAAATTCGTAAATTTGTGGATTCGTTTCGGTATGGTCATTAATTCAGAAAATGAAAATTCGGTACGGTGATAAAGTTTCAGATATTTTTTTTCAAACACTTTCACGTGTTCGAGTGGCTGTCTCCAAACTTTAACGGGTTGTATCTAACCTTTAACCTTTAATGTGCTTCCTGCTATGAACATATATAGTAATTTGGAAAACAATAAAGTATGTAACAGTAAATAATATGGATTTTATTTAATTTGCAACTTTTAATAAATACAGATATATATATGGGTTACTTAAATACATAAATATATTTCATATTATATGATTTTCAGAGACTGTTTAAATATATTTTATAAATTCATAAAATAATGTGATAGATATGTAAATTGAAAAGTATTGATCTATTTTCTTTTTATTTATTTAAAAAAAAAATTACGGTCACTTCAATGACTCAAGCTCTTACTCTTTAATTGTTGAATAAGAATAATCTTGGCATCTATTATCTATTTGAGAAGTAAATTTTAATTCCAACTATGATTGGTTATACATTAGAAGAATACAAGTTTTGACCTACTCAGCTATTGAAATAAGTTATTGAACTTACTCTTCTAACACTTGAATAGGAATCAGTTTGGTTCCTGACAAGGAATGAGAGTGAAAAAATGGAGCAGAGATTACCCTTCTCAATATTCAAAGATTGTTAAATAGAGTACATTGTAAACATCAATAATAAATGACAGGAGTAGAACTGAAGTAAACTGAAGTAAACTGAACTGTCTACGACACCTAGCAGACAATAGAATTAAATGTAACTACACCTAGCTGACAGTGAGATTAATATCTCAACATCCCCTCCTAATCTCAACTGTTACAAGTGGAGGCACTAAAAATGCCTAATTTCTCTCTTTGAAATTCAAATACATTCTTTACTAATGGATTTGTGAAAATATCAGCAAGATGATCTTTGGAACCACAGAAAGAAAGTGTTATGTCCCCATCATTGATAAGTTCACGAATGAAATGAAAACGTATGTGAATGTGCTTTCTCTTCTTGTGAAAAACATGATTCTTTGATAAAGAAATTGATGAACTGTTATCACAGTATATTGGAGTTGGCTCCTTCTAAATATTTGAAATATCTTTCAATAATCTTCTCAACCATACTGGTTGACAAGCTGTTGTATTTGCTGCTACATATTCGGCCTCTGTAGAAGATATTGAAACGATTGACTATTTCTTGGATGCCCGTGAAATCAGATTTGTTCCAAGATGAAAAACATACCTTGACGTACCTTTGCGATCATCTAAACTCCCTGCATAATCACTGTCTGTATAACTTGAAAGTGAACAATTTTCAGAATGTGTATAAAACAAACCATAGTCTATGGTCCCTACAATATACCTTAAGATCCTTTTTGCAACCTTCTAATGAGTAATATTTGGTGACTGCATAAACATGGAGACAAAACTTGCTACAAACATAATATCTGGTTTAGTTGCAGTTATATACAACAAATACCAACTAGACTTTTATACAATGTGGAATCAATAGATGGTGCTACTTCTTCTTTGTTGATTTTGGTACCTTGAGAAATTGGTGTATCAGCTGATTTGGAATTGGTCATTCTGAACTTTTGAATGATATCAGTGGCATAATTTTGTTGAACAACAAAAATTCCATTAGCAGATTGGTGAATTTCAATGCCTAAGAAATATTTCATGACTCCTAGATCTGTCATATCAAACTCTTCTTGCATTTCTGCTTTGAAGTCTTATAACATCATATTTCCTATGTAAAGAAGATCATCTACATAAAGGCATACAATAAGAATTTTACCTTCATGAGATTTGGTATATAAAGTGGGTTCATGGCTGCTTCTTGAAAAACCACTTTTGATGAGATAGGTGTTGATGCGACTGTACCAAGCTCTTGGAGCTTGTTTCAAACCATATAAAGCTTTCTTCAATCTATATACTTTATGTTCCTATCGTGGCACTTAAAAACCAGGAGGTTTCTCTACATAAACTTCTTCCTGTAATATACCATTAAGGAAGGAAGATTTTATATCAAGCTGATAGACTTTCCATTTGTGTTGAGTTGTTGTGGAAAAAATGGTTCTGACAGTGTCTAACCTTGCTACTGGAGCAAATGTTTCACCATAGTCAACACAAAACTGTTGTGATAATCCTTTGGCAACCAACCTTTCCTTATGTTTCTCAATATTTCCTTTTTAATTTAGCTTGGTCTTATATATCCATTTTACGCCAATTCTGGTTTTATCTCTTGAGAGATAAGCTAATTCCCAAGTCTGATTCTTCTCTATGGCAAAAATTTCTTGGTTCATTGCATCAACCCAATGCTTTTCTTTAAATTCTTCTTCAAAATGAGTCCGCTGAGTTGAAAGAAATGAAAACATATTTTGTTGGTCAAATTCATGCTTCTGTTCATATATCTCTCCGATACTTCTTGTTTTCTGTCCCTCTTCTGAAGATGATTGATCACTAGCTAAATCATTGCTTGATGATGTTCCATTTTCAAAATGATCTGGCTGTTCTTGAACCTGCAATATTGGAGATTGTGGTGGATAAAAATATTTATTTGAAGTTTCATCTACATGATCAAACCAAGATTTATTTTCGAAAAAATTCACATCTCTGCTTAGAATGAACTTTTTGGTAATAGGGTTGTAAAGTCTATAGGCTTTCGACTGCTCACTGTATCCTACAAATATGCATCTTTCACTCCTATCATCAAGATTTTTTCTTAGTTTTTTAGGAACATGAGAAAAAGCTACTGATCCAAAAATTCTAAAGTGTGACACATTTACCTTGTTTCCATCCCATGCTTCTTTAGGTATTCTATATTGTAGACTGGATGTTGGTGATATGTTGAGAACATACACTTCCGTCGATACTACTTTATCCCAATAGTTATTTGATAAATTCTTCTCCCATAGCATGCATCTTGCCATGTTCATGATCGACTAATTGTTTCTTTCTGCTACTCCATTTTGCTGTGGAGTGTATCTGGTTGTGTACTGCATTATGATACCTTGTTGTCAAAAAAATGTTCTGAATTCATTTGAGCTGTATTCTCCTCCTCTTTCTAATCTAAGTACTTTCAAGAGTTTTCCACTCCATTTTTCTTCTTCTGCTTTGAACTCTAGAAATATAGAGAAGGTATCTGATTTATTTTTTAAAAAGTACCCCCATATCTTCCTGCTAAAGTCATCAATAAATGTCAGAAAATAGAAACTACCACCAATGGACAGTGTTTGCATTGGGCCACATATGTCTGTATGGACAAGTGCTAAAGGCTCTTTTGCCCTTGATGATGATGTGGGAAAGCTATATCTTTTATGCTTGGATAGGACACACATTTCAAAATTACAGAGTTTTTCACTGATAATAGGTAGACGAATGACTATAGAGTTCTTTTGAAGCAGACTTAGACTCTTGATTGGGATGTGGCCATACCTAGAATGCCATAGATGAGTGTCATCTATTCTTGATATATTGTGGACTAAAGATTGTCTGGTATTTTGGCTTCTAAGAGTCAATGGAAACATCATACTCTTGGTCTTTTCAAATTTTGCTATCAATATTTTTTGAGGAACTTTTTCATATATATAGCAGTGTTCTTTCGAAATAACACATCATAGCCATGTTCCATTAGTTTTCCTACACTAATGAGATTATGTTTTAGCTGAGGAACATAATAAACATCACGAATGTATTTGTTCTGATTCTTCTTAGTAAGAATAGGGACAATACCTTTTCCTTCAACTTTAATACTTGTACGGTCTCCAAGTGTTATCTCTGATGTTATGGAAGCATCAAGAGAAGAAAGAAGATTCTTGTTGCCTGCCATGTGATTGCTGCATCCACTGTCCAACAACCAAGGGTCTTCACTATGTTTGTCTTCTGAGAGATGGTATGAAATAAACATGGTCTCTGAGGATTCTCCTTCATTGTTGGAGAGATTGATAATGCCTCTTTGCTGATTTGATTGTTTCATTTGACAGTCTTGTTCATAGTGGCCAAAGTTCTTACAGTAGTAAAATTGGACACTCGATCTATTCCATGATCTGCCTCTCTGGGTTCGGTTTTGTGGAGGTCTTCACTGCTTTTTTGCATGATAATGATCTGATCTACCACTACTTCAGCCTTTGCCTGGCTTGTTGTGTCTCTATATCCTCTTCCTCTGCCTCTGCCAAATGAGATTTGTGCTTTGAAGGCTTGTTCCGTGGAATATTCTGTCAGGTTGAGTCTTGTTTCGTGTGCCAGAAGTGAAACAATCAACTCTTCTACTGAGAAAGTTGTAAAGTCTTTGAATTCGAAGATGGCTGTCATAATCATGTCATATTTCTTGGGTAGACTTCGAATAACTTTTTCAACAATTTTCTAATATGTAATGGTTTTTCCAATGAGTTTGATCTAATTGACTGTTCCCATGACTCTAGTCATGAACTGATCCACATTCTCGGTGTCAGCCATATTTAGGGTTTAAAACTGAGCTCTCAATGTTTGCAATTTAACTGTCTTCACTGTATCATTTCCTTGATACACATCTTGCAAAATATCCCAACATTCTTTTGCTATTATCGCACCAGTTATTTTGTCAAAGATAGAATCATCGACTGATTTTAGTATCCAGCATTTGGCTCTATGCTCCTTCTTTTTGAGTTCAATAGTTGCATTCCTATGATTATTGGTCATGGCCACCCATGCTTCTTGGGTCGGCTCTACATAGGCGATCATAAGTGTATCCCAAAAATCTTGAGCTTGAAGAAAATTTTTCATTCACAAATTCCAAAATTCATAATTTTTTCCAAGAAAATTTGGTGTCTGTGGAAAAGAACTTGAAGAGGCCATTATTTCTTCAAATTCTAATATGCGCCTTTTGTAAATCTCCTTTAGAGACTTAATTTTTTTCTTAAATATCTTTTAAAGACCTCAAAAAATTCTCTTGAAACCCTCGTTTAAATTGAAAACCTCCTTTAAATTTCCTTTTCCAAAACAAACTTCTTTTAAGAAAACTTCACCACATGCTATTTTGAAACCTCTTTTTAATAAACCTTTGCAGAAAAAAAACTTTAATAAAAAAACTTTTCTTCCTTTATATAAAAAGGCCTTTCACTTTTTTAAAATTGATACTCTTAAAATGGGCTTTCTCCATTTTTTAAATCACGTGGAGTGTAAATAAACAACTTTCATGAGCATCGTGAATGACTTCAGACTTTCATGCATCACACTGATGAAAAATACCTTAACGCAAGCGATGAATCTCCTGTCTCACGTTAATGTTAACGCAATATATGCAAGTAAGTGATACTTAATGCGACTGTTAGCTCTTGGCTCCCGTGTTATAATGCTGAGCTTCTTCTCAAGCAGTGCGTTAAGATTAATGTTGAGCAGCTTTTAAAATAGAGCATTAGTGCAAATTAAAAAAAAAATTATTTAAAAAAATAATAAACTCTTTTCAATCGCCTTTGCTCTCTATTGTTACAACTTGGCTTTGTTTCTGCTCTCTAGGGAGGCTTATGCAAGCTAGCTCTGATAGCATGACAAGGAATGAGAGCGAAAAACTGGAGCAGAGATTACCCTTCTCAGTATTCAAAGATTGTTAAATAGAGTACATTGTAAACATCAATAATAAATGACAGGAGTAGAATTGAAGTAAACTGAAGTAAACTTAACTGTCTACGACACCTAGTAGACAATAGAATTAAATGTAACTAAACCTAACTGACAGTGAGATTAACATCTCAACAGTTCCAACTTTTATTAGTTGATATGCATTAGAAGAATACAAGTTTAATGGACTTGGGCAGCCCTGGTGGAAATAGTGTAGGGAAGGGAAAAACCATTTTAAATATGGGCAACTTGAAAAAATGAAATGATGTAGAAAAAGACCAAGCTCATGTAGGATGGATTAACTTTTATAAATTTTCATGTAAAAATGAGCAATTTGGTAATTCTTAATGGAAAAAAAAATGAAAAAACCTATAATTTTTATAGAAATAGAAAATAAAAAATAGTAATTTCTATATTAGAAAATTTTATAAAATGAGAAATTTCAATTGAAAAACGGATAATTCCTACTTTAAGATAAGTTATAAAATAGAAAATTGGTTGCAAATCAGTAATTCCTATATAAAAAAATAAAAAAATAGTAATTTATATTTTGAAAAAAATTAACCTTTATAGCTTTTATATCTTCATTAAAGTTTTGAATATAATGATTGTTCATTTAAATTTATAAAAAATATAAAAATAAAATTAATATATTTAAGTATGTGTAAGGTCTATAGTGCCGAATTTTTTCCGTATTGAATTTTATAGATTCATTTTTTTTTTTCGTATGGAATCAAATTCGAATTCAAATTTGGTAACTATGCTCCAGACATGTGGTCGTAGATTAGCATAAGTTCTCTGGACTCATTACAGTAACCCAATAATGATATCAGGTTCCTATGATTGACTCTAGAAAGAAGATTTATCTGCTCAAGGTAAAGGCACTGTTAATATATGTAGAAAAAATAGACTAATAATGTTACCAAAATAAATTGATCTTTAGTTCAAATTAATTACACTAATATTTATCTGTGCATGATGAGAGGTCTGCAACCATAGAAAAACAAATGAATTAGCAACGATAACTCGGAAACAAAACTAACAGAGAATAAACCAGAACAAAGTTGAGTGAAAAATCCTTACTGTGAATTTTAAGGTTTTAGAAATATGAAAACTCTGAGTTTGTCATCTCCTTTCTAGAACGAACCTTGAAGATGACTATTCCTTTTGCAAGAACCCAAAAGAAAACCCTGTGTGGAAAGAGAGCAAGAATCAGAGAGTTGTCTTGCAGGGAGGATCTGAAAACCCTAGACGAAATGGTAAATAAGAGAGTGTCCCAATACCCCTGCTTTGAAATGGTAAAACCCTGGAATATTTAATTCACCTCCCTTATTGCAATAGAAAATTAAAACAGATCACGACCTACAATTGAGGCTCAAACAATGGTGGAAGGCTATCCGAAAAGAACACCTGTAGGATAGAGCTCAAATCGTGGCACCTACACTAGATTTCAATATAGTGAGATAGCGTATCAGACAGTAATCATCATCATTATATTACCAATTTGAAACCAGATTCAAGAACTCAACTGTTGTTATTATATCTTGTACACTATGCATACATTTCCGGGTCAGAATTGGTGAATTGGCACAAGGTTAAACGAGCTAGGATGAAGTAGATTATTCTTAAAACATTTTTCTTTGTAACTAATTAATAATAATATTATTTAATAATAAGGTAGACACTATTTCAATCATCTAACATCAAAATCATTGATTCATAATGATATACGTAGCAGTTTAGGAGAGTTGTTTTCAAATAAGAACGCTTTACAGCGTAATTATATTCATAATAATAAGGTGGAATTTGATTTTTAAAGTTCTATTTGTTGATCTTATTCCCATTTCATATGGAGTTATGAAAAAGGGAGGAATATTGGAACGATAATCTAGTTCATTTTTAATATTTAATAATATTTGTGTTTGTGGTTTTTTTAATTAGCATTTATAGGAGATTTAATATTTGAGCAAGTGACTTACGACATAGAATAATTTATGGCAGACAATGTATAATATTGCACCTTTCACCATTAATTCAAAACTCGATAAAAAAATCAATTAAAGTATTCTCTAAAACCATCTCAGCTTCTATTATATTGTAGAAAACAACCATATACAACCATTTGCGATTTCTGATAAGCTGAGAGTATACCCTACCTCCCAAAATCTTCACCAATATTTATTTGAAAGTGTAAACAGGGAAATAATGAGGGAGTGCAATGTGTTAGAATCCTCCACCATGAAGAAACCACTCAGTTTTTATTTAAGAATAAATATGTGTTACTAAGAACCAATTAGACCAAAGTAAAGGGATTAGGATTAAATACAACCTTAGTTAATATTTTAATATCATGTTTTACCTTTCCTTCACATTGCATCACATCAGACTCTTAGTTCAACCTAAATCATGTCCTCTATACAGAATTTTAACAGAGCACAAATCTATTTGAAGACTGGCCAAAGAATTTTGTGCTTTCTATAAAAGAAATTGTGAAAAAAATCAAAATTTTAAACTTTCTAGGGCTCTCTAAAATTTTCTAGCTATATGGATCGATGAAGAACACCCTTGTACTGAAAAAGATAGAAAATCCTAGTATATTTATTTTAAAAATAAATGATGACAAATGAACATTTCATTTTTACAACAATTGTTTTTTGGCTCGAGTATCACTGTGCATCCATTTTAATATTATCCCATTCTCGAGATCAACAAATTCAACAATTTCGACCGTGTTTAGTTATTTTCCTTCTGTGCATTCGATTTTAACCTTCCAAATCCTCTCCTTGATCAAATCTCATGTGTATAAATCAATAATCACTATTATAACTTAATTGATTTTTAAATTATACATGTTGGATTTTCAATAGACAAATGATACATCTAACCCACCACCTTCTCTATTGGTCATCGATAGCATTAGTTTCAGAGTCGATGGATTGAATCTTTGTGTTATAGAGAGCAGGCAATTTTAATCTCTACGGGTTGGTGTATAAATCCGCTGATTGGATGATCGAGATTTAATGGAGCCAATGGAGTAATAAATGAATCATAGAGGTCATTGTATAAGAGAGCGTTTCCCAATATTCAATCCAAAACTTGAAGAGAAGTCTAATTAAGCCACAGTTTCATTCTATAACCTTTTCTTATGTTTTCAATATTTCGCCAGTGATCTCACAGTAATATTAAAGGAAATATTTTGGATCAATATTAATGAAATCGATTAAACAAAACTAACGACTGCCATGTGATATTGGGTGAGATAGGAGGCACATGTGGGGATATATTAGGTGAAACAACAAGGGGATGTTGGAATTATACTACCAATGACCACCATGAATAAGCAGTGGCGCAGCCCACACTTCATCAATTTTGATTTCAGAGAAGGAAAAAAATAGATCCAAGAGCCGTAGGTGTTTTCGTGCAACCACAACAAACCGAGTACCACGACCATCCTCTACTTTTATTTCTTTGAACCACTACATTTAACATACCTTGTCTGCAGGCACAGCCCGCAACCTTTTTGTTTTAACCTTAAGGACTTTTGCCATAACTTATGTTTCCGCCGATGCGATATCTAGCGAGACCCACCATACATCAAACCACATTACCATGCACCCAAAGCCTTTGTTATTCGCTATTTCCTTTGTATTTTCATGACTGCACTTACCAATGTTTACTGCCCACAATAGCGCACTTCGCAACGTTTAAATCTTACATTTTAAGCCCTCGCAACAAAGCTCGTGATGTTGCGATCTGATATCACATCACACATTGCAATCACAATAATTTTAACTTTTCTCCCAAACTGCCCATAGTTATGTTATTTTTTTTGCAATGTTATATCACTTTCGCATATCGCAATCACAAAGATTTAAGTTTTTTGTTTAAGTTCCGTAGGCTATGTTATTTTGGGTGCGATGCGATAAGTGCCACATCACTATCGCACATCGCAGCCCGCAATGTTTAACAGATAGTGCGACAGTTAAAGTTTGATATGACTGATTTGCGCAGATGTGATGTGGACTTAGAACCACATTGCATAATATTTGAGATCCGCCTTTCTGTGTTTTGAATGCGTTTTTATGCGTTTTTGTGTATAAACTAAAATATGGTCTGCGCACCATTTTAATGAAGAAATGGGTCATTTGACAGAAGAAGGATGGCTGGTTTTTGAACGTCTGTTCGATAATTGAATTGCATTGAATAGATTTAGGTTTCAAAGGCTTCAATTGTTTTGTATAAGAAATGTAATTTTCATTTGTTTTCAGTGAGTTGAAAAGAAACAAAATTTTGTTGCTCTCTTATGCAATCATTGTCTGTCTGTGTTTTGTTTATTTCCGCATTATTTTCATTCTTTGTGTTGTGGGGACAGCATCCCTCTCTGTTATGGATTTCATTAAATATTTCTAACTGGAAAGGACTATTGAAGGGGGGAGAATGTAAGTGGAAGAAGAGAATGGGAGCGACATGTCCAATTGGCGTAATAGGTAGCTAAATCACTTGAAAAAGATGGGAACCCACTTTTTGAAAAAAATATTAAATCACAATGTGCAACATGCCAATCTGCATGAAATATCATCCCTCCCATCACTTTTTAAGTAAAAATTTATTAAATCATAATGTGGAAGATGCCTATCGCATGAAATCTAATCCATGCATATGGATCTGCAAAAACAAATTTTTGTTTAGTCTTTTTCCTTCCATTTAATAAAAAAATCAAAATTCTAGAAGCCAAATTTGGAAAGACCATGCTTATATGGAATATATATATATATATATATATATTTCAAAGATGCCATAAATCACTTACAAAGGCTTCTACATTCACCAATGGCATGCCATTGCTACGGTGGAATGCATATATTTCAAAATAACTTTTCCATATATATATATATATATATATATATATATATACATGGAAAAGTTATTTTGAAATATATGCATTCCACCGTAGCGATGGCATGCCATTGTTGAATGTAGAAGCCTTTGTAAGTGATTTATGGCATCTTTGAAATTTATGTACCTCTTCTAGATGGGTTAGCAACACTGACCAACAAAACTTCCATGGTCAAGGAGGTTGGAAACGTTATTGATTGAATCCAATAAATTAAAAATAAACCAATTATCCATTTCAAAGCTTATCTTGTTATCTGGTCGTATCTACCCTTTGTCATGAATCATCTCTTTAAGTGGGAACCGGAATCGGGATAATTATATGAGAAGAGAAATAACAAATCACCATGTGATTTAGAAACATCCATCCATTTATGTTTATTCAAACTCAGGACAGACAGTGGGCTCCAAGGGATCACTTTCGTTTAGTGTTGGAATTTCTGATAATTCCTTAACACACAGTGAGAAACAAATTTCCTCTGTCAACACAAATATTTTACAAACACAACTTGCAGGCGAAGCATAAAATATACATAGTGAAAACAAAACACTGTATTTGCACTAACAAAAACTCAATACAAACTTCAGAATCTTCAGTTCTATTTTTCACAAAGAAATCTGCTTCACTAGGCTACTACACACACAACTCTTCTCTGTCTTAAATAGTCTTCAGTCTTCTGCTCTCGACATACACAACTTTTTGCTCTCTCATGCTCACACAACAGTACATTACATTTTCGTCTATATATATATATATATATATATATATATATATATATATATTTACAATATATATGAAATAAAGTCTAAGTTTAAAAACTTTATTAAATAAAACTGTCACAAGCATATTATAAAACTATATGACATAAAACATTAAAACCAAAGTTCAAACCTTGTCATATCGCGACGTATATAAAAAGGAATAATGCAAAACATTTTCAAAACAATGCGATGGGTTTTCGCATCGATTTACCCACCCGCTGACTGGGCATCATAACTTTGCGATAAAGCATCATTGGTTGGAGGGAAAATGAGCCGGAACTAGTGGGGTTGGCCTTATCATGTGTTTTCAGAGGTCTACTAACATAAGCACAAAATTGTGTGATAGCGTTTCGATTGGTCATTGGTTGGTTGACATGGCATGGTGGGGGCTAGTTTATCGTGCGCCTGCGAGGAGGTGGTGATGTAGGCACCGAGTTCATGCGATGAACTCCTATTGGCTGTGAGATTGGATGATTTGGACTGGAAGGGGTCCACAGAAAAATGCAGATGGTTTGAATTTAAAACAAACCGTGGGAGTAAAATCAGTTCGTGCATAATTATTATGGTGGGTAGGTGCAAGGGTTAAAAACGGAGGTAATGTGGTCAAACAATGATTTTTTAGATCGGAAAGGCTACAAACTATGTAGAAAATTTGGTATTGTAGGGGTATTTAAATCCAGAACTTTAATGCATGGTGGAGTGTAAAATTAAAATAAGACTTTGCTGCTGTAGTGTCCTTTATCCTTCAAATCAAAATTTACGTTTTTTCCTCTTTGCCACAGATTGGTAGTTTGGTTTATCTCCAAAACTTCCCCTTAATCACAACTACTGCTTTCTTGTGTTCCCAGACATTTTCTAAGATAATTAAAACTTTTTTCCCTAATGGTTTTGTTAAAATATCAACAAATTGTTCTTGTGTTCTGCAATGTTGCAAAACAATTTCTCCATTGTTCACCAATTATCTGATGTAGTGATACTTTGCATCAATGTGTTCTTTTCTTTTATGAAACACAAAATTATTGGATAAAGCTATTGTTGAGCTATTATCACAATAAGCTGTTGTGTCTTTTACCTATTCATGACAAAAAAATCTTAACACTCTCCTCATCCACAATGCTTGACATGATGCTGCTGTAGTTGCCACATACTTTGCCTCTGCTATTGATAAAGCCATAATATGTTGTTTCTTATAAGTCCATGAGATGGCTCCCGATCCCATATGAAAAACACATGCAGAGGTAATTTTTCTGTCATCTATACTTCCAACCCAATCACTGTTAGTATATCCAATTAGTTCAAAATTTTATGAAGAGGTGTATAAAATACCATACCTCTTTGTTCCTTTCACATACCTTAAAATTCTCTTTGCTTCTTGCCAATGTGCCTCCTTTGGCCTTTCCATAAATTTGGAAATTAAACTTACAACATGCATAATATCAGGCCTAGTTGCAGTCAAATACATAAGGCTGCCAACCATGCTCTTATACAAACTTGGATCAAAATCCTTACTGCTATCTTCCTTGCTCAATTTCAATCCCATCAATGTAGGAGTAATTTCTGCCTTGCAATCCTCCATCTTAAATATTTCCAAAAATTATTTTTTATATTTTTCTTGAGAAATAAAAATTTTATTTTCATTTTGCTTGACTTCTATTCCTAAGACGTATCTCAGAAATCCCATATCAGTTATCTTAAATTCTTCTTTCATGACTGTTTTAAAATTTTCAATAAGGCAAGCATCATTACTTCTGAATATCACATCATCAACATATAAAACAAAAATGAGTATCTTACGATCCTTTTATTTGATGTATAATGTGGGTTATCCTTCACATTTCTCAAACCTATTTTCCAGTAGATAGGCATTTATCCTACTGTACATTGCTCTTGGTGCTTGTTTCAATCCATACATAGCCTTATTCAATTTTCATACCTTGTGTTCTTGGCCTTATTTTTCATAGCCCAGAGGTTTTTCAACATAAACCTCTTCCATCAATACTCCATTTAGGAATGCTCATTTCACATCCATTTGGTAAAATTTCCACTTGTGTTGTGCTGCTATGGACAACACTTCTCTTATTGTTTCCATTATTGCAACTGGTGCAAATGTTTCCTCATAATATCTTTCTTGTTGCTACTTGTAGCCTTTGACAAAAAATCTGGCCTTGTGCCTTTCAATCTTACCTTCAACATTGCTTTTGGTTTTATAAACCCATTTTACTCCAATTACTTCTTTACCTTTTGGGAGATCAACTAATTCCCATGTCTTGTTCTTCTTTGTTGCATTTATTTATTCATCCATAACATCTATCCATTTATTATCTTTTACTACTTCTTCAAAATGAATAGGATCTTCTACATGACAATATAATGCTAATAAATATTTCATACCTTCATTATTTTCCTCTTGCTGATAAATTTAATTCAGACTTCTGAATCTGGTTTCTCTTTCACTTGCTGAACTTGTGATTGTAGAAGCACTCAAATATGTTCCTTGTGATGTTCTTGGAGAAGAACTGTCATCACTTCTCAAGGGTGTTCTCATACCTACTTGTGGTGTCCCTTGTTGTCCTTGTGTTGGTGGAGGTGGTGCTGCTAATGAGGGATTTCTTCCTTCCATTCCTTCCTCATCATCGTCATGAGACAAACAGGTTTTTTACATTAACTGAAATCTCAATCCTTCCATCCCAAGCTTCTTCCTCAAAAAACTATACATCTCTGCTTATAATGAACTTCTTTGTGGATGGGTTATACAATTTGTATGCCTTGGATTCTTCACCGTAACCAAAAAATATGCACTTCTCCGCCTAACTGTCCAACTTCTTCCTTAGTTGATCTAGAATATGTGCGTAAGCCACACAACCAAATACTCTTATGTGGGTGACAAACTGTTTTATGCCACGCCATCCTTCTTCTGGAACTCTGTTCATAACACTCTTTGTTGGGCATCTATTCAAAACATATGCTGCACAATGTACAACTTCAACCCAATATTCATTTGGAAAATGTTTTTCCTTCAGCATGCTTCTTACCATATCCATGATGGTTCTATTTTTCCTTTCAACAACTCCATTTTGCTGAGGTGTATACCTTGTTGAAAATTTCTTATGAATTTGATTTTCTCTACAAAAACGCAAGAAATATTTGGAGATATATTCTCCTCCTCTATCAGTTCTAAGAACTTTTATGTGCTGCCCACTTTGATTCTCAACAAGAGATTTAACGTGGCAGAACTTCTCATATACTTCACTCTTCAACTTCAAGAAGTATATCCATTTTTTTCTTGTCTAATCATCAATAATGGTCAGCATATAGTGGTTGTCTGCTGACGATGGTGTTTGCATTAGTCCACAAAAATCAGAATGTATTATTTCTAAGGTTGCTTTTGCCCTTATGCTCTTTCTTATGGAAATATTTCTCTGTGTTGCTTGCCCAAGATGCAGCCTTCACATAGGTTGTCTGGTTTTTCAATTAATGGTAATCCATTTACCATACCTTTTCTATGCAACAAATTCAGACCTCCAAAGTTGAGATGTCCAAATCTAAAATTCTATAACCATTTTTCATCTTTTGTTTCCCTTTGATAAGTCTCTTGAGTTACAACTTCCATTGCAGTTCCTTTCTTCAAATCTACTCTCATCTTGAGATGAAACATTATGTTTCTTGTCATCTTTACTTGGAAAATCCTCTGTTTGGTTGGTGGTATGTACATGATGGTACATACATCATATTCAAAGAATAAATTCTAGCCTTTATGAATGAGATGTCCAATGCTCAAAAGGTTACACTTCATACCAGGTACATAGTATACATCTAATATGGATATCCTTTCTCCTTTTCTTGTCAAAACATTTACTCTGCCTTTTCCCATGACATAGACTTTACTATCTGTCCCAAATGTTACTTGAGACTTCACATTTTAATCTAACATGGAAAACATAAAAATGTTTCCACTCATATGGTTGCTACATCCTAAATCTAGAAACCATATATCTTCATTCTTCTCTTCAGCCATATTACATGCTAAAAACAAATTTTCTTGGCCCAGAGTTTCTTTAGTAAAGTTAGCTTTGGGTCTATTACCCATGTCACTATGTTTATTTCTACATTCATTGGCATAATGCCCATGCTTCTTACAGTAATGAAATTTGGCTTGGGATTTATCATACCTTTGTCCATGTGCTTGATTTTGTCCACCTTATTGGCTGCTACCTTGGCTATGATTCTGATTTTGGTTGCCACCCCTTCCACTTGTATTTACAGGGATGTTTCTTCCTATGTTTTGGCTTATGCCTCTACCTCTACCTTGGTAGTTTGTTCTACCTAAACCTCTACCTCTTCCAAATGACATTTGGGTCTTGAAGGCATTATCCAAAGATGAGTTTGTTGTTCTGCTCATTATTTGTTCATGTGTCATAAATGATGCATGAAGCTCATCAACAGTAAACATTGAGAGATTCTTTGTCTCTTAAATGATTGTTACTATCACGTCAAATATTGAGGGTAACCTCCTCAATACTTTCTCCATTATTCTTCTTTATTCTATTGTCTCTCCATGAGATCTCATTTGGGTAACCAACCCAATCAATAGTGTGAACAATGAGTCTATTGTATCAGACTGCTTCAAGAAAATAACTTCAAAATATATTCTCATTAATTGAAGCTTTGATGTTTTTACCTTCTCCATTCCTTGATAGGCTGCCTAGAGGGTATCCCATGCATCCTTAGACTTCTTTGTTGTTGCTATTCTTGGAAATATGCTTTCATGCACTGCCTGATAGAGATAGAAGAGGGATTTTGAGTCCTTATTTCTATTAATCTTCAGAAAATCTTTCTCTACCTGTGTTAAGGCATTAAATTCTTTTTCATATGTTGGTTCTTCTAAACCATCTTGAACTAGCTCAAATAAATCTTGAGATGGAAACAAGGTTGTCATTTTAATTGCCCAATAGTCATAGTTCTTCCCATTAAACTGTGGGAGTTGAGTATTTCCCATACTCGTGCTTGTGATGGCTCCTGCCATTTCTAGCCTTGAAGAACTATGCTAAAACTTGACTATGTATTTTAAACAAAATTTCTCACTGTTGGAGAGTTAACCTCTGTCTCTAAAACTCTTAAGACTTCTCTTTTATAGTTCTCTGGAATGTATTATTAAAACAACAAATAGTAACTCTATTTTGTAAATACCGGACTTGCTGAACCTTCACTCTACTCGAAAAAAGCTTCAAAAATCTTCTTCTTCCTTCAGCTTCTTCAGTAAATGCTGAGAGCCTGGACTAGCTCCGGTACCATGTTGGAATTTATGATGATTCCTTAACACACAGTTAGGAACAAATGTCCTCTGTCAACATAGAGATTTTACAAACACAACTTATAGGTGAAGAATAAAACATACAAATGAAAATAGAACATTGTATTTGCATTAACACAAACTCAATACAAACTTCAAAATCTTCAGTTCTGGTTTTTACAAAAAAATCTGCTTCACTGGGTTGTTACACACACAAATCTTCTCTGTCTCACACAGTCTTCAGACTTCTGCTCTTGACATACACAAATTTCTCCTCTCTCACTCTCACATAGCATTACATTACATTATTGTCTATATATATATATATATATATATATATATATATATATATATAGTGTAAACATATATGTTTATAATATATATGAAATAAAGTCTAAGTTTAAAAAAATTATTAAATAAAACTGTCACGAGAATATTATAAATCTATATGACATAAAACATTAAAACCAAAATTCAAACCTTGTCATATCACGACGCACATAAAAAATGTAACAATTTTTTTTTCAAAAGAATGCAATGGGTTTTCGCATTGATTAACCCGCCCATTGACTGGGCATCAGAACTTTGCAATGAAGCATCATTGGTCGGAGGGCGAAAGAGCTGGCACTGGTGTGGTTGGCCTTATCACGCATTTTCAGAGGGTCATTGATGTAAGCAAAAAACCATGTGATAGCATTTTGATTGGTCATTGGTTGATTGACATGGCATGGTGGGGGCGAGTTTATCGCGTGCTTGCGAGGAGGTGGTGACGTAGGTGCTAGGTTCATGCGATGAAATCCTATTTGCTATGAGACAGGGTGATGTGGACTACTAGGGGTCCACAGAACAACATGGATGGTTTGAATTTAAAACAAAGAGTGGGAGTAAAAGTGGTTGGTGCATAAATTTTATAGCTGGTAGGTGCAAGAGTTAATGGTGAAGGCAACGTGGTAAAACCACGATTTTGTAGATCAGAAATGCTACGGCCTGTGAAGAAAAATAGGTATTGCAGGGGTATTTAAACCCAGAAATTTAATTCATGGTGGAGTGTAAAATTAAAAAGATACTTTTTTGCTGCAATGTCCTTTATACTTCAAATTAAAATTTATGTTTTGTCCTCTTTGCCACAGATTGGCAGTTGGGGTTATCTCCAACATTTAGGACTTAATGAAATAGGCATGCAGCTCGCTATTTGTCGGCCACAAAGGCCAAGGGTTCAATAAGAAAACAAAAGTAGTTGGTATTGTGGGTGGCCATCGGTCAATCCAAATAAGAAGTAGTCAAATGCAAGTGGCTTCTCATGCTATCACCTATGAGCTCTCTTTAATGTACAAATTTGAAAGGTTTGTAAACGACTCCTATAAATACTGGCTCGTCTAGTGTAGATGAGAGCAAGGAGATTTGTGTGATAATATTGAAGAAATAAGTATTATGTACTTGCGAGAGAGTTGGAAATGGTGTCAGGGACTTCAACAGTGGAAGAGGCGGTTCAAGTGGAGGCAAGGAGGTTGTGGAACACTACAATGAAAGAAAGCCACAACTTCTTGCCAAAGGTTTTGCCCGAAGTTTTCACTTCCGTGACCTTACTTGAAGGAGATGGCGATGTCGGCACCATAAAGAATATCAACTTCACCCCTGGTATTACAGTTTACTCCCATAAATTCCTCTGTTGATCACATATCATCATTTTATTATTTAACACTTACAAGTTTTTTCACTTTCATGTGACAGGTAAGAAAGATTTAAGCTTCATCAAGGAGCGAGTGGATGAACTTGATGAGGAGATTTTCATGTATAAGTATACAGTGATCGAAAGAGGACTGTTGGGGAACAAGCTAAGCTTTGCATGCTTTGAGGTCAAATTGGTTCCTAGGAAAGAAGGGGGATGCATATCGAGGTGGACCTGTAACTATGAAACTCTTCTTGGTGTTCAACCTGACGAAGGAAAACTAACAAAGATAAAGGAAGATAACTTTGGAATGTTGAAGAAAGTGGAGCAGTATCTCCTATCCAATCCCAACTTACATTTCCATTTATTGTAGATATGTTTACCTACACATAAATAGTCTAGAGCCGCACGTTCACTGCGCAAAATAAAGGAGAGTCATGATATGACTTCCTCCCATTGAAATTGTCGTTTATGGGATGTAGGATGATTTTGTTATGTGTGCACCTGCGATCATATCTTTATCGTTTTGTGATTATGTGTAGTTATGTGAACTCAAATCAATGTCAACGTTCATTCAGTATTGTGTGTTTAGAGCAAATTTGTCTCCTTTTTATTCAGTTTTAAAATTACAACTATGTGGAGAATAGTATATCCACTTTAGAGTATCCATATACTATGTGTTACACAGAAATTTGTCATCGTCCCTGCAATCCCCCGTCCCGTACATTGGAGGGCTTATTCTATGACCTGTGAGTAGTGACATGACCTGAAACCACTTTCATGGCATCCCCCTTGACAAGGAAAATCATTCCCTTGAAGACAATTTCCTGTGAAAAGCCCTAAAAATAGCCCTTTTGGCCTTGGCATGACTAGACAGTTCAACCCTCTCGCCAATGGGGGAAATCCACCAAAGAGGGTCCGCCAACTTGTGCTCTGTCCTAGTGTATCACCCGTGCTAGGCTTAATAAGGATTGTTTTTTAAAAATAAATGGTGGAAGTTTGATTCCTACCAACTCCTGAATGAGTCTCTAAAACGAGTTGGGAGGTTTGGCTCCAGATCTCCATGTAGGGGAAGTGGTTTTCCGCCTATCATGGAAGCTTGAGGATAGGGCCAATCCCACCATTGTAGGTATCCCGACTGCCCTTCCACCATCTATATAAGCTTGTCATTTTCCCTTTGTAAGCTAGCCTGAATAGAGCTGAATCATTAGTGAGGAGATTATCGTCAGATGGCCGAAGAGAGAGACTTGTCCCATTCCCGACGAGCTTTATCGAGACGTACTCCACTGTTGACCCGCCGAAGGAAGATCCAACGTCAGAGCTCAGGTTGTATCTTTCTTTGTTATGATTAATAATAAACGACTTTGATTATGGTTCCACTCAGATGTTCATGTTTTATGATTGTGAGTTGTATCTTCTCTGACTGATACATAGTTGCATGTATTAGGTTTTACGCTTGTTTGTTTGTTGTTTCTTTGTGTACGTGTGGGTGTTCGAATGCGCTTAGGGGAAGAATTATGATCTACCAAAGTGAGGGATGGAAGCGCCATCTTCACTGCAAGCAACCGCAGTGTAGGACTTAAGGTAGGCCTCTTGTCGCATCTTGGTCTTTTGCAATTAGGAACTTGCGTCTTAGCATGACTCAGTTGTTGCTATACCTGATCTGGGCTAGTAGGGATCACCTCTGTCCACAGAGTAGATTTACCTCTCCAAAAAACTGGCAACTCCACTGGGGAGACATTGATTGGAGTTTTTCTTATCTTTTCAGTTGATTTTGGTCTTTTCCTGCTTGATCAACTCTTTTTGTTCGCTCTTTTCTAGTGTTAAACTTTTGTTTAGCTTCACCATCCCTGATCTTCTCCCTGATTGCTCTTTTTCATATTTTGCATTAGTAAACTCAATTGGTGCAGTTTTTTCCCTAACAGTCATGCCAGCCGGCGCATGTTGCCAGTTTATCCGCCGTGCCAATCCTGTTTTGGTGCTAGTTCTAGCCTGATAGTTGCGCCAATGCTGTGAGGTGCTAGGGCTTGCTTCTTTTTGGGATTTATAATCTTGGTTTGTGGTTTTGGTGTTATTTTTTCGACTGCCTGAGTGTTCTGGAGCCTTGTTTGAATAAGTGTGACCTTCATCCTCTGGTTGTTTTCCCTCTACTATCAATTTTACATTCTATCCCTAGGGCATCTAGGTGTTATAGTGTGTCGAGCCTCCCATAGGAGTTTTTGGTCTCTGTTTGATCAATCAATTTCATTACTTCTTCTTTGCATTTGTGTGGTGGTTTTCCATCGTTTTGTAGTGTTATTTGAGTGATTGGCTTCTTCTTCATTCGAATTCCGCTTTGTCTCATTTTGGGCCTAGATTAAATGGTTCATTTGAGTCTTTGGGATTCCTTTCGATTTGAGGGACTTCTTTATCAATTTGAGGCTTGATTGTGTGCTTGGCATTGAGCGAAACCTTCTTGTCTTTTCTCTTTGGTTGTCACTCCTGAAATTTTTCTTTTCATTAGTTTTCATTTTTTTTAGTGCACTTTGCTCTTAAACATTGAAAATATATAAAAAAATCTCTTTTGATTTTGATTATTTAATGTGAATTAAATATTTTCTGTGTTATTAGTGATTTATAACTCTAAAACAAAAGCTTTTAATTGAATTAGCATGCATTAGAGGCACTAGTGGTTGTTTTGTGATCATTTTGTTATTGTGTGAAAGCTCTCAACCTTCTCGTAGTTAGCTATTCATCGAACGAAATGATACATTGTGGCATGTAGTGTGCATTTAGAGGATTTTGAGACATAACATTCGGTAGGGCCTGGAAATTGAAACATAATTGAAGATCAACATTAGAATTTACTCAATTTACCTTAAGGCAACATTGAAACATTAACGAAATATTTAGAGGTCTAGGCTAGTGACGTGTTCCTGCGTCGTTAAACCTAGTAGCTGTCGTTTTCCTCTTGGATTTAGACAGCACTAGTACGGAATTGTGCTCCCCATACCATCGTGTATATAAAGGGAGACCCCACTAGGTTGCTATCCTTTATCTGTAGGAAGCCGAGTCTGCCGCCTTTTACCCGTGATACACCGGACACAGCATTTGGGGAGATTACATGCACGTACGTCAATTCCTTGGTTGATTTCTTTTTCATTTTTGAACCAACGTGTATATTGCATTCACGGTTATCTGGTACACCCATTTTCCTACAGTTCCAGAGTAGTCATTTCGATCTTTTTTGACTCATTAAATTTGAAAAGATCATCAAGCACTTGTCCTTTAACGCTTGTTTCCAATCTGAAAGTGATAGAGTCACCTTCTGTCTATTTCTCAACTCTTAAAAGATGAAACAACAGATTTTTGTTTCAATGTTTTAAAAAATTAATTGCCCACAAAATATTCCTGGTTATAGTTAGTTACCTTAGGGTGTTGTTTTGAGTTGTTTCCAATGGCAACTTTTTCGGAGTTCGTCAACCAAGGAATCCCCTCCGATGGAAATCCTGGTCATTTTCCTCCTTTTGGGAATGTTGGTGCTCCTTATATGGCAACATTGTCCCTTCCTAGCTTAACTGTTGGGTTGCTTGTTTGGTTGTTTTCAACCTCTGTGGTCCCAAATGTCCCGGCTACTAGTCAATCAGTTCCTCCACCTGAGCAACATCATGTTGATTCCAAGGTGGACCTCTCCCCTTCTTCGCCTGTTTCTGCATTCTCCTCTTCTACTTCACCTGTTGAAAGTCTGGATTCAAGTAACCAGGTGGCTAAGAAGAAGAAGAAGAAGAAGAAGACTAAGAAGAAGAAGTCCGATAAAGGAGAGGCTAGCTATGCGGCTATTGCATCTAAGAAGCCTTCCATTGATAAACCTTCCAAACCCTCGCGGAAAGTAAAGTTCCCTTGCATGTTGTACACAGGAGACCATCTCCTTTGAGACTACCCTGGCATTCCCAAGGTGCTCGAAGTATGGTCCAACGGTTGCCCGTTGTTGCCTTTGGCTTCTGGGAGTTAGGTTGGGGGCACGTCTTCAGCTAGTCCTGGTAAATCTATTAAGTTTCAGGGTAAGCTCACCAATCCCTGTAAGTTGTGTGAAGGGCATCATCCCATTCACCTTTGGCCATATATAGATGAAGCCAAACGAGTTTTGGAAAACTCAACTGTATCTACACCATGCCCACCCGCTGGTTATAAATGGCTTTCTTTGAGTCCTCCACCAGCTGATCCTACGATTAGTCAAGAGTCATCCTTGGTCAATCCCGCTCCCCAGGAAATTCAAATTCAGGAATCCATTCCTGACCAACCATTGGTCATGGGATCGGTTGAGCTGGCCCCATCTACGGTGCACCAGGTATTTTCTGTTGAGAGTGGACCTCATATCCCCCAGGTTCTTCTTGTTTCTTCAGATTCTTCAGACTTGGAGAAACATTCTCCTGTCCCTATACCTGAAGAAGCTGCTCCTCCGCCTCCCATGACGGAGGTCTCGGAGGGTACCCTTCCTGACTTCGTGATGGAATTCATGGAGGATTATCCTTCTTTCACCGTAACACCAGGGGAAGACCATCTCGGTTCGATGGTAGCCCCTCTAAGTATTTTTGTTGCTTCCTTTGACTGGAGTCGATTTCTAGGATACCACCTTCCGTCATATGTGCCTTTTGAGATCATGGTACAGAATTTGATCTGGTTGTACCCAGCACTATTATAGATGAAGGCGCGTCTGTTAGTATTTTATCCTCAACTACTTGGAAAGCTTTCGGTTGACCACCACTTGTGCCTGTTACACAGAATCTTTTGGCATTCAACAGAAGAACTAGTCAATCGTTAGGGATCCTTCTGAAGTTGCCCGTTACTTTGGGAGGTAAAAATTTCCATATGGACGTGATGGTTGTTCTAGGCCCCTTGGATTTTAATCTACTCTTGGGGCATGATTACACCTATTCCATGGGAGTGTTTGTCTCCTCCCTTTTCGTGTGATGTGTTTTCCACATGAAGGACAGATCATGACCATTGATCAGCTTTTGTTCTTTGGACCTGATGTGGCAGCTGGCCTGCCATCATCCCTTCCTAGTTTTTATCCACCCGTTGTATCTGCCCCACCGCAGGTCAACTATGTGGCTACCCACCCTGTGCCTGTACCCAGTGATTATGCTGTTGTACATCGTGTGCTAGGGGCATTCGGTCCAGACTTCCAAGATGTTTTCCTTCCATCGTATGGGTAACTCTTGGAAGCCATGACTTCTTATTCATCATGATGAAAGGTCTGTCGGAGCATAGTTTGTTTTCTTGTGTCAAGCTCCTTAAAAAATGAAACAAGCTGGTCGGAGCATAGTTCATTTTCCTATGTCAAGCTCCTTAAAAAATGAAACTGTGTGTTCTTATATACGTTTTCTTGTGTCAAGCTCCTTAAAAAATGAAACAAGCTGGTCGGAGCATAGTTCATTTTCCTATGTCAAGCTCCTTAAAAAATGAAACCAGGTGTCCGGAGCAGAGTTCATTTTCTTGTGTCAAGCTCCTTAAAAAATGAAACAAGCTGAACGAGGACAGTTCTTCTAAGTGTGTCAACCTCGTTAAAATAAGGAAACACTTTCCTGTTCAATTCGAGTCTTTGATAATATCTCGTAAAATCCCAGTCAAGTCTTTTTATTGATCTCGTAATTTGAACCTTCAATCCATCTTCCTTTCATATGGATTGAAGCTTGGGGGGCATGTACCTCAAATTGAGTCACCACGATGGGGGCATGCTTACTTTTTCAAGCACAGTTTGTTTCCGTTTCAAGCTTCTGTAAAAATGAAACCGGTTTCAAGCATAGTTTATCTTTGTTTCAAGCTTGTGTAAAAATGAAACCAACTTCAAGCAGAGTTTTCTTATTTCAAGCTTGTGTAAAAATGAAACCATTCCCATTTTACCTCTCGTGGTTGTCATTTTATCAGCCTGTTTTTGCCAGATGAGCCTTGGTTTTCTCACTCCATCGTCACTATCTGCTTGGCCGATCATATGCCTTCACTTGGTTGTTTTACCCATTCCTGAGGAACCAATGTAATGAGTGGTCTTGTTAGCCATCCTCTTAACCTTTACTTGTTCTGACCAGTTCCACCATTACCGGAACCAGTAGCTACCATTTATACCATTCGTTCCTCGAGGAGGAGTCACCTTTCAACTCTTTTCTGACTCTCTAAAATTGAAAATATTGCCGAGTCACTTGTCATTTTGATCTCGTTAAATTGTCTACGAAACGACATCTACCCAGTATACGTTTACCCCTTTTTCGGGCTGGGATAGATTATTTATGAAAAAGGAATACCCTAGGCTATCGTGACTAGGAGGTTTTCTCAGACATAGTTTTCTACCTTTTCGGATCTAAGGAACAATTTACAAAAAGGGACTGTTGGAGTTTATTTTTCTGATGTATTTTCAAACTCTCTATACATGAAAATACACCAAGTTCCCCCTTTTTCAGATTTTTTAAACCCTAATGACATCAGATTCAGTCGTAATGACGATATTCGAGTTTCTCCTTCCTAGGGCTCGTTAAATGTACTAGGTTTGATTTTTCCAAAGGAAAAACTTATATTACAAGCATATGCTATCCCGTTCAAGCTTGTTTTAAAAAATAATAGGGGTAATCACCAGAAATGGTGGGGAAAAATGGAACCAGTGTCGTCGTCGTGTCGGCAGTATGTCGCTCTTGAACATGGCACTTGTCTGCATTCGTGTCGGGTTGGGGACATCTCATCTCGTTTTCTGCTTGCCTCCATGGGTTTGGGTAATCCATTTTGACCTCTCATCTGCTCTTTGCCTCGTCATCATGACCTCTGATATTTTGATGTCAAATAATGACAAATCCACTATCGTGCTGCCGATATGTTCAAGAGAAGTTGACCTCTGCAAGTTTCAAACTTCCTCTGTCTTGCGTCGATGATGTGGGAAACACTATGGCCCACCTTTGATCAAGTTTACTTCATGTTGACTTCAGCACATTATCCAGGAAGCTAATCTAGAGACTCCCTTCCGGTACCTTGGAGCCTGCATGCCTCAATGGAAGGTTCTTCACATTCGACGCAAGGTTTTCATCATTGACCTTTGATCGGATGATTCTACGGGTGTTCGACGCCAGCTCACTGATTCACATTCTATGGATTGTACCTATAGTACCTTGAGGTCCATTGTCATTATTGGTGGTTCCTCTCATGTCTGTTAACAACTTTCATCATTGGCTGGTAATTAGACGATGTTCTTGCATGTTCGACTTCAGCTCACTTATTCACATGCTAGAAATTGTACTCTGTTCGGGTCAAGATGGAGTGCAAGACCCTGGATTTTGTTTGTTGGAATCCAGGCTATGGATTTTGTGGATTATTATGATTAGTTACATGACTCATTGATTGGATGGCTGCGACCATGCCTGAGTATATTTATCGATCCTTACTCGGTGGCTGCATCCATGCCTTGGATCCTGATTATTGCATACTCTGTTATGGATGGTTGCGCCCATACCACATATATCATGTATTTGAGATATCATTTGTACTTGTCTACGTAGGTTTTCTGATGACAGTGTTTCCAATTGGACACATTCTCGTAAAGAATTTCACCCCTCTCTCTCTCTCGGGCCTCATGCTTTAGGGGGCATTTGTTACACAACAATTTGTCATCGTCCCTGCAATCCGCCGTCCCACACATTGGAGGGCTTATTTCATGCCCTGTGAGTAGTGACATGACCTGAAACCACTTTCATGGCATCCCCCTTGACAAGGACAATCATTCCCCTGAAGACAATTTCCTATGAAAAGCCCTAAAAATAACCCTTTTGGCCTTGGCGTGACTAGACAGTTCAGCCCTCGTGCCAATGAGGGAAATCCACCAAAGAGGGCACGCCAACTGGCGCTCTATCCTAGTGTATCACCCACGCTAGGCTTAATAAGGATTGTATTTTAAAAATAAATAGCAGAAGTTTTATTCCTACCAACTCCTGAAGGAGTCTCTAAAATGAGTTGAGAGGTTTGGCTCTAGATCTCCATGTAGGGGAAGTGGTTTTCCACCTATCATGGAAGATTTTTTGAGGATAGGGCCAATCCCACCATTGTAGGGATCCCAAATCCCCTTCCACCATCTATATAAGCTTGTCATTTTCCCTTTGCAAGGTAACCTGAATAGATCTGAATCATTAGTGAGGAGATTATCGTCAGACGACCAAAGAGAGAGACTTGTCCCATTCCTGACGAGCTTTATCGAGACGTACTCCACTGTCGACCTGCCGAGGGAAGATCCAGAGTAAGAGCTCAGGTTGTATCTTTATATGTTCTTATTAATAATAAATGACTTTGATTATGGTTCCACTCAGATGTTCATGTTTTATGATTATGAGTTGTATCTTCTTTGACTGATACATAGTTGCATGTATTAGGTTTTACGCTTGTTTGTTTGTTGTTTCTTCGTGTACGTGTAGGTGTTCGAACGCGCCTAGCAGGAGAATTTTGATCTGCCAAAGCGAGGGACGGAAGCGCCATATTCTCTGCAAGCAACCGTAGCGTAGGACTTAAGGTAGGCCCCTTGTTGCATCTTGGTCTTTTGCAATTAGGAACTTGCGTCTTAGCATGAATCGGTTGTTGCTAGACCTGATCTGGGCTAGTAGGGATCGCCTATGTCCGTAGAGGGGATTTACCTGTCCAACACTATGGAATGAATTAAAACTGTGGGATAATTGATCTGCAATTTTTTTAGTAGGTATATCCATTTCAATTTTACATCTATCTATATAGTTATCAAATTCAATTTGTAAACAAATTCTATCATATAAAATTCTATATGGAAAAAATTGGATAATATACAAATTAAAACTTATTAAATAATAAAATATATTATAATTATTAACTAATTAAATTAATTAAATATAATATAATAATAAATTATTTTAATAAATTATTTCATTTATATATTCTCCAAATTTCAGTCAAACTCGCCCTATCTTAATGGCTAGTTGGATCCTAGTTGGATCCTCTCCCAATTGTTTTAAACATGTCTCCTTTATCTGATTTCTCATCTTTTCCTAATGATGAACCACACTGGTTGGTTCAAAATGCTTCGAGAATACATTATCATATGTCATTATCACCACCGAAAGCAGTTTTTTACAAATTATGGATGATAGAAGCCAAATTCCAAAAAATTTACAACAAATTTTTTCTTTTTAATTTAAAATTTATGTATAAACTAACATGTAAGTTCACTTCACAAGTCTTTATGATTTGTGATAATAGTCTGCTATTTATAAGTATTTTTCAATATAAAAATAACATGTAAATTTAGTTAAAGTAACTTACATTTACTATTGGAATTTTCCTTTTTCCACTTTTTTTTAATAAAAAAGTTACCATTTTTTAATATTATTATACTAAAAATTTCTAATTATGCTGATAGACATTTTTTGTAAATTTCTTATTGGGGACACTGCTGAGATTCGTCGTCCTCAAAAATTGTCCCTCCAAATCCCAGCAGTGTCTTTGAGTTGACCAATTCTGTGATGGCGTAAACACTAAAATTGATATTTGCGATGACATGATCATGTTTATTCTTCTTTATACCATTCAACATGTCAACCACTGCCATCATGGAAGTTTTCTCTAGGATTTTTCACGCAGCGCAAAACTCCTAATATTAGGACAGCTATAAATTTCTTCCATTATCGAATATGCAACCGTCTCGATTGCTTATTTGTCCATTTCTTCTAAAAGTGAAGGATCAATCAGTTCCCCTAAAATAATCTCTAGGAACTTATCACTCTTCAAACACCATCTCACCCATTTTTCCAGTGAATTAAATCCCACCGAAAGTCCATCTACGTCGAGTGATTTTCTCATTACCATTTCCGCTAGCGAATTAAATCCTACTGGAAGTCTATCTACACTGGGTGATCTTCTCGTTACTATTTCCAGTAGCAATACACATTTTCCTTCATAGATATTTTCTCACCATATCCAAATCCTACAATATCCATTGACGTCGCAGTAAACAACATAAATATGAATCCAAGTATTGATCTAATAAATGCGTTCACATAATAATATAGAAGACTCACTAGGTGGTGGAGAGTGTGCCTCCGATCACTTATGGTGCAATTATTCTTGAAATCCCAAAATCACACGTGTGGGCTTCCATGTCTTGATCAAGAAGAACATTGGCAGGTTTCAGATGGAGTTGGATTGGGTACATCCATAACCATTTGCATGTTGCTTTTTCTTTTGTAATTCCATAAGCCAAGGCAATGCATTTCTGACATATATCTCCAATACCTATAGCCAAGATTCCATAAACATACCCTCAACAATGCTTTCCTTAGAAATTTGCAGCAGTCTCTACATACCACTCCTAAAAGAGATCACAGTGACGCAGGAGCATTAGGCTCAAGAAAATTCTTTGTATTTTAATAGACTTAGGGGTTTTGTGTTTTCAAGAGAGTTGGTTTCTTATGTGATGTTTTGAGTGATTTTAATGAGAATCAATTAAATATTGTGAGGAATTTTGTAAATTTTCTTGAATGTTAGAGAACATGAGAGAATTAGGCTAGTTGAGAATTCATAGGGATTGAGAGATTTAGGAATTAATTATAAATCCTAAATTAGAATTATTTCATGATTTTAGGATGAAAGAGGATCCTTAGGGACTAGTTGAGTCAAGTGAGGACTTAGAGGATGTTTAGGATTTTGTTGAGAAGATGGAGGAACTGAAACCAAAAATAGTTTTAGGACCTTTTGTATAAATTGTAAGCCTCAAAGGCATAAAAAGTAGTAAATAGGTGGAGAGTGATTCAGGTTTTGGATAGATAGATAGGAATTGCTTTGAGCCTATGGGAAATTTAGAGAAAAGGCCACTCATACAGAAGATTAGGCCAGAGGAAGAATTCCTATGTAAATACTGAGTGTTAATATGAAGAGTAGATTCTAAATTCATATGTTATATAAATGTACATTAATTGTTGAGGTATGATTTACAAATAAATCAGAGGAATTGCATATTGAAAGAGTTTAGGTAATCAGAGTCTTTGAAATTGGAAATAAAAAAAAATAGTATTTCTTTCACGAGCTATAGGAATTATGAATGTATGAGACTGTGTGTTTAAAATTGAATCTTGTGTGGAATTGTGTGACAAAGCTCAATCATCAATCACAGAATGGATCGATGATATAGAAGAGGGAATGATCTCTTGAATCAATACCTTGAGTATATCGTGTTAGAATCAACAATCAGATTTGGAATCATATCCGTCAGATGTGTATACGGTGAGAAATGAAATTTACAAATGGGCATATGTATTAGGGAAATTTCATACATAAGTGTGCATGTGAGAATCATAGATAGGATTCGAACTCACAAGAAGTTCGATAGACTTCTTTTCAGAATGCTAAGGGACTATGTTGGAAAATATGTAATAAACGCTGTTGAAATTGAAAATGTGTCAATTTCCTTCGTCACTTGAGTGGTTTCTTGATTCCGGAATGATGCGTTGTGGAACTATGAGTTGTGGAACTTCAAAGTCAAAGAGAAGGTGAATTGAAAGGGTGGATGGTTTTGAAAACAACTGGTGGTTTTCGCGTAGCACAAAGCCGATAAGTGGTAATTTGTGGAGTCCACACGATACACCCCAGCAGATGACACGTGGTGGTTTAAAAACACTTATTTCGTGTGCCTTGGAGCCTTTACCTGTCGAAGTTTATTTGGATGCGATATCCGTCAGATCGGAAATTCAATTGTAATAACCGTTGGATCACAAGTGAAGATCTATGGAGGAAAGAGGAAAGGTGAGTTGGTAAGTTGTGGGACCCGAATAAAATATTCTGTTGATATTTTGGGTTTTAAACCAAAGTATGGATTGTTAAACATGGTCCAAAAATATTAATATGTGATTGGTAATTTGGTTTTTATCCAAAGTCAAAATTGTGATTAAGCAAGATTTTATTTCCGTTTCAAAGGTACATAAAGGGTTTAAACTTGGATTAAGGATCAAGAATGGTATTAAGAGGAAATACTTCTGCTTATGAAGTATACCTCTGTTTGAGGTTTATTTTAGCACATGAATGAGACAAGTATTTTGTTTTTAAGGTGAGAATTGTGGGTTTTTGCAGCCTTTGGCTGCATCATTTTGGTATCAGAACAGGAAAAGCTCTTTTGAAAATTAAAGATTTTTTTAGAATGCATGTGCAAAGAGGGAAGAAAGAGGAGATTAGATATTAAATCTGATAAGCAACAAATACACAAAATTGAATTGAACAGGAATTTGCAGAAATAAATGAAGACAATCCAATAAAAGTACAAGTGAATGAAGAGAACAAGGTCGTGCAGAGATCTTGAAGGTGAGATAATTTTAATCTGGTTTAAAAAATTGTGATTGCAGAATTCTGGTTGCAGACAAGATGAAGACAAAGTTTTTGATGATGATGGCAGTGAACCTAATATTCCATCTAAACGTTGGATAGGGAGAACATTCGAAGTGTTCTCAAGAGAAGCTGAGTTTAGGATATAAGGCTAGAAAGAGAAGAAGAGAGTGCTCAAGAGGTTCCAGAGATAGTGAACCAGTGCTTGCTAAAAGGCCAAGTCCAAAGAGGGGATTGGTGAGGTAAGTGGCAGCAGGGAGGACTTGCTGTTGCAGAGACTTAGTGAAACTCATAGTGAGTAAGGAGCTCATGAAGAAGAAGATCATTGAGGATCAGTGAAGAGGTTCTAAATAATGCCACAGAGATAAGATGAATGATGAGGATAGAGAAAGATATATTGCAGTGATGAAAATACAACTAGAGGTACTAATGGGATGGCTACAATAAGAGGAAAACTAGAGAGGAGGATGGATCTTTCCAATAAAGGGGAGAAGGTCATTTGGCACCCATTATGAATAAACTGGAGGCAAAAGGAGATTTCCCTATGGAAGGAAGAACTCAGATTCTTTGAGTCAAGGATAGAATTTGAGGATTCCATATGCAAATCTGTTCAAGCAGAAATACTTGAAGAAGCAATCGAGACTGAAAATTATTGTGTTTTTAAAATTAATGATTTGTGTCTAATTTCTGGTACATCAGAGGATGATGAACACGCTTTGAAGTTTGTTAAGGAGAAGATGTTGAATCTAAATTCTGTTCAGAATGATGCTGAGATAGCAAGATCTCAGAAAGAAAAAGAGACAGAGGGGTCTTATGGAAATATGCATCAGAATATCGAAACAGAGAAAGAAGGACCATCTGATGATTGGTAAACAACAAGTGAAGGTATGGAAAGTTGTGTGAAGTTTCCAAATTCTACCCCAATTGAAATTGTTGAGTTATATAGAAGGTTAGATCTTCAAAGAAGAGAATTGGAAAAACAGAGGATCTATGTTCAGGATAAATTGCTGAATGTGAAAGATAAAGAAATGTTCATGAATGACAGTCAGGAAACAAGTAAGAATGCAAGAATGATAACAAGAGTCTACCAAATTGAAGGAATTCATTATTGTGAACCAGAGCAAGGAGACATCCTTGAAACAAATGATATGAAGGAGAGACTAGCTGACAGTCTCATGGAGTATTTAAACCAGCATACTACTATGCTGGTAAAGGAATTAAACAAAAACTCGCAGTAGCATACTGAAATGTTTCCAGAGGAGGAAGAGACATTGAAACCTTGTATTTTTAATACTGATAATTCATTGGTTAATTATGCAGGCAAAGAAGGACAACAAATGAAAAATGTCAAAGAATCTAATGAAAAGGAAACTATGTTAGCTGAAAACATAGTAAAGGATCATCATTCTATCATGGTGATTGGCACAATGGAGATAACCCTGGAAGCTGGAAAGAAACACAGAGAATATTTTCTGAGTCTTGTAAGAGACTTAGAACTACACGAAGAAGATTTGGTGACTGGATCATCAAATGAGACCATTGGGTATTGTGATTTTGAAATTGATAACTTGACTGTGATTGTAGGTGTTGAAGAAGACAATCCATCTCTTCAAGTTGTCTTCAATGAAGATGAACTGTTGTAGAAGAAGGAACTCATAAATTTCAAGGAAGGTGAGATAGTCATGTCTCATATGAAGGAACTTGTTATTATTGATGACAAGGAGGAGTTGGCTTGTTTGATTGGCCAAGAGAAGATTGTAGCACAGACTTTTAGAACTGCCACAGTGATGGAGAATCAAAATTCTATTCTGATAAAGAATGAAGATACAGTGTTTGAAGAATTTGAATTGATTTCCAGAATCAATCAAGGAAGTGATGGACAATTACTAAAGATTGTTAAAGAAGAAGAAGAAGGATATGATGAAACTAAATTGAAACATATTTATGATGTGGTTGAGATAAAAAAAGTTAAAAGAAAATGACTGAAATACTTGCTGGAAACAATTATGTCAGAGAAAAAAATTGCAGACACTAAAGTGGAAATTCCTGAAGTTGTGGAAGAGGTCGGAGCAGATACTAGTTTGTCAAATTTGATTATGCTTATTAGTATACAAGGAACAGTGAATGATTATGTTGTTGTGATTAAAGAATCAGATGATAATTCATTTTTTAAAAGAGGATTTGCAGGTAGTGAGTAGAAGAATAATGTTGTAGAGGGATATATCTTAAGATATATTTAGGAAGTTTGGGAGGTAGCAACAAAAGAAAAAAAGGCAACATATGCAGCAACATCTACATCAATGTCTAGAAAAATATTTACAACAGGAATTGAAAGTAAATGGACAGAGTATAACAAAAGGTAGAGTGGTTACCCTTCAGAAGATAAAATGGACATAGAAATTGAACGCATAAGAAGATTGATGATGAAGGTGTCTGAGAAAAAGACAGCAGCAAGAAAGCCAAGTAACAACAACAAGGAAAAGACAAGAGTAGAATATGAAAGAATATCTAGTGGCAAGATGAAAAATAAAATATGGAAGCCTGGAGAAGTACAACAGAAGAATAATGCAACTTATGGACGGCAGCAAAACAAAGTATTGGATCTAGGAGGCAAAGGTTGAAAGCACATGATCAGGAGATCATAATAAATTTCTACTTTGGGAGTCTGACACAGGAGCATTAGGTTCAAGAAAATTATTTGTATTTTAATAGACTTAGGGGTTTTGTGTTTTCAAGAGTCTTGGTTTCTTATGTGATGTTTTGAGTGATTTTAATGAGAATTAGTTAAATATTGTGAGGACTTTTGTAAATGTTCTCGAATGTTAGAGAACATGAGAGAATTAGGATAGTTGAGAATTCATAGGGATTGAGAGATTTAGGAATTAATTATAAATCCTAAATTATAATTGGTTCATGATTTTAGGATGAAAGAGGATCCTTAGGGATTAGTTGAGTCAGGTGAGGACTTAGAGGATATTTAGTATTTTGTTGACAAGATGGCAGAACTGAAACCAAAAATAGTTTCAGAACCTTTTGTATAAATTGTAAGCCTCAAAGGCATAAAAAGTAGTAAATAGGTGGAGAGTGATTCAGGTTTTGGACAGATAGATAGGAATTTCTTTGAGCCTACATGCAATTAGAGAAAAGGCCACTGATACAGAAGATCAGGCCAGAGGAAGAATTCCTATGTAAATACTGAGTGTTAATATGAAGAGTAGATTCTAAATTCATATGTTATATAAATGTACATTGATTGTTGAGGTATTATTTATAAATAAATCAAAGGGATTGCATATTGAAAGGGATTAGGTAAACAGAGTCTTCGAAATTGGAAATAATAGAAGATAGTATTTCTGTCACGAGCTACAAGAATTATGAATGTATGAGACTGTGTGTTTAATATTGAATCTTGTGTGGAATTGTGTGACAAAGCTCAATCATTAATCATAGAATGGATTGATGACATAGAAGAGGGAATGATCTCTCAAATCAATACCTTGAGTATATCGTGTTAGAATCAACAATCGGATTTGGAATCATATACATTAGATGTGTATACGGTGAGAAATGAAATTTATAAATGGGCATATGTATTAGGGAAATTTCATACATAAGCATGCAGGTGAGAATCAGAGATAGGAATCGAACTCACAAGAAGTTCTATAGACTTCTTTTCAGAATGCTGAGGGACTGTGTTGGAATTCTGTAATAAGCCCTGTTGAAATTGAAAAGGTGTCGATTTCCTTCGTGACCTAAGTGGTTTCTTGATTCTGGAATGATGTGTTTTGGAACTTCAAAGTCAAACAGAAGGTGAAGTGAAATGGTGGATGGTTTTGAAAACCAACCGGTGGTTTTCACGTAGCACAAAGCTGGTAAGTGGTAATTTGTGGAGTCCACGTGATACACCCCAGAAGATGACACGTGGTGGTTTAAAACCACTTATTTTGCATGCCTTGGAGCCTTTAACTGTCGAAGTTTATTTGGATGAGATATTGTCAGATCGGCAATTAAATTATAATAACTATTGGATCACAAGTGAAGATATATGGAGGAAAGCGGGAAGGTGAGTTGGTAAGTTGTGGGACCCGAATAAAATATTATGTTGATATTTTGGGTTTTAAACCAAAGTATGGAATGTTAAACATGGTCTGAGAATATTAATATGTGATTGGTAATTTGGTTTTTAACCAAAGTCAAAATTGTGATTAAGCAAGATTTTATTTCCGTTTCAAAGGTACATAAAGTGTTTAAACGTGGATTAAGGATCAAAAATGGTATTAAGAGGAAATACTTCCGCTTATGAAGTATACCTCTGTTTGAGGTTTATTTTAGCGCATGATATAGAAAAGTATTTTGTTTTTAAGGTGAGAATTGTGGGATTTTGCAACGTTTGGCTGCATCACACAGTCTCATACCTCCTTTTCCTTTTGATGTTTCTTAATAGTGCCAATTCTGATACAAAAATTAATCAATCTTATATTAACTCGGTGGTATAAAGATAAAGTTTTTTGTAGCTTTATGTTAGAAAAGAGGGCAATACCTATAATAGTTTAATTGTTGCTCATGCGTTGTCTAGACAATATGTAAAAAGGGAAGTGACTATAAGAGTTTAATTTTTGCTAATGTTCTCTACAACACAAGTGGCAGTAACACCCAAGTTTTCTAAATGTTGTCATCTTCTGGCCGTCAAAGCTTTATCATCTAGATAATGAGATGTTCATCTGCTCTATCCCGTGGGCTGTGGCAATTATATTTGGAGGAGGATTGCCACAATGTCTCATAATGACTCCATAACATCCAGTGGGAATTTGAAACATGAGTGGAACAATGTATCATAATGATTCCATGCCATTCTGTGAGTATGTGGAAATTGCATTTGGAACAGGCATTGGCGTGATGTCTCATAAAGGACTCCATGCCATCTTGTGGGTTTGTGGCAGATGCCTTTGGAACAGGGATTGGCACATGTCTCATAAGGACTCGTTGCCATCCTGTGGGTTTGTGGCAGTTGCATTTGGAATATGCATTTCTAAAATATCTCATAAGGTCTCCATCCCACCCTCTAAAGCTAGAGTTTCCCTCATATTGACTGCATTTATTCTCGAAAACGATTGTGAACATGCCTATTTGAACTCATGAGTCACAACCCATGTTTTATAGATATAATAAGAACCCACCAAGCAACCAAGGAATGGCCATGTTTTCCATGGTTTGCTTACATTTATTTCAATATAAATTATTGCATTTATTTGAATATAATTTATTAGAGAGAAAATATTGGGCTAGTGAGTTGGATTTAGTGTGGGTTGTATTAGGAAATGGAGAAATAGTAGCTCTGAAACTTTTTAAAACATGGTTGCATGGTGCTTTGCAATGACTTGTGATTTGGGAGTGGGGATTTGATAACTATATCCCTAGGACTCTTTGGAAGATAATTCTAAATGGGTAAATGATTGTTAATTTGTATTGTCCCAATACTATCTTGGTTTGGATGGACTTGGGGCAACTCATAGTATATTTTCTTGGTTAGACATAGGGGTAAGTGAGAGTGCCATGAAAGAATAAAAATTTCTTATTATAAAGTGTTTACCTTCTCAATAAACTTGAAGAGAAGTGAAAGCATTATGGCTCTGTTGGAATTGGGGCCAAGTGAGAGTAGTCATAAAAGGATCAAGTTTGTTATGGTTGTTAGTGAAGATAGATATGGCTTAAATATTGAGAGTATGGAATTAAATTTTTGAGTCGAGTTCAACAATATTCTGTTAGACAGATTTCTATGGAGCACTCGAATAAAAAATAGCACAACAGGAAAGGCAGATCTTTTTTCGTGCAATGGGAAAATGAGAAATAGGAAAACCTCCAATTTAAAACAATGAAAGGAAAAATGCATGATAGTTGAAAGAACCGATGCCTTTCTTTTGAAACACGGACATTTTTGGTGTAATGGAAGATTGAGAAATGGAAAAATGTTTGTTTTAAGAAAAAAAAAAGAGTGAATAATTTTAAGGAAAAATTAATCCGAAGCGTATACTAGTTAGTTAGTCTCTGCGTGGATTTCGTTATTATGTTATGAAATATTTCATAATATAGGAATTGAGAATATACCATTTTAGTTAGAACTCAATCTCTATTATTTTTATTTGATTAAAAAGTCTTTTTTTTTATTTGATTAAAAACTCAAAAAAATGAAAAATATTTTTTTAAGACTAACTTACCTAATAGCTTAAGTTGCAAATGGATAATAAATAAAATCTATTTTGTTTAGAACGTTATGGAGGTAAACTAAGGAATAAAAAAAATTGACTAAGTTACCTAATAGCTTAAGTTGCAAATGGATAATAAATAAAATCTATTTTGTTTAAAACGTTATGGAGGTAAACTAAGGAATAAAAAAAATCCTGGTCTTATTTTGAAATGCTCACAAGTATAATAGTTTAATTTGTGAATGATATACAATATAAACTTATTGTAAAGTAATGATTTTTTTCATGTTTAATTTTAGTATATAACATTTTATAAAAAAATAACTTATTTTTTGGAAAGTTAAAAATATTTAAATAAGAAATAAGAAAGTAAAAATATATATTCAAGAAATTACAGGGATTTGAATTAGTGATTTATTATTGTTATTGTCTTTACAATGTGCACGTATTTACTGTAAATCCAAAAATCATAAACTATTTATCAATAAAAAAATGATATTAAGAAGTTATTACATATTATGATATTGAGTTACTAGTATCGAGTATGTTTTGGAAAGTTAAAAATATTTAAATAAGAAATAAGAAAGTAAAAATATATATTTAAGAAATTACAGGGATTTGAATTAGCGATTTATTATTGTTATTTTCTTTACAATGTGCACTTATTTACTGTAAATCCAAAAATCATAAACTCTTTATCAATAAAAAAATGATATTAAGAAGTTATTACACATTATGATATTGAGTTACTAGTATGGAGTATGTTACTATAAATTATTGTATTAGTATTATTATTTTTTAAATTCAATATTACTTTTATTTGTAAAAATTTAAAATGATGTTATAAATACTTTTCATTAAAAAAATAATGTTTTTGTTTATATTAATGAATCAATGATGTTGAAGTTAGAAATGGGGAGATTTGAAGTGTTATTACTTTTATTTGTAAAAATTCAAAAGAATATCATAATATTTTTCATTGAAAAATAGTATAAAAACAATGCTCTTGTTTATAGAATTATAAAGAATGAACCAATAATGTTTAAGTTGGTAATGTTGAGATTTGAATTTTTAATTATCAACGTATCCTTTTCTAGTCATCCTAACATTTGTGTTACCTTTTTGTAGAAATTTCATCTTGTCTTAGCTAATTATGGGTCCTATTTGGGAGGTGGGTTGGGCTTACCAAATGTCTTACAAGCTAGTTGCAATTCATAACAAGAACAATGTGTATCAACATTGTTTACAAACCCTTCAAACCCCCATCATAGGCTTTTCTAAATCCAATAAAAACACATTGATTATCAACCCCAGGTGCTTATTGAGAAAGGTATCAAATTTATGAAAATTCATGCTTCAATATGGATATTAATTGATTTTTGGCCAAAATTATTCATAGTACAAAGAAGCTTTAGCTCAATTAATTTTATGATCTATCCAAGTCATGTTTCTAATAGGTAAAATTCAAATCCGATTGAGTCCCTCTAGGTTAATGATTCCTATTGTGGTCATTGGTTGAGCCACCCTCCATTCCAATTTTATGGGGAAGAGGGGGGAATCCCACAAAGTTTTTATTGGAAAAATATATTCATCCTACATCAATGAATTCAAATTGACATGGAAGATTAAGGGTTTCATCAACCTGTGTTTTGTGCAAAGATATCAATGTTAGTTTTCTTTAATATTCAAGTTTTTGTAGCAATATTTGAAGAGATCCCTTACTTATCAATCTATAAATTGGAACGTATGGTAATGGATAGAACATTTTGACCTTTCCAAATATGATATCACTCAATATTTGATATTAATTTATCCATAGATGATGTCAATCAATTTTTGTAAAGAAAAAATATTGGATGCTATCATTAATTTAGTAGACATGTTTATTAAAATTTTGAGATACAACACACAGAAAGTCATACACATATGCACACTTTCATTTTCTATTTCACCCCCACCTAAAATCAATGGTTATTACACTATAATATTTTTAGTGATTTGTGACCAAAAAATATCTAAAAATTACATTCCTCCCAATTGCACCTGAAAATTCATTCTCTTACATCCAATCAAAGTGTCATGGTTTTTTGTGCATCATTAATTAAGTCCATAATTGCATACAGATAGTGTCATATTATGAAATTGCATCAACTTTAGAGATGTTTATAACATAAACAATAATGTTAATGTTAGCATCCAAACGACTCTTTGACCATAAATTTTTATTTGAACATTGGCATAGAATATTTGGCATTTTTGATTGGTCATAATATAAAAAATAAGTAATTTCAAATAAGTTTATTATACGTGATTTAATAAAATAAAAATTTCTTTCTTAAGTCATGAAATTGAATTTTGAATTTGATAAATGATTTTCCTTGGAGGATTCCTGATATGGAATGGATCTAGAATAAATGAATGGATATGTTTATGAAGAAGGAAAATTCATAAAAAAATTTATGGAATTAAATGAAAAGACTGTGAAAGTGGAGTTTGGAAAACCACCATGAAAGTCAATGAAGAGGTTATGGAAGTGGATTTTATAACTTTTGATACGCAAGCTAATGAAGGGGCCACATAAGCAAATATTAATTGAGACAATAAAGTCTCGTACATATATATTGTTGCATCTTAGGATTGATTCTTCAACTATAAGCTCGCTTCTTTTTCATTCCACTTGAGCATCTCATACCATTGAAGAATTTAAGTCATTGTATGACATAATAATGATGTTACTGTAGAAATTGGAATAAATGATATATTATTCACTGAGATTCTCCTGATCACACACTATTTTAACTTCATTCACAATATAGAATCTCTTCCACCATTGATCATTAATTGCGGAAATAAAAACAATCGCATGCGCACATTAAAACCATAAACAATCACACATATGAACACAATATTTTATGGGAAATCTTAAAGCTGAAAACCCCCAACTATCTGTATATTATATGTAATAGAGATAATGTAACAATCATTATACAAAGCTCTTCACAAATCTCTTAGTACAATCTCCAATTTCTACACACTAATCAAGCCTGATCTAGCAAATCACATGCTCCAATCTCTGCCACCTGATAGCCTGCCTCTACTGCACAATCACTACTAAAGAATGGCTCTGAATGAACTCGAATTAGTCCAGACTTGCTCACGCAATCCTCATTGGCATCTCCAATCAATGGTTGTTGCAAATCATGCAACAGTATAGTCACACTGCTCTTTCACCTACCTCTTCACTGGTCTCCACTGAAAATTTCCATGCACTGTAGTTAAATGATGTATTCTTTAGTTGATTAATGAGTTAATAATTAGTGAATTAATTAATAATTAATGAATTAATTAATAATACTCCACATCTCACTCACTAGTGTATCAATCGCTTAGACTAGATACAACTAGCTCAAATATGTTTTACTCAAGAACTAAACACAACTCCATCAATCACTGAGACTCCACTCAAACTCACATGAGTTCTAACCGAAGTATCCATGCACATTCCCACTTAATCCTCAGAATAGTGTAATTCTTCATTACCTTTCAGGCTACATCTCAGGTGCACTTAATCAAGTGCTCCAAGAGAATAAGATAATGTTTAGAGTCCACATTATTACATTAATATTTAATATATCTATTTTTAGATCAAGTAATATAAAAATAGATTCTCATTTCCAATATGCCTAAAAATATAAGTCCATCTATTTTTCCAACTTGACCAACCATCCACAAATAGCATCCTGCAACTCATAGAATATGATCGACATGTCTAAAAATAGACATAGTCTAAAAATAGACTTGTGCCAAAAATAGCCTACAAGCCCACTTAGTGAAGGCGAATTCTTTCCACTAAGCTCATCATCTTGTTGCAATCTCAACACTCCCTCTCAACAAGATAGGGATTATATACCACCCCGATCCTACCCCTGTGGTATTCGAATTTGCTCATGGTGAGCGCCTTCGTCAAGATATCAGCATCCTGATCCTCCGTGGGAATGTATGAAAGTAACATGATATTCCGCTGCACATAATCTCTGATATGATGATACCGGATGTCAATGTGTTTATATCTATCATGAAATACTGGATTAACCGAGAGTTTGATGCAACTTCGATTATCACAATATATCACAGTAAGATCTAAGTGTGAACCGAACAACCCGACCAGGATCTTCCTCATCCATATAGCCTCGCATGCAGCCAAACTCACTACCATATACTCGGCCTCTGCTGAACTGAGTGCCACAGATCTCTGCTTCCTGATGTACGAAGAAACTGATGTTGACCCGATACTGAAAATCCCTCCAGATGTGATATTTCTGTCCGTTGGGCTCCCTACCCAATATGCATCCGTGAAGCCACATAGCTTCACCTCATCCAACTGTCTGTACCATAATCAATATCCTGATGTGCCTCTAAGATATCTCAATACATGCTTGCTTTCCTTCTAGGAGAGCTTGGTAGGCTTAACCATAGCTTGTGAAAGCTGGTTAACAACATAGCATATGTCAGGTCGTGTATTGACCAAATACATAAGCGACCCCACCAACTGTTGATAAACAGTGGCATCCACTACCTCTTCCGATGTAGCATCCTCTTTCCTCCATCCACCAGGAAGAGGAGTGTCGATAGGCTTGCAACCATGCATGTTGAACTTCTCCAGTATCTCCCGGGCATAATTACCTTGAGACACAAACAGTCCATCACTGCGCTTCCAAAATTCCCAATCCCAGGAAATAATGAAGGAGGCCCAAGTCCTTCATCTCAAACTCTTTTGCAAGATCACCCTTCCATGAGAGTATAAACAGTGCATCACTCGTCAAAATCAAATCATCTACATAAAGTACAATGATCAACAACTTACCCTCCACCACAATCTGGTATAGGTTCGGATCCGCCTCACTCTTGGAGAATCCAATTTTAGTAAAATAACTTTATATCCATGTGTACTAAGCACGAGGTGCTTGTTTCAACCCATACAACGCTCTCTTGAGCCTGCACACATGTGACTCGCTGCTGAAGATCTTGAAACCTTCGGGCTGCTCTATGTACATCTCCTCCTCAATCACTCCATTGAGGAACGCAGTCTTCACATCCATCTAATGAATGTGCCACCCCATATGCGCTAAGAGAGAAATAATCATCTGTATGGAAGAATACCTTGCGACAGGTGCAAAGATTTCTTCATAATCGATTCCCTTAATCTGTGAGAAGCCTCGGGCAAAAAATATTTCCTTGTACTTCTCCACACTCTCGTCAGCTGCTTGCTTCACTTTTTAGATCCATCTTGAACCCACCACTAATTTCCCTTCTGGCCTTGGGACAATCTCCCATGCACTGTTTCTGACAATCGAATCATACTCTTCCACCATGGCATCTACCCATGCAGGATCCTCCACAGATTCCTCGAAAGAGGATGGCTCTATCATGATACACTTTCTCATAAGAGCCATGTATCCAGTGTACTGATCAGGTGACTGTCTCTATCTACGCTATGATGTAGGTGCTCCTACAATCCTCTATGCATCTTGAGCCAGTCACTCAGCTTCTGTAGTGCGCTTCCGCCCTCTGATGGTTGGCGCTGCATGAGTGGTCTCTTCCAATGCATGAACTTCCTCTTGTGGCTAATCCACATCCTAAAGCTCATCCTTAGGAACTAATAGCTCCTGATTTGAATGCAAGTGTGGCTCCTTCTCAATTGAACACTTCATGGCTTTCTCCTCATGAAATTTGATATCCCGTCACACAACAGTCTTGCGACTGTCTAGAAAATACAAATGATAGTTGTGGGGTGTATTAGTGTACCCCACAAATATCCCAACCTCTGAAGTCGGCTCCAACTTCTTCCTGGAATCCTTAGTCACATGAATGTAAACAGGTGAACCAAAAATCCTCAAATGGAAAATATCAGGCTTCTTACCAGAAAACGCCTCCTCGGGTGTACTCATGCCAAGTATCCTGTGAGGACAACGATTCTGCACATATCGCGTAGTGTGCCTCACCTCACAAGTGTATGGGGAAGGTCTCCACCGCAATATCACCCGGTAATCGCCCATCGTTTTGTTCTTCTCCGCGATCTCCGCTCAAAGAACCCATAGACCCCATTCCGCCGTGGGTTGTGGGGTGTTAAGCATTTCTTCGAATTCCCCTCGCGCGTGTAAAGTCCCCCCCCCTTAAAATTCGCCAAAGATGAATTCACCACCATTTTTGCTCCTTAGAGCCTTCACCCGCTTCCCCGATTCTTTCTCAACCAGTGCCTTGAACTCACAGAACTTTGAGTATGTCTCGCTCTTCTTCTGCATGAAGAAGATCCAGCACTTACGAGAAAAATCATCAACAAATATCACATAATACCTGTGCTTTGCTGTCGAAGATGCTGAGAAAGGTCCACACACGTCTGTGTGAATTCTCTCAAGGATCGTCGTGGCGCGACTATCCTTCTCGTGAAAGGTGGCTTTCACAAATTTTCCCAAGGTACATCCCTTTCACAGATCTCACTACGCAAGAGTACCCTTACGAATCCCAGTAGAAATCTGCTGCAGTATCTTCAAAGCTCCATGGTGAAGGTGGCCCAACTTCCTGCCGTTCATCATCCTACCACCACCCCCCTTCGGCTATCGTCGTTACGCCATTCACCCGCAATTGATAAAGGTTCTTAACTCGAACCCCTATCCTCCGGGTCTCACCAGTTGCCTTATCACGCAAGAAAGCCTTTCCATCGCTAAAGACAACATCATATCCCTTTTCTTCTAACATCGCCATAGAGATAAGATTCTTCTTCAATCCTGGAACATGCATCACTTCCTTCAATACGAAGGGTTTACCAGACTCCCTCTCAAAGGAAATGGTACCGATACCAGTCGCACTATATCTACCATCATCGCCCATCTCGATGTGCACTCCAAGATCTTTCTCATCTAGATCAGTAAACAAATCTTTATCTCCTGTCATGTGAAAAGACGCACTCAATTCATATGACACACCAAACTCCATCATACTGAAGACCAAGCATGCGATCAAAGTGGTAACCATAGTCGAAACCCAGTTAATCCAACTCCGTACCGTAGATCCAATATCTTGCTTATTTTTCTTCTTTTCCTGGACAATTAGTGGCGTAATGTCCGTGTTGGTGACAGTGAAAGTACTTCACCTTAGACATGTCCTGCTTCTTGCCTTTTGCACCGAATTGAGAATAATTCTTCTTTCTCTTCCCCTTCCTTTATTTGGCAGCTAAAGTGAAATTTTCTTCATCTGAGTTCTTTGATGAAGATCCGTCCCTGGTACTTTGCCTTATCTCCTCTTGCACAAGATCCGACCAAAGTCGCTCCCATCCTGGAAATTTCTCCCGACCATTGACAGAGTCCTGATAGGAATGCCAACTCTTCGAAAGCCCAAGGAGAGCCAAGATCACCAAGTCCTCATCATCAACAGTCACCCCCACACTTCCCAGCTCATCCCTGCATTGGATGAACTTCGTGAGGTACTTGGGCATACTGTCGCCTTTCTCCATTTTTATGTTCCTGAGTTTATCCTTGAGTGCCAACTTCCTCTGGTCGCTCTTGCTTTGGAATAAGTCTGTCAATGCTTTCCACATCAAGAATGGAGAAGCCTTACCATGAAGGCTGGACACTATGTGATCCTTCACACCTTCCAACAGAATCCTTCGACACTTTGTTGTCTTCTTTTGCCATGCGTCAAGTACGGCAGCATCACTAGAAGTAGGTTTTGGAATTTATGCATCTATGAACTCCTTCAACCCATTGTCATCCAGCACCGCCTCCATCCTGTCCTTCCATGCAATATAATTCGAGCTGCCCTCAAGGGAATACTCCAATCGCAATTCGTTGAAAGACATCTCAACTTCGACACCAAGAAAACACTGCTGCAAATTCGAATTCCACCAGCACAAAACTCAACCGCTTCAATGTTTTGCAATTGCTCCAATGATCAATATCACTTCGATACCATGTAGAAATTTGAATAACTGATTTATTATTCACCAATATTCTCCTGATCACACACTATTTTAACTTCATGCACAAAACAGAATCTCTTCCACCATTGATCATTAATTGCGGAAATAAAAGCAATCGCATGCGCACATTAAAACCATAAACAATCACACATATGAACACAGTATTTTATGGGAAATCTTAAAGCTGAAAACCCCCAAATATCTGTATATTATATGTCATAGATATAATGTAACAATCATTATACAAATCTCCTCATATATCTCTCAGTACAATCTCCAATTGCTACACACTAATCAAGCCTGATCTAGCGAATCACATGCTCCAATCTCTGCCACTTGATAGCCTACCTCTACTGCGCAATCACTGCTGAAGAATGGCTCTGAATGAAATCGAATTGGTCCAGCCTTGCTCACACAATCCTCATTGGCATCTCCAATCGCTGGTTGTTGCAAATCATGCAACAGTATAGTCACAATTGATAGTCACACTGCTATTTCACCTACCTCTTCACTGGTCTCCACTGAAACTGTCCACGCACTATAGTTAATCGTATTATTTAGTTGATTAATGAGTTAATAATTAAAGTAACGAACAATAATTAATTCACACCACTCTCACTAGTGTATCAATTAGTTAGACTAGATACAACTAGCTCAACTATGTTTAACTCAGTTAGACTGAACACAACTCCATCAACTAGCTCAATAACTCCACCAAACTCTGTCACATGAGTTCTAACTGAAGTATCCATGCAATAGCTCCACTTGACCCTCAAGAATAACGTAATTCCTTCTGTCAGCTCCTATGCCACATCTGTGCACTTAACTAAAGTGCTCCAAGAGAATAAGATAATGTTTAAAGTCCAAATATTATTAAGAGCTAATAATATTCGACATATCTATTTTTAGACTGGCAATCTAAAAATAGATTCTACCCAATATGTCTAAAAAAATAAGTCTATCTATTTTTCTAACTTGACCAACCATCCACAAATAGCATCCTGCAACTCATAGAATATGATCGACATGTCTAAAAATAGACATAGTCTAAAAATAGAATTGTGCCAAAAATAACATGCGGGCCCACTTAATGAAGGCGACTTCTTTCCACTAAGCTCATCATCTTGTTGCAATATCAATAGTTACTAGTGGGGAATGACCTTTAACTTCTTGTATCACTTGGGATACACCTAGCCAACATGTCCTAAGTGAACCCAAGCTAAGAAAATTCAATTGTGCAGAATTTTAGAGCACTCAATTCATAATAGGTGAGGGTGCATCATTACCACCCGACTAAAGGAAACCTAGTGTCACCTCCCCCTTGAGACAAGCATACTTGAACAACTAAAAACCCAATATGAGACCATTCTATCATGCATCAAAGTGGGCACATGATAATTAATTAAGATAATGTCCCTTTGTCATCAAACATTCACATATCGTCAATGCACGTATAAATGTCATTACCTTACCACGGAGAACACACCCAATCTATCACATTATCAAGATGTGTCATTCTCCACCAGAGCCCATTATGCAACCCCTCATTAACTGCACATCCTACTTGATAAGACATCGTCGGCCTTAGCCTATGCACTAGCATAGCATCCTAACTATCTCAAAATAGCCATGAGTTAGTCACTGAGGCTACCCAATCATATGGAATCACTATGCAACTTTCCGAGTATGCTTATCATGACCTCCACTGTGTCATTTTCATCACTTGAATTGTTGATGTCCTTGTTAACATAACCCCATAAGATCCAGCAATGAATGGGGTTTTGGTGGTGAAGAGATACTTCCACAATTTCCACATTCAAGCATGGCTTTGGCCCCACTTGTCTTAAAAATAGATTTTTCACTTTGCTTGTGTGTCCAATATCACACAAGAATCCTATTTTTCAAAATATACCAACTTTATATTGATATATTGAGGGGTTTTTACAATGCATTATATTAGATATCATTTTTTGGGATTCAACTGCATTAAGTAAGTCATTCATCTATGAAAATTTCTATGAAAGGTAGTCATAACTGACTAATTTCTCATGCTTTTTCAATAGTCCACTTAGCACTCATTGCATTGGGTTATGCCCACAAGGGTGAAGAAGTGGGATTGAAACTAGTGAAGTGAATCACATAGTGTCAATGATCACTTCTCGGGCTTGCACCTAGTAACTAGGACTTCCTGGGAAGTCACACATCCCATATCGCCTCTGGTTCAAGCACGCTTAACTGTGGAGTTTTCCCCACAATCAAGCCCACTTAGATTGCTACTCCACTTGAAAAACTTTAACAAGTATTTTTCCTCATGAACCATTCAAGTAGAGCTCCCTTCACTCTTTGTTTTAAGTATTGAGGGGTCTTCATAGTGCGTTATATTAGATATCATTTTTTGGGATTCAACTGTGTTAAGTAAGTCATTCATCTATGACAATTTCTATGAGAGGTAGTTATAACTCACTAATTTCTCATGACTTTTGAATGGTCCATTTAACACTCATTGCATCGATCTAAGTGGACTATTCAAAAATCATGAGAGATTAGTCAGTTATTACTACCTATCATGGAAATGGTCATAGATGAAAGAATTACTTAACACAGATGAATGCCCAAAAATGATATCTAATATAATGCACTGCGAAAACCCCTTAATACTTAAATACAAAGATCAAGGGAGCTCTACTTGAATGGTTCATGAGGCACAATATTTGGTAAGGTTTTTCAAATGGGATAGTAAGCTAGGTGGGCTTGATTGTGCGAAAAAATCCACACTTAAGTGCACTTGAGCCAAAGGTGATCTGGGATGGCTGAGCTCCCGAGAAGTCCTGGTTATTGAATGCAAGCCCAGGAAGTGATGATTGATGCTATGTGATTCATTTAACTAGTTTCAATCCCACTTCTTCACCACTAAGAGCATCACTCGATGCAATGAGTGCTAAGTGGACTATTGAAAAATCATGAGAAATGAGAAATTAGTCAGTTATGACTACGTCTCATGGAAATGGTTATAGATCAATGACTTACTTAATGTAGTTGAATCCCAAGAAATGATATCTAATTAGATTTATAATTGGACATAATCATCAATTGTTTATATTTCCTGGAATACACTTAGTCCACATTTCCCAATCGAACCCAATTTACCTTCAACCATGTGGAATACTGAATTCTTGTTTCATCAGTGAGAGAGAGAGAGAGAGAGAGAGAGAGAACTATATTTTAACAAAAATAAAAATGTTGCGAATATATAGAAATATTGTTATCCCTTATTTTATCTCAATATAAATTCATTTTAAATGATAAGAATTACACATTTTCCTGATTGAACCCAATTTACCTTCAACCATGTGGAATGATGAATGCTTGTTTCATCAAAGAGAGAGAGAGAGCACTATACTTTAACAAGAATACAAATGTCAATAATATATAGAAATATTGTTATCCTTTCTTTTATATCAATCTAAATTCATTTTAAATGATAAAAATTGCACATTTAAAAATATTTGATCATTTTAATGCTTTATGAATTTGAATTTAACATGGATTTACCATTTAGATAATGTATATAATAATATAATAAGATAAAAGATAAAACCCCTGATCGGGGTGATCATTAAACGGTGGCCACCGGTAATGAACCTGGCCAAGTGGCCTCTCTAGTTCATGCACATGAATGAACCATGTACGCGCGATATCATGGAGGCGTGTGATGGATAAGGAAGTGCTTCCAGGGTGGGTAAGACAGCCTATGTTGTTAGAGTTATGAGAGGGAAACATCAATCCCGTAAAACGGTTTCAGACCTGCTTAAGGAATAATAGAGGTAGTGAACCATCCACTGCAGCAAATGAACAGAGGAGTGCAAGGACGACAGCAGTCTTCATTAGCACCAGGCTCATTTTTCTACTGGGGTATGTAATTCTCCTTCCTAAATCCATGCTCATTACCAAAAATGGGGAAATGTATCTAGTTAGGAATATTTCAGGAAATTCTTGCAATAGTTGTTTTGTTTGGTCTATGTTAGTTCAGTTACTAGTGGTTGAGCCCTTCTTCCATGACCCCTGCTTTAACAAGCCCAAGAACCATATGTATGAAAGTAGGCGGTGTCATCCTTGTTTTATTTTCAAAATAAGAGGTTGCATGGTGGATTATTCCAATATACATAGCGCTGATAGGAAGGTCTATTGTAGCTTACAAGGCTTTAGTTGTATACCCTACTTTCTGGTCCCAAATTTTAGTTTTACTGTCAAGGAAAACAACTTCAGTTTTCTTTTGAAAGCTCTGTTTAGTCTGGGGTTTGATTGCTGTGGGATTATTATTATCTTGGTTAAAACCTATAGGTGTCGTTATCGGGAGTTACGGGTCTAGGCATACTCTATTCTCTGTCATATGTTGTCTCAACCTCGTAGCCTTTCAAACAGTGTTGGTCATGAAATAATTTTTCATAGGTGCTCGATATTTCACTGGGTTCTTTATCATTTCTGGACTCAGTGGATTCATAATAACGTCGAGGAGCTTCAGAACCGTCCAAAAGCTAATATGGCCAATAAGTTACAAAGTTCAATTGTTATTTCCTTTTCTTATTTGCTTGTTCTCATTCCAAAGCACAGGCTACCTATAAATCAACTCACAATGGTTAAGAGGAAAATAAGAAATTCGTCGGCCTATACAACTGATAAAGGGAAACAGAAGATGGTGCAACCAATAGAGAAGAATAGAAAAAGAGGGAGGAAGACAGAGGAAGAGGTGTTAATGAACCTCTCGACCACCTATTCACTTGGAAGTTCATCACAAGTCAGACAGGAAATACATGGCTAGGAAAGAGAAATATGGCAACATGAGGAAGACAATGATGCAGAAGTGGAGATTCTGGACTTTGTGACTGATCTCGGAAATACTGGAGGTCGCCTATCAATTTTTAATCAAACAGTCCACACGTATTGGATTGTTAAATGTCTGATAGCCAAGGAAATTCAAAGTTTCCATCCTACCAGAGAGAAGCCAGAACCAAAGATGTTAGATCTATTGCAAGATATTGATATTCAGCTGCCACACATCAAGGTTACTTAGTACCAAGCCACTGACTGCATTGGTATAATTGATGATCGTATTGGAAGAATGGAGAAGAAGATTCAATTACTGCAACAAGGTGATATGCCAGGATCCACTGCAAAGGATCCTACCCCAATTGAATCTTCAAATGGATAGAAGTTTAGTTTCTTTATAGCATGAATTTTGGTTTTCTGCAAAGGACTATAGGTCCAAACAGTTACTTTGATAATATATTAAATAGTTAGATAGCGTATGAAACACACAGTAGAATGAAACTTTTTCAGTTTTGGATGGCTTTTAAAGCATTAAGGTGGCCAATAGACCTGGTTTCCTATGGGTAGGTTGAGGCCACACAATTTTTATCTCTGTAACCTTCTTTTAAAAGATAAATAGAAAATAGCAAGGCACTACTAAATTTACAAAAAAAGAAGAAGATAAAAGATAAAATTCTATTAATTTTTTTACTGAAAACTAAGAAACAAAGTAATAGGAAAACTTGGACAAGCTCAAGTCAAGGCATATAATCGTAGAAGGAGTATCAAATACCACTCCACGAATACCCTAGAGAGAATGAAACACTATATTGCAACAAGTAAGAATATTTAGAGCACAAATTACAAATATGCTAAGATATATTTCTAACAGAAATAGATTTGCAAACAAAATAGAAAATATGAGCTAAAATATTATATATTTATTGATATGGAAACATTTTTCACTTTCCTATTCGAGGGGGAAACCTCCAATATCTGGAAGGGCTAAAATTTAAAACAATTTCCAAGACATTTTTTATAATGCTTCTACATATTTTTTGTTGGGTATGCGTTATATTCTTTGCATGATTATCCCTACACATAATTTGTATGGGTTGGGCCCAGCTGAGAGATCATGGGGGGAAGGAGGGAGGAGGAAGGGGGTTAGAACCAAAATAAATTGGGAAAGTTTTGCGTCTATTTTGGCAGTTTTCACTTTTAACTATTTTTCACGCATGCTGGTTTAACCCATGGTTTTGTAATTCCAGGTAAGGAACTATGGGTGTATTCTAATACACGGTTAATGAATTGTGGGTTTATGGATGCCACATGGTATACATATTATATTGTATCATTGAAAATATAAGATACTAAAAAAAATTTATGATTTTCCTTATTTGGGTTCAAGGTAAAATATTTGTGTTAAATTTGTATGCATCATTACATATTTTGATTATTAATTAAGAATATATTTGCAACATTTAATTGTATAATATTAAAACTAGCATTTGGTATTAGAGTAGTTTGACTTCAAGGGAATACCTTTATGGCTGAGGGTTTTTCGTTAGACTATTTTCCATAAACCAAACTTTCAATATGATTGAAGTAGTTTGACTCCAATCCGATCTAAGATAGTTCGCCATAAACCAAACTCTCCTAGCCATGGAGAACAAAAATCCAGTTCTTGTATTTATCCAACAAAAACTCAAAAACCAATCACTAAACATAAAATCATTGTCCATCCACCATATTCATTCCACTTCTAGATGTGACAACATAAGCCTTCGGAGAAGAGGCAACCTGGCCGAATAACCAACAATCTTTTTATCCAAATGAGCTATGTTATAAACAATCTCAATGCCAACACTGTTACCGATGAAATAGGTAACCTAACCTCAAAATGGGAACTCTGGCCCAAAAAGACTCAAAAAACATGAAAAAACACCCCAAAAACAAAAAAAGTGTATTCCAGAATGCACTTGGTTTTTTTTGAAAGTCAAATTTCAACATTTTATAAAATTATGCTAAAAACAAATTTGTTTCTTGAAAAAAGGATTGAAAAAACACCCTCAAATCAAAACCAGTTGACGCTGGAATAACCAAAAAAAAAAAAAATCATATTTTTGACATTTTTAAAAATATAAATAGCATTTTTTAATTTTTAAAATTCAAACATTAAAAAAAAAACCTAAAATTTAAGAAAAAAATAAATTTAAAAAATAAAAAGATTTTAAAGCTTAAAATTTAAAAATATATCGGAATAAAAAAGTAAAAATAAAAACAAAATAAAAATTTTAATTCAAACATTAAAAAAAACCTAAAATTGAAGGATAAAAAATAAAAAATAAAAAATAAAATTTAAAGATTAAAATTTCAAAATATAAGAAAAAAAAAATAAAAAAAATAAAAAAATATTAAATTAAAAAAAAACAATTAAAAAAAAGAAAGAAATTATAAAAAATAAAATATGGAAATTAAATTTAAAAAAGAAAAGGAAAATGTTTATTAAGTTAAAAAAATAATAATAATTTTAAAATTAAAAATTAAATTTAAAGAAATATATTAAATTTTAATAAATTTAAAACTTAAAAAAAAAAATTAAAAAAAAATACATTATTTAAATTAAAAGTAAAAAAATGAAAAATTAATTGAGAATAAAAAACGGAAAATAAAATACAATAAAAATATTAAATTTAAAAAAATATATATTAAAAAAACAAATAAATTTTAAAAAATAAATTAAATTTAAATTATAACAAATTAAAATAACAAATTAAATTTAAAAAAAAAATTAAATTTTCATCTATAAATGAATAAACAAATAAATTTTGAAATAAAAAATAAATTTTAAATATTAAAAATAAAAACATTGTTAAAATAAAAAGTTAAAAGACTTTAAAAATCAATTAAAAATGAAAAAAATAAATTAAAAAATATATATTAAATAGAAAATAAAATAAAAAACAAATTAATTTTAAAATATTAACTTTAATTAAAAAAAAAATCTAATTTTAAATACACAATTTTAATTGAAATAAATATATATATATATATATATATATATAAATTTTATGTAATTAAAAAATTAATAATAAAAAAATAAAAAATTTAAAAGAAAATATTAAATTCAAATAAATTAAAAAAAATACAAAATTTATTAAATTTTAAAAAATTAAATGAAAAAACTAAACATAAAATTTAATAATAAAAAAAAATATATGAAAAATTAAAAAACAAAAATCAATTAAATAAAAAAAAATACAATATTTAATAAAAATTATTAACAAAATTTAGAAAATAAATAAATAAATGAATAAAAAAAATAAAAAATAAAATAAAAATAAAATAAAATAAAAAATAAAAAAAATAAAAAAAATAAAACAGAAAAAATTAAAACAAATTAAATTTCAAATACAAAAATTAAATTAAATTTTTTTTTTTAAATTTTTTGAATTTAAAAAAAAAAAAAAATCAAATTAAAAAAAATATTAAAAAAAAGAAAGAAAGAATTTTTTGATCGTGGTGGTGCCACCAATCGGCCTCCTGACCAGGTGGCGGCGGAGGCCGGTCGTTGGGCAGGCGGGGAGGCTACATGTACCCCCCCGGCCTCCCAGCGGCCGATGCATGTAGCCTCCCCGCTTGCCCAATTGCCGGCCTCCGCCGCCGCCTCGGTGGGAGGCCGATTCCGGGAATCGCCCCCCCTGCGGAGGGAGGGCGATTCCGGGAATCACCCTCCCGCGGTGGGAGGAATCGGCCTCCCGTAGTGGGAGGGCGATTCCGGGAATTGCCCTCCCTGGGCGGGAGGCCGATTCCGGGAATCTCCCTCCTGCGGCGGGAGCGGCGGGAGGGCGATTCTGGGAATCACCTTCCTACACAGGTGGCGGCGGAGGTCGGCTGCTGGGCAGGCCGGGGGCTGCATGTAGCCTCCTCGCCTGCCGAGCGGCTGGCCTCCGCTGCCACCTGGGCAGGAGGCCGATTGGCGGTGCCACCACGATCAAAAAATTCTTTTCTTTTTAATTTTTTTTTTAATTTTTTATTTTTAATTTTTTATTTCTTTTTAAATTCAAAAAAATTAAAATTATTTTTTTTAATTCAAATTTTTTATTTTAAATTTAATTTGTTTTAATTTTTTTTGTTTTTTTGTTTTTTTTTTAATTTTGTTTTTAAATTTGATATTTTAGATTAATTATTTTTTAAAATTTAAAATTTATTTATTAAATTTATTAAATTTTAATTTAATTTTTTTTTTAATCTTTTGTTTATTTGGTTTTTCATTTTTAAAATTTATAAATTGTTTCATTTAAAAAAAACAGTAAATTTATGGATATTTGTTTTTTAATTATTTGCACGTGGTTTTTTTTTATTTTTTTGTTTTTTAATGATAGTTTTTTTTATTTTAATTTTCTTTTTCAATTTTAATTTTTTTTTGTTTTTAATTTGTTTTTTTGTTAATTTTAAAATTTGTATTTTTTTCTTATTATTATTATTTTTTTAATTTAAATTTGTAAATTTAATTTTTTCTTTTTTGTATTTTATTATTTTTTATCTAAATTTTAATTTTGTAATTTAAATTATTTTTAAATTTTCTATTTTTTTTTTTTTTTTTAATTATATGGTTTTTTTAATAACTCAGAAAAAAATGTTTTTGATGTTTTTTTTTTAAATATTTTTTTGTTAATTTTTGTTTTTTTTTTCTTTAAATTATGTGTTTTTTTTTCAAATTTTGTCATTTCTTTTGATATAATTTTCGAATATATATATATATTTTTTGTTTATTTATTTATTTTTGTTTAAATTTTTTATTTTTATGAGTTAATTTTGTTTTTTTTACATTTTTATTGGTTTTTTTATTGTTATATATATATATATATATATATATATATATATATATATATATATATATATATTTACCCAAGTTTTGTGTTTTATTACCAATATGAAAATCACCTCTAAAAAAACAAAATGATGCCTGATCAATACAATCTCAATTTTACAAGGAAAATCAATTACTTCTAAAAGTTCAATTAATTGGAATAACATGTTTCAACAAACAAAAGAAAAATTACTAACATTTTAAAACAAATATTCATACTTAATAAATAAAAATATTAGAGTGTAAAAAATGTGCACAAAAAAAGGGATGATTTTGCATCACCACTTTTCAAAATCGAGTGCTTTTTATGCTACCAAAAAAAAGTAGGTAACAGTGCAGTTACCTATTTCATCGGTAACAGTGTTTGCCATGAAGCCTGCAACAATCAATATTGTTTTTTATTCGCTTTAGAAAATAATGATCTTCATATGAGCTATGATATGGGTTGGGTTGGGACCCAGTGACAAGACAAATCCTAGGTTTCACTGTCACAAAACTCGAAAATTGAGGAATTTCCTTAAGCCAATTTATTCTTTGTTGATCCCAGTCACTGATCCGTGGTCCCAAAATATATTTTACATTAGGATAACTTATATTACTATCAATTTGCATCCCCAACTCATTCTCTTCAACAATATATTCCTTCCTACTGATCTCTTCTAGCACCCTAGCATTCCCCTCTTCCATTTTCTAGATTTCTCTACCATCCCTTGTATCCTTGCAACCCAAATTGCCTACTCCTATGCTACCCCTCAAAACAATAATCGTGACGAAACCACACAAAATTGTATTTTTCAAAATGTTGAAGGTCTCCTGGATCGACCTCACTTTAGGAAGAGCTAGTGATATACCATTGGCAACCTCGCTCATAGAGGGTATACCCCTCTTGATGCCCTCCCTCATTGAATCCTTGAAAAAAATAGTGTTGGTTTCCTTTATCTGCTATTCTATATATCTATGCTTTAAACAAAATTATAGAAACCTAAACAAGCCTCTTACCTTAATGCTCCTACTGATAGACCTTTGAAATTTATATAAAACATGAACTACTAGTGCCTAGGTCAAGCCCACTAGTAGAGTGGATCCAGATTTGTTTATTCAATGAAACTTCTCTAAATAAAACTCTCACAGCGAAAAACAATGGGACCCACCTCGAATCTCGCATAGCCAGGGCTGCCAGACACCAGATATGGTCCTCGTGTACCAAAACTATCGAGTAACCAATAATGAAAATGAGGTTAATCTACCTCTCAAATCACTATCTCGGTATGTCCACCATCAATCGTACTCCTCTACATCAAACACCATGTTTCCCATTCCCAACCTTGGAAGTCACTAGAGTATGAAGCTCAAAATAGGTTGGATACTGAGAAATTTATTCATAAATGTGTGCACACAAATAAAAAGTAATTTCCATTATTATTGTTATTTAGCTAGATCCTCTATTACTTTGGCCTAGGGTACAATGGCGACCCTTTGTCTCTTGTTTCACAGGTCTAGAAGAATTTAACTTTTTCTTCCATTCAACGATTCATTCCATAGACACCACTGATTTTTGGATCATGCTCGACGTGGTAAATAGGTGAAGCCAATGAATGAACCTTGTCCAAGCGATACCTGCAACAATTGATATAACATTGCAACGGTGCCTACATTTTTAAATTAAAAAAAAACATTCAATCATAATATTGAAATATCTGTATAACCTCTGAAATTAATGCAGAACATTACTCCTTCAATACTCTAATTTCATGTTTACTAACCTTTTCCACCTTTAAATGATAGAGTAAGGCGATCCTCGCATTCATTGATATTTATAACTTCCATTTCCCTTGCCACCCATAGCATAATGACAACTACTACTACATATGGCATAAAATTCAAAATCCTAGTCTCTCTAACCAACTAATCATTATGTTAATATCAACCAACTATTATGTTAGTATTGGTAGATCCTACTATAGAGGATGTAACAATTGACTTTCATTAGCCAATATTTATCTCGAGCTCATAATACAAATGATTTAAAAGCTAACATCACCATTAACACTATTTATTTTGACACCACTCAGTGACAAGTATTATGGTAAAAACATATATGCTATGTAGAGATCGACCCAAAAACTAATTGGAGATAGTACATAAATTGAGAGTAGTGTATTGAAAGTCATAAAAACTATCCCAACTATTTCTATTTCAATTGGGTTAACATTGTTGTTTATTAGTCCCTGTTAATTACACACTAATAGAAATCAAAACTAACTAACTAATATTATGTTTGCCAAAAGAACATCATCTTTGTGGACACTCCATTGACATAAGGATTATGATAAGATATGTTGGAATTCTTATGATGTAAAGAGCTAGATCTCATAACCACCAAACAAAATACCACAATTTTTAATCATCCACAGGTACTCACACACCTCCCCACCCAAGTTATAAAAGTCACACAAAGAAGGTTGGCTAAGAAAGGAAACATTCATTAGTAGACAAGATGAGCAAACAAAAGGAGAGGAGATCAACATGATGTTAGTATGTTAATAGTTCCTAATTACTAAACATGGAGTACCACATTATTCATTATTTAATTTTATTTACACTTACTGTTATTCACACAACTAGTAAAAAAGTCCCAACAAAAGAGGAATACCAACGAAGCACATAGATGCCTCTTAACCCAATGAGCTACAACACTATTCATTTTTCACACAGTCCCAGACAAAAAATCCCCCAAAGAAAGAAGACCAACCAAGCTCACATATTCATCTCCAAACGATACTTGCAATAATTGATAACAATTTTTAATAACATGTAGCAAACATAATGTTAGTTAGTTAGTTTGGCTTCCCGTTTTGCAGGACTTCTTTAGTGAGATAGTGTGTAATTAATAGAGAATAATAAATAACATTGTTAGCCCAATTGAAATATAAATAGTTGGAGTAATTTTCATGAGTTTACACTAATCTCCAATTAGTTTTTGGGTTCAGTGCTACATAGAATATATGTTTTTATGATAATACTTATGAGTGAGTGGTGTCAAAATAAATAGAATTAATGGGGATTTTAGCATTTATATCATCTCTATTACTACCTCCAAATATATATTGGCTAATTAAATTCAATATAGTTACATCTAAAAATACTAGCATAATAGTTGGTTGATACTAACATAATGATTAGTTGGTCACAGAGACGAGGCTTTCGGTTCAGTGCTACATAGAATATGTGTTTTTATGATAATACTTATGAGTGAGTGGTGTCCAAATAAATAGAGTTAATAGGGATTTTATCGTTTATATCATCTGTATTACTACCTCCAAATTTATATTGGCTAATTAAATTCAATATATTTACATCTACAGATAGTAGCATAATAGTTAGATGAACTAACATAATGATTAGTTGGTCAGAGAGACGAGGCTTTTGAATTTTATGCCATATGTAGTAGCTAGTGCTATTATAGGCTTTGGGTGGCAAGGGAAATGGAAGTTATGAATCTCAATGAATGCTAGGATCCCTTACTTTCTTGTTTGAAGGTGGAAAAAGTGAGAAAGCTATTGAAGGAGGAATGGTCTACATTAATTTCAAAGGATATATATATATATATATATATATATATATATATATATATATATATATATATATATATATATATATATATATAGTGATTGATTGTTTTTGTTTAATTTAGAATTGTAGGCACAGTTGCAGTGTTGTTATTAATTATTGCAGGTAGGCTATATAGGCTCATTTCTCTATTTTCTCAATGGCCAATCAATTATAGAGATCTTAAAGGACATTATTCATCATCATATACAATATTACAAAGTAAACCATTTTTCATTATTTACATTCTTAATATAATAATGATTATATATTTTTTTTCCATTTCAAAATGAAATTTCAAATTATATATTTACAAATTTGTTTGTATTTTAACCATATAAATATAGTGTTCTTGTAAAAAAATTATAATTAAAAATAATAATACTCTAAATTTAATTAGGGTTAGTGTTAATTTTAGGTTAAATTTTTTAAATTATTGTATTTATAGATTTATATTTATTTATCTATTCTAAAAATAGAAATTAAATAAATAAAACTTTTAATCTCAAATAAAACGATGTTTTGAATTTTTAATAAAAATGAAAATATAAAAAAATCTGAATTTTATTATTTAACTATTTTATATTTATATATTAATTTTTTTATTATAACTATATTTTAATAACCAAAAAGACCAGTTAAAAAAAACATTAAAATTATAAATTTAAAAACAAATACAACTAATATATATATATAATTTTAATTTTTTAGTCATTGAATATTGTAGTTTAATTTAGTATTTTAAAATTTAAATATAATAATATTTATAAATTTAAATATATAATTTTATATATTTTTAAAGATTATGTAAAACTAGTTTTCTTTCATGTTTATGAAATTTAATATTGAAATTATGCATATGAAATTTTCAAGTTGTTAAAAATGAATTTTTAAATTATTGGTTTAACAATTACATATCAAATTGTTAAATGATATTTGTTTTGGTAATTTTTTTTTATCAAAAATATATATTTTTAGTAATTCATCTAATATATAAATTCTAATTAATTATATTTAAATATGGTAACAATATAAATAAAGTATAATTAAAATAATGAAACATAAGAAAATTATGTTGTAAATTTTAAAAATAATATTAAAAGTGTTGTAATTGAGTGATAATATTTTAAATCTATCTTAGATAGAGTTTTATTGTATATAACAAAATTAAATTTTGTTACTTGGATTTATATAAGTTGTTAGGTATAATGGTTGTTATCTTCTCCAATGAGGTTCAAAGTATGCCTAGTCACATGATGAGTGATAATGTCTTACATATTGTTATATTTCTGAACTCTTGAGTATGCAAGTAGGCTGGCTTCGTACCAACAACCTACTTTAGAGAAAAGTTGATTTCTTTCCTCTATAATTTTTTTTTTTTAATATACATATATATTATTTAATTATTTATTATGTTTTAAATTCTTTATATTACAAAAATTATGTCTTAACAAATTTAACACTTTTCTATGCTCGATAAATCCAGATCTAAAATGAATTTACAAATATTTATTTATTTTATATTTAATGATTACTTACATAAACATGCAATTATTTAATTTAATTTAAGGTTTTTTTAAGATGAAGATGAATTATAACAATGAAATGAAGATGAGGATATCATTTGTGTTTTTCTTTGAAATTCCAATAGACATGAATTTTTAAAAATTTCCATGTTTTGTTTCAAAACAAATTGTTGTCTTTTTTAACATATCTAGTCCTCTAAGCTTCATTTTCTAAACTTCGAAACAAGAACGGGAGCATGTAATCCACTTGTTGCCCATCCAAAATCACATCATGATAGAGATACTCATGTATTCCTTAAATTGCAGCAAAGGACACCAATTCAATTCATTTAGGCTTTTGAGCACCTTATGAAATGCATGTTTCTCATTTGTTTTATTTTCTCCCCCATCCAAACAACTTGTCATCATAATCTCCAAGATGTTGTGCAAATAACATGGTAGAATATGACAGTTATATCTACTGAAAGATTGTTTCTAGTTTACTTATGAGTTCGGTGATAAAAAGATGATATATTGCAGATTATATAAAACATTTTTACTCACTTAGAAAGCTCTACTTTACCAATAATTTAGCCTCCTCATTTCTCATGCCTTCCATATTCACATCGTTATTTACCGTAATGCTTGCACCTTTTTGGTGCAAATACTAATATTAATATATTCACATCCTGGTTTACTTGTCTACCATTTAGAACTACAATACAAAATATTGAAAGAAAGATATAAACATGCAACTAGTGTCATTTAATGTTGGATATTCAAGTTAGCTACATTTTAAGCACATCAGCTACTATAGACTGAGGTAGTTCCGGACTAGTGAATATTTTGGAAAGTATAAACGATCGAGTATGCTGAAATATAATAACAGAGGTCCAATGAGTATGGTGAAATCTAATACTCATTTAATCATTGATTCAGTGTTCCAGATTTGATTATTTTTCACTGTATCATGTTGTTTTGGACTAGGCGCTTGATAACAATATTGTTCAAGATTTGTTTTTATAACCTTTTTTTTTCCAATACGAAAATTATTTTTTAAAATTTGCTGAATTATCAATTGTATCAGTTGTGTTTAATTTAATCCACGAATTTCTGAACTTTTTAGACCAGTTCGATTGAATTTGGCAACTATGATTTAATGTTAGAATAATATCTGGTAACTATGATTTAATGTTAGAATAATGTAAAAATACAAGAGTCTATAAAAATGATAGGTTTGTTGAGTTGTGTTGAGTAGGAAATAGTTCTCAAATCAGTTTAATCAATAAAAGGTGCGATTTCAATTGTATGTTTTTTGTGTGTATCTATTTGATATTTCAATTTAGTTTAATAGCTTGAATTAGAGAGGATTCCATATTTGAGAGCTATAAAATTGAGATATGAATCAATAATTCATATATTTTAAACCATAAGAAATATGTAGTAATAATAACTGGTCTTGTTGATTTTTTTCTATTAATTTTCAAATTAAAATAATTTGTATTAATTTTAATTAATATAAACAATTCTAAAATTACAATTCACTAGAAAAAAAAGCCACCCTTTCTCCAAAAATTATCTTATTTTCAAAAAATTAATCTTAAATCAATTCGTAATTTTAAAATTTATCTAAATAAATTTAATAATTAATATATATTTAAAAATTAAATATAAAAAATATAAAAAATCTCACAATATAAACATATTTAAATTTTCAGTTAGCTGACTTCACAACCCAAATTCTTTCTTTTCTTACTTCCTAAACTCTGAAAGGCAATAGTGAAATTTCTAAACTTTCTAAACCGTTAGAGACAACAGTGGAGTTGAAAAAGAAAAGGATGTGATACTGTTGCCATTTATTTTGGCTTACCGCTCTAGGGATGCGGATATCCCATAAACTCTCAACCTGATTTTGCTGTAAGCAACCCTATGTGCACCTTCATCATTGTTACGTGTTGTTCTGATGGATCTGTAGACCGTAAAGCTTCGATGTTCAGAGGTTTCATTGCAATCTGCTACCTCTGAGATGTAATAAGTACTTGGACGATTTGTCAAGGTGTTGAAAATATTAAAGTCACCTACGTACCACGTGCAGGTAAAAACATAGTACAAACAGGGGCAGAAGGTTGAGTGCACAACTCTGTGCATTAATAGGAGTTTAAATGAGACCGTAAGGAAGCTTTTATTGTTTATGGGCCGCAGCCAACTTTGCAGAGGAATTGAAGAAATCATGGCTCTCGCCACACAACAACAGGTTTTATTGAAAAACATTCAAATTGGGCTTTTAAGCCCTTACCAAACAATTTTTTGTTCACGCGCCAAGTCTTTTAATTTTTTAACGGATCTACATCACAGTGGTCCCCACTTCATCGCAATCGCAAATGGTTTTGTTTTAGTGTCTTGTTGATATTAAGTTCCGGAGCAATGAGATGTTGCGATATTGCACATCACATATCACAACAGACATGTGTTCATATGCCACCGCAAAGTTACCGCCAATGTATTTCATGCGATGCAATATCACATATCGCAATCACATTCACCAACCGCACCACCGCATATTTTATGTTCCAAAGCAAGTCCACGATGCGATGTGGTCTCTACCACCATCGCAATCGCTCATCGCAAGTTTTCCGCTCAACCGTTCCGCTCGTTCCATCACCGATGCACCGATGCGATGTGGTCCCCACATCCATCACACATCGCAATCGCCAAGTCCAAAGGTCCAAACCATTTGTTCCACTGTACCGCTGATCGCCGATCGTCGATGTCGCTCATCGCTTCATCGCTTTGCCAATGTCCAAGGTCCGCTACACCATAGTTCTGTTGATCGCCGATGCGATGTGGTCCCACTACCATGTGGACCAATAGTGTCGTTTCGCATTCATTTTACCCATGATGTCACCACCACAAAGTGTTACGCGAATTTTTCATGCAATCAGGTTTATATTTCAGGTTGAGTTCCGCAGGCCCCAACAATAGCCAATTAGAATGCGTTCACGCTCGTTTTTGGTTTGATGATGTAGGGGCATTTTGTAACACGAAAAGAATCCAATCGAGTTGATTTGAATATTGAAGTCCGGGTCTAAAGATTTATTAAAGTTTGTTTAAAGTTTCATGCGGCATAGTATTAAAGATATATATTTATTTTGTCTTATGTTTTATAATGTTGCGCCATATATAAAATGAAAAATTCTGTAGGCTTATGTAATAGTGTATTGCTATGTAAAGAAAAATCCCACAAGCAGAAGAAGACAGAGCATTGTATGTGTGTTTTTTTGACAGAGAGGAAAGATTGTGAGCGTTACATCTATACCAACTAAACCATTTTGAAACCAGAACTTAGTTCTGAAGGTTGAATCTATCATTTTGTAATAGCTTTTATTTTGTTAATGAAATAGCAAAAATTGTGCCATCTTTGTCCAGCATTCGAAAATTTATATTGAATCTATGTGTTGTGGTATAGGAGAATTTTTATTATCCCTGTGTGTTCAGAATATTCAGAAATTCCAACATGGTATCAGAGCTTATCCAGGCTCTTTGAATGTGTCAAAGAAGCTGAAGGAAGAAGGATATGTTGCAGTAGTTCACCAGCAGAACTCCAACAAGCCCAACCGAAGATTAAGTCCAGGTATTTCTAAAAAATATAGAGTTGTTGTTTTGTTTAAAAGAGCAGTCCTCAAAAACAGAGTTTTGTCTTTTAAAGAAGGAAAGACAATTTGTTTAAAAAAAAACACAGTCAAGTTTATTTCAGAGTTGAGTTAGTAAGCAATGGTTGGACCAAGCACTAGTATGAGTATTGGAAATACTCAACTTACACAATTCAATGGGAAGAACTACGATTATTGGGCCATTACCATGAGAGCCTTTTTTTCCTCCAAGGATCTATGGGAATTTGTAGAATATGGTTTTGATGAACCAGTTGATGATCAGGCCTTTAATTCCTTAACACAGGCAGAGAAGGATATGCTGAAGAGTAATAGAAAGAAGGACTCTAAATCCCTCTTCTATCTCTATCAAGCAGTACATGAGAGTGTGTTTCCAAGGATATCAGCAGCTAAAAGATCCAACGATGCATGGGATACTCTTAAGATAGCCTATCAAGGTATGGAGAAAGTGAAGAAAACAAAACTACAATTACTGAGGAGAGATTTTGAAACTCTCTGTATGGAAGAGTCTGATAACATAGACTCATTCTTCACACATGTGATTGGGATGGTCACCCAAATAAGGTCCCATGGAGAGACACTTGAAGAAATAAGGATAGTGGAGAAACTATTAAGGAGCCTACCCTCAAGGTTTGATGTTATTGTAACCACCATTGAAGAGACAAAGGATCTCTCAAAGTTCACAGTAGATGAACTTCATGCATCACTTATGACTCATGAACAGAGATTGGAAAGATCAGTAAACCCATCTTTGGAGCATGCCTTCAAGACCCAAATGCCTTTTGGAAGAGGAAGAGGTCAAGGCAGAGGAAGAGGAAGAGGCAGAAGCCAAAACAAAGGAGGAAGAAACATCTCTTCACATTCACATGGAAGGAGCAACAGTCAGAATCAAAGCCAAGGCCAAAGCAACAACCAGCAAGGTGGACACCAACATGCTCATGGACAAAGGTATGAAAAATCCAATGTCCAATGTCATTATTTCAAGAAATATGGGCATTATGACAATGAGTGTAGGAAAAAGGAAAATGACATGAATAATAGGCAAAATGAAAATGTAGCAAAAGAAGAAAAGAACCCAAAGAATGTGCCGTTAACATGTAATGTAGCAGAAGATAGACAAGATGATGTATGGTTCTTAGATTCAGGGTGCAGTAATCACATGACTGGAAACATAGAAATGTTTACCAATCTTGATGAAGATGTTAAATCTAAAGTAACAACAGGAACTGATACTAAGATCTCTGTAAAGGGAAAAGGCAGAGTAAGTATCCATGCAAGAAATCGAGAACAGAAATTTGTGCCAGATGTATACTATGTTCCTGGCTTGAAATGTAATCTTTTGAGCATTGGGTAGCTCATTAAAAAAGGTTACAATGTATTTTTTTAAAATGATGTGTGCACAATAATGGATATACCTCCAAGAAAGAAGGTTATTACTGAAGTGAAAATGACCAGAAATAGAATGTTTCCACGCAAGCTCAATATAGACTTGAAGGGAAAAGGAAAGAATGTAGCAACTATAACTCAAGAGGTCTTTCTGAAGGAAGTGAAAGATGAGAATTGGTTATGGCACTTGAGATTTGGACATCTCAATTTCAGAGGATTAAATTTGTTGACAGAAAAGGAATGGTAAGAGGACTACCATTGATAGAGAAACCAGACAGCCTAAGTGAAGGCTACATCTTGGGCAAACAACACAGAGAAAACTTTCCATCAGGAAAGAGCATAAGGGCAAAAGCACCCTTAGAAATTATCCATTCAGATTTGTGTGGGCTGATGCAAATATCATCATTTTCAGGCAGCAATTACATGCTGACCTTCATTGATGATTTCACAAGGAAAGTATGGGTTTATTTCTTGAAATATAAAAGTGAAGTTTTTGAAAAATTTTGCCACTTTAAAGCTCTAGTAGAGAAACAAAGTGGGCATCATATCAAAGTCCTAAGAACTAATAGAAGAGGTGAGTACATCTCAAAATAATTTCTACATTTTTGCAGAGAAAATGGCATACACAATCATTTCACAACAAGGTACACACTGCAGCAAAATGGTGTTGTTGAAGGAAGAATCGAACCATCATGCAAATGGTGAGAAGTATGCTAAAGGCAAAAAATTTGCCAAATGAATATTGGGCAGAAGAAAAAAATTGAGCAATATATATTTTGAATAGATGCCCAACAAAAGTTTTAATGATCAGAGTTCCAGAAGAAGCGTGGAGTGGCATAAAACAGGGAGTCACCCACATGAGAGTTTTTGGATGTGTGGCTTATGCACACATTCGAGATGAGCTGAGAAAGAAGTTGGACAGTAAGGGGGAGAAGTGCATCTTCCTTGGATACTATGAAGAATCTAAGGGATATATATTGTGTAAACCATACACAAAGAATTTTATTATAATCAGAGATGTGCAATTCATTGAAGAAGAAGCATGGGATGGAAGCATTGAGAAAATAGTCAATGTCAAAAGCTGTTTGTCTCATGATGAAGATGAGGAAGATGTGGCTGAAAATAACACCTCATCAGTAGCACTACCTCCACCAGCACAAGGACAGCAAGGGGCACCTCAAGCAGGAGTAAGAACACCCTTGAGAAGTCAGAGTGCCTCTCCAAGCACACTACATGGAGTAGATTTGAGTGCTTCTTCAAGCACAACTACACCAAATGAAAGAGGAAAAAGATTTCGAAATTTAAATGAAATCTATGAGAAAGAAGCAGCAAATTAATGTATGAATTCCTTATTTTCTTTATATTGTCATGTTGATGATCCTACTCATTTTGAAGAAGCTATAAAAGATAGAAAATGGATAGAAGCCATGGATGAAGAAATAAATGCAATAGAAAAGAATAAAACATGGGAATTGGTTGATCTCCCAGAAGGGAAAGAAGTCATTGGAGTAAAGTGGGTCTACAAGACCAAAAGCAATGCTGAAGGTAAAATTGAAAGGCATAAGGCCAGACTTGTTGTCAAAGGATATAAGTAGCAACATGGAAGAGATTATGAAGAAAATTTTCACCAGTTTCAAGAATGGAAACAGTGAGAGTAGTGTTGTCCATAACAACACAAAACAAATGGAAGGTTTACCAAATGGATGTAAATTAGCATTTTTAAATGAAGTTTTAATGGAAGAGGTTTATGTTTAACAAACTCTAGGCTGTGAGAAAAAGGGCCAAGAGCACAAATTTTGCAAATTGAAGAAAGCTCTTTGTGGGTTGAAGCAAGCACCAAGAGCATGGTACAGTAGGATAGATTCCTATCTACTGGAAAATGGGTTTGAAAAATGTGAAGGAGAATCCACATTATACATCAAAGAAAAATATGGTAAGATGCTCATTGTTGTGTTATATGTTGATGATGTGATATTCACAGGTAATGATAATTACCTCATTGAAAATTTTAAAATAGTCATGAAAGATGAATTTGAAATGACTGGTATGGGATTGTTGAGATACTTCTTAGGAATAGAAGTAGAGAAAAATGAAAATGGGATTTTTATCTTACAAGCTAAATATGTAAATGAAGCTTTGGAAAGATTTAATATGCAGGATTGCAAAGCAGCAATTACTCCTACAGTAATGGGATTGAAGCTCAGCAAAGATGATAGCAGAAAGGATTTTGATCCAAGTTTGTACAAAAGGATAGCTAGCAGCCTCATGTACTTGACTGCAACTAGGCCTGATATTATGCATTTTGTTAGTTTGATTTCCAGATTTATGGAAAGGCCAAAAGAAGCACATTGGCAAGTAGAAAAAATAATTCCGAGGTATGTGAAAGGAACTAAAAGGTATGGAATATTTTATACTACTTCAGAAAATTCTGAATTAATTGGTTACACTGACAGTGATTGGGCTGGAAGTGTAGATGACCAGAAAAGTACTTTTGGTTATGTTTTTCATATGGGTTCAGGAGCCATTTCATGGGCTTCTAAGAAACGGCCTATTGTAGCATTATCTACAGAAAAGACAGAGTGTGTGGCAGCTATAGCAGTAGCGTGTCAAGCAGTTTGGATGAGAAGAATGTTGAGAAATTTGTGTCAAGAATAGGTAAAGGGCACAATGATTTATTGTGACAATAGCTCAGCTATTGCATTGTCAAAGAATTATGTGTTTCACAAGAGAACGAAACACATAGATTCTAAGTTTCACTACATCAGAGAATTGGTGAACAATGGAGAAACCATTTTACAACATTGTAGAATAGAGGAGCAGTTTGCGGACATACTGACAAAGCCATTGGGGCAAAAGAGTTTTGAATATTTAAGAAAATGCCTGGGTATGACTGATAACCCAACAACTGACTTTAAGGTGGAGTGTTGAAAATATTGAAGTCACCTGTGTACCTCGTGCAGGTAGAAAGAGAGTACAGACAGGGGCAGAAGGTTGAGTGCACAACTATGTGCATTTAACAGGAGTTTAAATGAGGCCGTAAGGAATATTTTATTGTTTATGGGCCGCAACCGGTTTTGCAGAGAAATTGAAGAAATTGTGGTTCTGGCCATGCAACAGTAGGTTTTATTGAAAAATAGTCAAATCAGGCTTTTAAGCCCTTACCAAACAATTTTTTGTTCACGTGCCAAGTCTTTTAATTTTTTAACGGAGCCACGTCACAGTGGTCCCCACTTCATCACAATCGCAAATGTTTTTGTTTTAGTGTCTTGTTGATATGAAGTTTCGGAGCAATGCGATGTTGTGATATCACACATTGCATATCGCAACGGATGTGTGTTGATATGCCACCGTAAAGTTACCGCCGATATATTTCATGCGATGCGATATCACATATCGCAATCACATTCAACAACCGCACCACCGCATATGTTATGTTCAAAAGCAAGTCCGCGATGTGATGTGGTCCCTACCACCATCGCAATCGCTCATCGCAAGTTTTCCACTCAACCGTTCCGCTCGTTCCATCATCGATGCACCGATGCGATGTGGTCCCCACATCCATTGTACATTGCAATTGCCAAGTCCAAAGGTCCAAACCATGTGTTCCGCTGTACCGCCGATTGCCGATCATTGATGTTGCTCATCGCTTCATCGCTTCGCCAATGTCCAAGGTCCACTACACCATAGTTCTGCCGGTCACTGATGTGATGTGGTCCCACTACCACATGGACCAATCACGTCATTTCGCGTTCGTTTTACCCATGACGTCACCACCACAAAGTGTTATGCGATTTTTTCATGCAATCGGGTTTATATTTCAGGTTGAGTTCCACGAGCCCCATCAATAGCCAATCAGAATGCATTCATGCTCGTTTTTGGTCTGATGACGTAGGGGCATTTTGTAACGTGAAAATAATCCAATCGAGTTGATTTGAAGATTGAAGTCCGGGTCTAAATTTTTATTAAAGTTTGTTTAAAGTTTCATGCGGCATAGTATTAAAGCTATATATTTATTTTGTTTTATGTTTTATAATGTCACGCCATATATAAAATGAAAAAGGCCATAGGCTTATGTAATAGTGTATTGCTGTGTAAAGAAAAATCCCACAGGAAGAAGAAAATAGAGCACTATATGTGCATTTTTGTGATAGAGAGGAAAGATTGTGAGTGCTACATATGTAGCAGCTAAACCATTGTGAAACCAGAACTTAGTTCTAAAGGTTGAATCTATCATTTTGTAATAGTTTGTATTTTGTTAATGAGATAACAAAAATTGTGCCATCTCTTTCTAACATTCGAAAATTTATATTGAATCTCTGTGTTGTGGTAGAGGAGAATTTTTATTCTCCCTGTCTATTCAAAATATTCAGAAATTCCAATAGAAGGATATTATTGTTAAGAGAAATGCGTAGAACTGCAGCTATAGCCAGTGCCTTGAGTCCTACCTCAAGCAGCTGTCTATTCGAAGAAAATAAGGTATTAGATATTGTTTGCAGTGGGTCATCATTTGTTTTTTTATTGGAATGGAGTACTCGAACTTGTGAAAAGGTGCAATGACATTATTTCAAGAAGGTGAGGTTATATTATTTCAGGTATGATGATTATTGTGTGTGTTTTTTTTTCTTTTATTAATGGTGAAAAAGCGGTTATATTATTTTAGGTGTGATGAATATTGTGTGGTTTTTTTTTTATTAATAGTGAAAAAGAGTTAATAAAAAAAAAGTTATTTGTGAATTAAAAGGGTATTTTTTTTTAAATTGGTGATTGGAGAAAGAGAAATTCTATTTTTTTGCTTCATTATTATTTCAATGAATCAAATAAATTTAATGGAGAAAATTATGAAATTCTAAATTTAAATTTGTGGTCACTTGTGAGTGCAAATGAGTCTAAAACCAATGATGGAGCCTTTCTTCTAGATTGGAAGAAAAGATAAACGAAATTAAAACCATTGTTTCTTATCTCCATAAAGGACAACATTATTCCTCATATCATATATTGCAAGACATCACAAGAAACATGGAATGTGCTCAAGGGTATATGAAACAATAGATACAAAACTTATTTTAATTTTGAACACTAAAATTTTTCCTATAAAAATGGAAGAAAAATCAAAATATAAGAAATTTTGTTTCATGTGTCAAACATCTAAGTGATAAGTTAAAGGAGATATTGGTGAAAATGTGTCTTCTCCTCACTTGGTCACCATCACATTAAATGGCTTAGTTGTAACACCCTGAAACAAAATCTACCAAAGTAACTGACCAACCGAGGTAAAAATGTGACGAAGAGTTACTATGATCTGATTCAACCTCCTAGGTGACCTTAAGGAAGTGGAGTCGATGAAAACACCTCAAACAAACATTCCACATCAGCAATAGAATTCCCATGAATTGACTCAACCACTCAGGTGTGCAGCCCCTAGGTCCCATTGATATTTTATACCTTTAACCCCTGGACGCTCTGAGAGTATAGGTATGGGTGCGTCTGGGAGGCTCTCTATGCTCCCACAACATATGCATGCATGCGTCCAGGGAATTTTTCCCACAAACCTGTGATAACCTCCCCAAGATTTGAACCACTTTTTTAGGGAAAGAGCCTAGGTCACTACTCATAACTCGATGACAAGTTCAGAAATGAAATATAACATCAAAACAATAGTGCGTAAGAAAATATTCGAAAAAGGATTTGACTCGAGCCCTAATAGCCGTTACAAGTACTTCGTCAAACATGTGACAAATATGTGATCTACATGTTTAAATAACATATTTGAGCATAGGGGTCTCATACTTATTTGAGAATCGCTAAAAGTATTTGTGCCTCATCACATTAACTACATTATCATCTATTTAGGAATAAATACATTGTTCATTCATTTACGAATCAAAACATGATGAGATGCATACTTCATCACCATCATAAAACTGAGTCATAACCAACATATAAGAAACATAAATGAAAATAACATAACAACCATATAGTCCACATATTAACAAGCATATTTACCCATCAATACAAGAGGAAATGAAATCTTACCGCCATAAGAAAAATGCAACCAAGTCTGGGAATTCCACATTCCACCCAACCATAGACAGGCTGAGCCAAATCTCTTTTCAGACAATAAACCCCATGCCATATTCAAATCATGAATGTGGGATCTCATAAACCAAATCAATCAAAACCAAACGAGGGATACTAGAGGCCAGACCACCTCTACCCTTGACCAATGATTCCACCTCACGGTTGGACATCACAACCATCAGAGATTGGTCTTTACCAAAGTTGTTTGAGGGTTGAAAAGTGTTTCTTCGAACCATGACTTCGAGGACTAGTAACTCAACCCAGTTAGGGCTTCCAGAGTGCTTGTGCCACCAAGGCTTCCAATACTAGTAACGCAACCCAAAATTGGCCGTTGGGCTTCCACAAAATTTTTCCAACCAAGTCTTCTAGGAACTAATAATTCAACCCACATAAAAAGGCACATGAGAACCAACTAGAAAAGAAACAATGAATCTGAGCCCACAACACCATGGATATCTAGGAAATGAGAAGGCTAGGTAAATCCATTGTCAATCCAGGAAATCCTTCATGCTAATGAGAGATCATGACAAATGAACCACGTGCATTCACCATGCATGCCAAAACTAGTGAGGAAAACATGCATGCAACTCAGTACATGCAATCAAAACTCATTATAGTTGCTGATCTGAAAGTCCTCTTGCACTTTCCTGCTCTTCCTTTGCCTTCTTGCTTCAAATCTCGAAGTACGCCACATCCTTCAATAATGCTCTAAGAAAAATCTAAGTATCCAAGAGTATGAGAGAGAGAGAGAGAATAATGAGAGCTCCAAAACTGCACTGAGCAAAAGCTTTAAGAAAAATCTTGCCAACTGATCCTGAAAAGAATATTTATTAATGAGGCCTCTATTTTCTTCATTATCCATTATTTTCCTTCAATTTCCTCCTCACGTGCAACGTGTGACACTTCACCTTCATTTTCTCCTATTTTTCCATTATCTTCATAAACAAATGTCAAATAATGCCTCATTCCTTTTCCAATGTCGTTTGCATTTTCTTTGCCAATTTATTTAGCCATAATAATCTGAAATGAACACCCACTAGGATTTTATGCGCACCATTCAACTTGGAATGCATGTCCCATGACCTGGGTTTTATATATTTTTGCATGTATTTTTAACCTGGGTTGTTACAGGTCCCTCCCCCTTGGGGGATCACTGTCCTCGGTGTTCAATGATACCTACAACTATTAAAACTGTAGAGAAATAAAACATACTGCATGTGGAGCCTTATAACATAGTTCATTGCAGTATTTAGAATAACCATTGCTGAAAACATGACAAAAATATTGTTTAACGGAGCTTTATAACAAAAATCATAATGGTATTTATAATAACAACCACATATATACTCATACACATTTGCTTCAACAAGAAAATAACCGTATTGTTTATGGAGCTTTATAAATCCATCTCGATATGGTATTTAAAATAATATGCACATTTTATCAACCAACAAATAAAGGGGTATGACACATGTATTACCAACAAGGGAGTCCACAGGCTCACACCTCCACCCTCAAAGTAGTACTAGGATTCACCTCCTTCCCAGAAATTCCAGAATCCACTGTCAAAGTCAAAGATGCATCGAATATCCAACTATTACACCAATTTTTGTTCATCTAACCATTTAAAATTAGATGGATTGAAGTAAACCATGTAAGACCAATTTTACCATAGTAATATTGCTTTCACTATAAAAAATAATTTAATAAACCATATTTTATTAAGTTATTTCTGGTTTAAATAGGAAACCCCATTTTCCTCTAGGAATAATTAATTAATACACTTTTAAAATAATATTCCTTTTCATATTTAACCCAATTATGAGAGAGAGTTAGATGAATCATTATTTTTCATATTTTTCTCTAGGAATAATTAATTAAATCACTATTTAGCTATTATTCCTTCTTAAATTTGACTAAATCACCTAGAAATAATTAAACAAATCATTATTTGTTAAATTATTCCATAACCCCATCCTTGAAATGATGAATAAATAATTTATTTGATTATTATTTTTAAATAAAGGTATTTAACCAATTTAATTACTTTTCCCTCCAACAAAATATAATAAAATATGCCAAGCAGTTAGATCTAGATCTTAGTTAATAATATTTTATTATTCACCATTATCGAGGATAACTCCATACTTTGTTATAAATAGGAGGTTTTTCCATTCATTATTTACTATAATCGATTTCATTTCTGCGCTTTGATCATTCTCATTGTTGCTACTATTTTCTCGCTTCTTGAGCTCCCATAGTGTTCAACATGTCTTGGGTTTTCTACACCATTGAAAGAGAGAAACTTTTGGAACTAAAGCATTAAGAACAGCCAAGAACCCATGCCATTGAGGAGGACTGGTAACATCATTATTTGTTCCCTTCCTATGTGTTAATACATATAGAATTCTTTATATATCTTGTTTTGTCATTGGATGTTTGGAGAAACTCTTATTTCTCTTTACTGTATAACTGATTTTACTGCATAGATCTAGGTTTTTGCTGCATTTGTTTCAACTATCTATTGTAGATATAAGGAAGTTAGGAAACCATCTTCGTCGTTAGGGTTTTTTATCACACACTGCTAAAGTGAGCTCTTTTTGTACACTTGTGTTAAGAATTTACGCTAACAAATGATGAATCCACTGCGTTTTTAATTACAACATTGTCGTTAAAAAATGGAGACTCCACTATTGTAATTCAAGTTCCTACATGACCACCTGCTTCAGTGACTTGGGGTTTTCGTTAGCTATTTTTTGTCTCTTTATTTTGTTTTTTACCTTTATGCCCTAAAATAGTAAAAATTCTAACTTAAGTGTGTTTTCAGGTGTTTTACGTAGGTAACAAGTATTAGCCACACCAGAGATGACCAATTTTTTCGCAACTAGCCGCCCGAGGATCCCAAATCTATACATCACAATTTTTGGCCCAAAAACTATGATTTCTACCTAAAATCGCAACTGTCAGCGAGAAACTATCATTTTCCCATCTTACAGGTCAGTACGTGTGAGCTACAACTTTTTTCAGAGTTTTTTCTGTGACAGTCAGGATTTTCCACAAGCATTGTTCAGGGATGTTTGACCTCTATCTCAGCTCATATTGGGCCTCGATATTCTTATTTTATCTCCTTGAAGTAAGACCAAATCCCTTAGGGTTTCAGTACGCTTCCACCTCTCTAGGATGGATTTAGATGAGTAGGTATTACGAGATTTTCCAGCGCTTTCAACCATTATTTAGGGTCTGATCTATCCTTCTTTGAGGTCCATTTTGATTGGTTATTATTCCATATAAAAACCCCTCTTGATTTTTCTTTGGTCTTTCCGTTTGGGTTCCCTTTGTTTCCCCTAGGTTTTTAACCTTTCGCCTCCCATTTTGCAGCAGTTTTCCCTCTGGTTTCTTGCTATTTTCTGCACCATTTCCAGCAGATCTAAGTAAGTAGATCCCTTTCCCTTAGACCTTAGGTACTTGTGTGTTTTCAGTCAATTTTTCCTGCCTCTTAGACTAGTTTGTTGGGAAGCTTTATTTCTAGTTTTAATTTGTGCATTTGTATCTATTTATTTTACTGTCGTTTCAGTTTTATTTACAGTTATTTAGCATTTTTTATTTTTCTTTATACAATAATCTGGGCTTAATTAAAATTAACACATGGCTTGCACACACACGCACCTAAAGCGAAGAGAACTTTCTTTACACTGCCAAGCCAAGACATAAACATCATAATTAATATATCTGCCTTATTGAGCTTTTGTTCATCACTCTTCCATATTTTTGTGCCATCTATGCCTTGCCATCATTGCACACCCAAGGAATTCATCTCAAAGAATCCAAGGCCTTCATCATCAATTTTAGTTAGGAAGACTTACTCCACCAAGTAGAATCTGAGTTAGTCCTCCACTGATTCCCCATACTGACTCCGGTTCTGGTTCATCAAGTCCTTCCTCTGATTCTGAGCCTGGTTCCCCTCCACCTCATTTCGTCACCATGTCAGGCACAAATGCAGGTGTTTTTCCTCAAGCTGGTGGTAGCCTTGACCCTAATGTTGGAGCTGCTACTAGTGGATCCGTTACCGGAATTGTTACGACTACTCCTTTGCTACCTTTTATGGCAGGTTTAAGTCTCCCTGATTTCAGCGAGTTAATTAATGACGCTATACTCCAGAATCTAGGTTGGCCTGCTATGCCAAATAAGCGTCCTTCAGACATCCCTAATTTTGAAGGAAATGCTAGAGACAACCCTACTAATCATGTCTACTCCTTTCACATGTGGTGCTTATCCAATTCTATCCCTGATGACTCCATTTGTCTTTCGTTATTCAAACGTACACTCACTGGAGAAGCTGCAAAGTGGTATGTCGACCAGGTCGCTACCTCTCATTCCACTTTTGTGACTCTTGATAAAGCATTTTTGTCCTATCTCCAGCTACCTCTCCGATATGATATCGGTACCAAGTTTTCGACCGCATTCTGTCAAACTGCCGCCACTAGATTTTTTAACCATGTCTAAGAATGGCGTAGAAGGAGGAGCTTGTGTCGAGCTCCTACATTCGACGACTGTGTCTATATGGATTGGTTTCTCAGAACACTTTAGCCTTATATTGGTAGATATGTCGTGTCTCATTTTCCCCAGACCAAGGAAGAAGCTCTTTAAGTCATGTTGAAATATGACTTGATCTACGCCCTGTATGGTTATGTTTATACCATTTTACCAGATCTTCCTAGCCCTGGTGGTGCCAATGCACTGGGGGCATCTCATACCACTGACGGTATCATTGGATCTCTTTCACATCTGTATACTCATCCCTGCATGGGTTCTAGTTTCCCTTAGGGAGGGGCCTCCTGCACTAGCACTTAACCCCCTACTGACAACATGTATACAGGAAAACGCACAACTTACACATTTTCCCATATGCATCAACCGATGCTAGGGCTTCTATTGCTCAACATGTTTACCCCATTATTTCTCAACCTCCTTTCTATCATTATCTATAGCCCAGTTCTCTAGCCCCTTTGGCATCAACAACCCAGCCTCCTGTGCCTTCTCAAGCTCTCCCGCAAAAGCCACCTCCCCCTCAAGGTCAGGTGTATACGCAGCGGTGTGCAACTAATCCTCCTAATTCAAAGAAAGAGAGGAAAGGAAATTATAACCAAATAGTGCAAGGTAATCAAGGGCACTAAGGTAACCAACCAAACGCACCCCAAGGGAACTAACATAACACTAACAACCAGCAACAGGGTGATCAACCCAAGGAGAACATACACTTTCTACTAACAAACCTTTTTCTTGTTGTGGTGTCCATGGCCATTATACTCATGATTTCCCTCTTCCACCCCAGATGTGCTAGTTGTGGGAGGCACAAAAAACATATAGAGGACAGAAAGCCACTACTTCAGCTCCTCCAAATATTGCGCCGGCTCAACTGGTTGTGTTCACTAATCCTTTCCGTCAGAAAGGATGTGTGGTTTCCCAATTGTCTCAAGGTTAGGCCACCATGCAACCTTCACAGTCTGGTACCCCTAAGTACCATATTCTCATGATGAATTATGAAGAGGTCAATACTGTTGATGTGAACCTTCAGACACAGTTACCCCAATATGACAAGTCACTTTCTTCATCTACAACCAAGTCCCAAACCAAAGTTTCTATAGAGTCTAATTTGACACTGAATGCTCCCTTACAGATCCCTGAGCCTTGGTAAGAGGTCATTCCCAAGTTCTCCAAATGCCCATTATGCCAAAACGTTGTTTCTGCCAAAGTCGCCCACACTTACAACATAGTAGATGACTTGACACAATCTCCTCCTACCATGTCAACACCAGAAGTCTTCTAGTCATGCCCTTCACAACGAAAAGATCTATTATCTTCTCTAGGGACTGCGGATCCTTCAAATAATCATTTGATCTTCTTTGATGTTCAAAAGTCAGAACATCCCCCCTTACCTTCATCCGTCTCGTTCCAAATACAAGTCAAGATTCATAATGATAATGTCTCATGATGTATCATTGACGAGGGTGCATCCAATTGCATGATGTCCACATTTTTTTGGAATAAACTTGGATAACCTGACTTAGCTGCATCCACCATCACCCTACATGCTTGGGACAGTCACCCTTCTTAGCCCCTTGGCATGTACCACAATTGTCTTGTCACTCTTGTAGGAAAGATTGTTTCTGTTAACATTGAAGTCATTGATGGCCCCTTATATTAAAATATCTTCTTGGGCCGTAGCTATCCCTATGAAATGTCTATTTTCACATCTGCGGTTCATTGTAAGATGAAATTTACTCACAATGGAAATATCGTAATCGTTGATGAGCTGACATATTACATACCAAAGTCTCATACCTCCCCCGATTTTATCATATTTTCGTTGGCAAATAAGGAATCAGTCGCACCTCTCACTAGTGTTTCAGTAGGAGTCTCTAAAGATTCCATCTTACTTGGTTCTTTCCCTCGTCACCCCCCTCTTTTCACTAACCCCAACACGTCGAATTTTTTCATGATGCAATCATCTTAGCCTAGCCAAAATAAGTTTGGTTCGAACAACTAGTAGCCTATGCCTCCGCAAGCTGTTCATGGTCACTCAACAAAACCTTCAATATCTTCTCTTCAAGGACCTTCTAACTTTGTTGGTGTCCCTTCAATCCCTTTTCAAGAAGGAACTGTTCCTCCTAGACTTAACCATTTGGGAGCCATTCCGCCAGGTCAATACTATTGGAAATACTGAGAGGGGGGGTGAATCATTATTCCTTTCAATTAGAGCATTAGTTAATCTTCAATTATTATCAGTGTTTGTACAATGATAGCAGAAAACAAGAGGAACACAAATGCACACAGTTTTTAAGGTGGAAACCCACTCCGAAACAAAAACCACCTAATGCTTTTCTAATAATTCTTTAATATTCAACTCCAATTGAAAATAAAGTTCCAACTTCTTAGAATCTAGAAAAGAATTCTTCTCCTGCTCCCACTATATGGACTCTCCAACGCCCGAGATTCTTCAGTAGTCAACTGAACAGATGCCCCAACACCCAATAAGCTACAACTCACCCTAGCACCACCCTACCACCCTATAGAAGAATAAAAGAATAATGGACTCTCGTACCAGGGAAAATGGTCCACTTTACAATGATATAGAATGATGCAGAAGAATAATATATACTAGACCATAACCCCAACTTTGAAAAAACCACCTAATGATGATCCTAGACCTCCCAACACTTCCTCTTCAACCCTTGGTAGATAGACACTAGTACAAATTGTACAATAATGTATTTACAATGACTAAGTACAATGATACCTTTACAATGATTGTATGCAGTGCTGCCCATTTGAAGACTTCATATGATGAACTTCTTGCTACTGTTATGCACCTTGGTTGCTGCTCTTGTCATGATACCCTCTACTACACCTTGCTTTTCTTTTCTGTAGTAGAAACTCTGGTCCTTTGCAACCCTTGACAACACATGATCTAGCTTTTTCTTGCCTTCTATGAGCTTGAAATTGAATCTGGTGTATCTCTGTTATTTTAGATCCTCAATATCTGATTTTTAGTCTTGTATTAGTCCTCTAAGTCATATTTTCAATTCCACAGGTCTGACCAAATTTGGATTCTTCAAGAGAGTGTTATACCCAATCGCTCACAATGCCCTAATTATGGATTGTTTCAGTAGAGTGCACTTGTACGGCATGCCACGTGTCAATTTTTCTTCATTTGGCTCTGAAATTGATAGAGAGAATAGTACAGCCTATTCACTATCTACCACTTTTTATGGAATTCTAATCCGATACTCAAAGAGAGAGTTATGATGATTTTACCAAGGTCACTTCTTTGAGATGAATTTCAGGAGCCTGCAAAAACCCTGACTTCCATAGATCATATCTCCAAAAATGTTGTGCACCTTGATCTAAAATTCTTACAGAAGCTTCCTCTAGATTTCAGCTTCACCTCATAAATATTTCAGCTTCTGAACCTTTGTAGAAAAAAAATTAGAGCAAACATTCCACAATGAACTGTTTCAGATGGCCGAATCCCTTTCATAAGGAGGAAATGAGGATCACAATTTATATAAGTGCTTAAGTTGAGAGGGGCTTCAACAAGTGAACGTGGGAGGGATTTTAGGAGCTTAAAAAATATTATTTATGACTTTTCAATGACCCATGCCCCAACCCCATGGTGTTTTAGCCCACTAATAGGGGTACAAAATTCAAAGATGAATATGTCTAAAACCGTGAAGAATTACATGGCATGCCATATATCAACGGAAACATCTCAACATGTAGAAACCATAAAAAGCATTATTGACCCAGAATATATTAATTTGGCAGGTCAGAAATCCCGTGTAATATTGGGTTAGCCCCTGGTTCTGCTTGGGTTGACATCAATGACAACCGCTGATCAACAATCTCCCCCTTTGGCATTGATGGCAATACAAGTACTCCCGCTGCAATCATGACACCTCTTCCTACAACATTATCTACCCCTTTGACATCAATGGCAAAGGGTAACTCCCCCTGAAACCCAACCATCCTGCGGACCTGTACACACTTCCACTCCCCCTGACACACAACCGTCCTACAAACTTGTAATCTACTTCCACTCCCCCTTTATATTTTGAGTAAGGAAAATCTAATGAGAACTTGGGAGAATCCCAAGCTTCTGGCGAAGATATTCCAATGCTTCACGAGTACTCTCACGATAATCAACACTTGCTACCCAATCTGCATCTGTAAAGGAATGAATAATGAGATTATTACCCTTGGGATACCACAAGCCATATTCTGTTGTTCCCTTTAGATATCAAAGAATTATTTTGATGGCATTAATATGTAATTATTTTGGTGCTGCTTGGAATCTTGCTACTTGTCCAACTGCTTGCATAACATCTGGCCGGGAGACTGTTACATATAGAAGACTACCAATCATAGATCTGTACATCCTTTGGTCCACATCCTTAGATGAGTAGTCTATGCTCAATTCGCAACCTGTTACCATTGGAGTAAGGATGGGTTTGCAATATTCCATTTTATATTTCTTGAGCATTTCCTTGATGTACTTGGCTTGACATATAAATATTCCTTTCTCTTGATGAGATATTTGAAGCCCTAAGAATTATGTCAGCTCACCAAGTAAAGATATCTCGAAATCACTTTGCACCTTTGTAGCAAACTTCTTACTTAGTCGATCATCATTGCTACCAATTATTGTATCATCCTCTTTAGCTATTAGACATGCTTTAGTTGCTTCATCCATAACATATATGTCATTTGGAGCTCAACTTGCTATAGCCACAATTTCAACATACACGCTTTTCCTAATTTCACATTTCGTGGAGTTGAATAGTATTGTGTGTCCTTGATCACACATTTGTCCAACACTGAGCAGATTATGGTTCATGTTTTCAACCAATACAACATTCTTGGCTAGAGAATCTTTACTTCTGAGAGTGACAGTACCTGATCCTATAACATTTGAAGATGCATCATTTCCAAAGGACACGATTCCATCCTTATTCTCTCTCAGAGATACAAATTTATTTCTATCTCTATTCATATGCATTGAGCAACCGCTATCAACATACCACACATCTTTGTTCTTTTGAGCCTTGAAAGCGAGAGCACAATTATCATTCTTCTTCTTCTTCTTCCATGTTCGTTCATTCTATGGCTTCGAAGATTATTCTGGATGATTTTATATTCTACAGTATTTGGGTATGTGTCCAAAGTTTCAACATTTGTAACATTCAATATTATTTCTTAAATGCCCAATCTATTGATGTTTTGCTGAGCCCTAGGAGGTTCATATTTGACAGATCTCCTGGAATTGTATTCATTCCTAGGGTACATGCGACATTCTACATCTTTATGACCAAATTTTCCACATGAATAATAGTAGCCATAAAAAATATGTTGGTACCTGGATGGAAATTTTCATCGAGGAATTGTCTTCCAAGTCTGTTCTTGCGAATATTGTCCAATTAAGTCTACATGCATGTCAGATCTCATAGGTTCATTGTGTTTTGTTGTAGAAGGACCTGCTTCTTCTTCTTTGTAACCGATGCCATTTTTTTCGTTGTAAGATTGTTGATTGTTGATGAGTTCTTCTAATTCCCTTGAGCTGTTGGCATAGTTTTGGATAATTTTTCCTTTCTTCACTTCCTCACACAGCGAGACTACTTCGGCTTCTAATTCTTCCCTTTCTTGGTTTCTTTCTTCCAACTTCTTTTGAAGTGAATCTTTAATGCATTTGTGTTCTTCAACTTCAATTTTGAGACCTTGAACTTGTTCTTCAGGAGTATTGGAATGAATCTTCTTCGCCTTGAGATCTTTTATAAGCTTGATTGATTCCTCATAAAATTCGTTTATGGTCCATCGTTCTTCTTCGTTGTTTGATACCTCTTGTTTATTGTTCTTGGCCATAAACAATACTCTCTCATTGGCTTCTTCTTCACTGTCATTATCTTCATTGGATGATGAGATATCTTCTTTAGAGAGAAAGCTCCTTTTGGATCCTTTCTTGTTGAATTTCTTAAAGCCTTTCTTTCCTTTTGAGTTTCCATTACTTCTGTTTGGACATTTTGCTACAAAATGCCCAACCTCATTACAGCTGAAACATATCAATGGAAGTTTACCTTTTAATTGTTCCTTACCAATTTCTAGTTTTCTCGTGAAGTAAGCATATTCTTCATCTGAAAGACCTTCTTCATCATCTCCCTTTTCTTCACACTTGTAGGTGCATGTCTTTTCAATTGAAGGTTGTTTATCCTTATTAGTTTTCTTAGATGCAATGAATGCAATTTCTAGATGCGAAGTACCCTCTTCTTCATCAAGTATCATTTCATATGCTATGAGAACTCCATGTAATTCCTCTTTGCTGAGTTTGTCCAGATTTGCATTGTATTCTAAGACTGATACCTTTGGGTTGAATCTCCCTTGTAACATTCTAAGAATCTTCCGTATAATAGTCTTCTCGTCAACTGGCTCTCCTAATCCTTCTAGAGTATTGGTTATTTCATCAATGTATTGGAAGTATGCAACAATGTTGCAATCTTCTTTCATTTTGAGTTGCTCAAATTTTTCTCTATATATTTGAAGCTTTGCTTCCTTGAAATTTGAGTCACCTGCATATATATTATCAAGATTGTCCCATACATTTTTGGCAAGTTTACAACCCAACACCTTATGATAAGTGGAGTCAATAAGCCCACTGATAATAATATTCTTTTCTTTTGCATCGTTTACCAAATTCTTCTTACCTTGTTCATCCGTAGTTGATGTAAATCCATTTTGAATAGTGTCCCATACTTCGTAACCTTGTGCCAAGAGATATACCTCCATTATTCCTTTCTATAGTGCATAATTATTTTCATTGAATAGAGGTACACCATTCTTGGTATTTTCCATTACCTCCTTCCAGCTGTTAAACTACTATTGATGGAACCAAGCTCTGAAACCAATTGTTGGAAATACTGAGAGGGGGCGTGAATCAGTATTCCTTTAAATTAGAGAATTAGTTAATCTTCAATTATTATCAACATTTGTACAATGATAGTAGAAAACAAGAGGAACACAAATGCACACAGTTTTTAAGGTGGAAACCCACTCCAGGACAAAAAACCACCTAATTCTTTTCTAATAATTCTTTAATATTCAACTCCAATTGAAAATAAAGCTCCAACTTCCTAGAATCTAGAAAATCATTATTTTCTAGCTCCGACTGGATGGATGCTCCAACGCCTGAGATTATTTAGTAGTCAACTGAATGGATTCCCCAACACCCAACGAGCTATAACTCACCCTAGCACCACCCTCCCACCCTATAGAAGAATAAAAGAAGAATGGTCTCCCGTACCAGGGAAAATGGTCCACTTTACAATGATATAGAATGATGCAGAAGAAGAAGATATACTAGACCATAACCCCAACTTTGACACAAAGACCTAATGATGATCCTAGACCTCCCAACACTACCTCTTCAACCCTTGGCAGATAGACACTACTACAATTTGTACAATAATGTATTTATAATGACTAAGTACAATGATATCTTTACAATGATTCTATGCAGTGCTACCCACTTGAAGACTTCATATGATGAAATTCTTGCTTTTGTTATGCACCTTGGTTGTTACTCTTGTCATGCTACCCTCTGCTGCACCTTGCTTTGCTTTTCTTTTGTAGAAAGTCTGGTCCTTTGCAACCCTTGACAACACATGATCTAGCTTTTTCTTGCCTTATAGGAGCTTGATATTTAATCTGGTGTATCTCTATTATTTTAGATCCTCAATATCAGATTTTTGGTCCTTTATTATTCCTCTAAGTCATGTTTCCAATGCCACAGGTCTGACCCAATTTCGATTCTTGAAGAGAGAGTTATACCCAATCTCTCACAATGCCCTAATTATGGACTGTTTTAGCAGAGCGCACTTGTACGACGTGCCATGTGTAAATTTTTCCTCATTTAGCTCTGAAATTGATAGAGAAAATAGTAAAACTTGTGCACTATCTTTCACATTCTACAGAATTCCAATCTGATACTCAGAGAGAGATTTATGACAATTTTACCAAGGTCACTTCTTTGAGATGAATTTCAGGAGCCTGCAAAAACCCTGATTTCCACAGATCATATCTCCAAAACTATTGTGCACCTTGATCTGAAATTTTTACAGTAGGTTCCCCAGGATGTCAGCTTTGCCTCATAAAAATTGCAGCTTCTGAACATTCGTAGAAAAAAAATTAGAGCAAATATTCCATGATGACTTGTTTCAGATGGCCAAATCCCTTTCATAAGGAGGATATCAGGATCACAATTTATATAAGTGCTTAAGTTGAGAGGGGATTCAACAAGTGAATGTGGGAGGGATTTTAGGAGCTTAAAAAATATCAATTATGACTTTTCAATGAGCTATGCCCCAACCCCATGGGGTTTTAGCCCACTAACAGGGGTACAAACTTCAAACATGAATATCTCTCAAACCGTGAAGAATTACATGGCGTGCAATTTATCAACGGAAACATCTCGACAAGTAGAAACCATCAAAAAAATTATTCACCCAGAATATATTAATTTGGTAGGTCAAAAATCCCATGCAATATTGGGTTAGCCCCTGGTTCTGCTTGGGTTGACATCAATGACAACCACTAATCAACAAATACCCTTTCGGTCAGATACCGTTTCTAGCTGGCCCCTCTAGATTATTTTTGGTTCCTGTTATGACTACATTGAGCCTTCCCAATTTGACCCTGGGGATCCCATTCTGGTACATTGATCCCCCATCCAACACTACTCTTGGTCACCTCAAATCTTATACCACTTTGACCCCTGTCCAACTAGTTGCTATGACCCCTCCCTTTTCTTTAGTGCCTTAGCCATCTCAACAAGACTCTACTCCTATTGTGAAAGCATCTAGTGAGGTGGGAAAAGCCAAAAAGAAGTGACCTAAGGAAAAATCCCCCCAAATAACTCCTGCTCCTCCTAAGCCTGCAAATTCATCACCTGTGTGCACTTTTTGTGATGTTGTTTGAAATGCTACACATAATTTTCTTGAGCTTCCTCATCTCAAACCTATAGTCAATGAGACGTTTCTTAGATTTGATATCTCGAAGGTCCATGTTACCTTACCCGATTCAGCTAAGAAACTCAAATCATTGCACGCGAACCACCCTTGTGATTTGTGTGATATTTATGGCCACTAGTCTCACCTTTGTCCCTGTCTCAACAATTTTCACGACACCCTTGAGGCTGTTCGCCAAATAGAGGTTGCTCATAGTGGATCATGTACACCTCTACTTGTGAGTTCTGCTTCATCAGAACCATACGACATTTCTATACCCATTGTGATACCTCCCCCCGATGTTGAGATGACATAACCTTCAGCCACTATCCTCTATTTTTCATCATCCATGAGATCAATGGTGGAAGACCCCTCCAGGGCATCCCTTTCTGTTTCAACTAAACCTTCTTTGGTGATCACCCTGGGCTCAACATCAGTATATGTTTCATTTACTAGCTATTTGTCTACCCTCTATAGCGATGCATATGTGAACCATATTTCTCATGATGATGCACTAGGTAGCTCGACTGCATCATGTGGTCTCCCTTCCTCTAGTCCTCCCATCTTCCTTTCAAATGAAGAAATTGTGGAAGACATGACGCCCTTGATTATCCTTGGGATGATATGCACCATTGTGCGTATTTTCTTCCATAACAGACCCGTGACCAACATGTTGTGGATTCCAAAGCCTTCATCCATAGTGAGACCAATTGGTTATATAACCCCTTACTTCGAGCCCGTGAATTTGAACCACATACACCTTATGGCCATTACATTGACACCCAATGTTTGGGTAAGAGGGCACCCATATTTGAGAGTCCAATAGAAGAAATTCTCCACAACCCTCCTATTGCATCTCGTAGTGTCGAATCTAGTACCATTATTATTTCCCATTTAGAAGAACCACTAGAGTCTCACATCACTTCATATCACTGTAGGGATAATTCAATTAATCATTCCTTCATCTTACATCAACAACCCGACCCCTTAGACATTTTCGTTGACCAATATCAGTGTTTCCTAGGTGAGCACTTGTTCATGATATCCAAAGACACTCTTTGGGATAGTCACACCATGTATGTGAGCCCAGAAATTTAAGTTCATTTGCGTCATATATGCAGTGCCAAATGAGATTGGTAATCCACCATTTCCTTTCTCTAACTCTATCTGTCCATTATTCCCATAGAAGATAAACATAACATAAAAATGTGTTGAACTAGATCATAAAAAAATGTTTATATTCCACTATTCTAAATACATTTGGCATGTCCATAGAATTCTTGGGGGAACTTATGCCCCTTTATCTTGTCACCACCCTCTTGAGGATTTAGTGCCTATAATACTGAATGCTTGGATCCATTATTTCATCACTTGGAATATCACGAAGCTCCACAAACTCATCTAGCTAAGGGCATCATTCCCACCTTAGTATACCAGATCACTCCACTCCACCACATATGCTTGGGGGCAGTGTCCCATCCCTTGGGGCATGATGGCACCCCTGGCCACCTTCTCACTTGATTAACAAAAGTCTCAGCTAGACCCCAACGATTTAGTTATGGTTGATTATCCTCCCATTCCTTGGATAGTTTGTGTTGTCGGCCTCTCCGACGAGCTATATATTTTAGATGCTTGATACCATAGCTTTAAATATTTTACTTTATGTGATACTTACCACTTGGTCCCCATGTTGGAATTGGTGGGTGGGGATGATTCTAGACCTTCGCTAGTAGTTCATTCTTGTATTCCTCCCTTACCTTGATTCTTCATCAGGAACCATTCTTCCAAGAAGCATTAAGGCCATCTTTAGAAAAATATGGTTCCCAACCTAAAAGTCACAGATCTTGATTCCAATGGCCGGTTTATCCACTGTGATCACCGAAATATTTAGGGCCTTCTCCTCCTATCCAAGTTTAGCACAGCTCCACTAGAAAATGAATCAAATTGGAGGGAAATCACCCTATTAAAAGAAAAACCCTAATTTTTCTTTCACCAATTGCGACCAAACTATATATCAATTTGATGAACCATTAGCACCATTGGAATTCTCCCACTGAGATATAAAATGGGTATCATTTTATTTTTGGTGATTTGAAACTTCACCTAAAAGCCATTTTTTCAAGAAGGGTCACTTCGCCGCCTCTCAAAATTGGATTTCTTCACTTGCGCTGCTTGTACTTGGGGTACCAATTTTCTTCATACTTGTGAACGTGTGTGTTGATTTTCGTCATGAGTAACCATATTTTTCTCATGATTTTGTGGTCCCCATCGGGTCTATTCTATGTGGCATCCTCATCGAGTCACCCTTGTTCAAAGCATCTGAGGTGAGTCACCATCACATTCATGGAGTCTCTTCCGAGTCCTTTTGCCTCCAGCTACAATATTCCATCCAATGTTTTCTTCTACCTCTCTTGTGTAGCCCATTTCTTCCTCCATTCATACTATCTCCCATCCCCTCTGGAGCCAAGTCAGTCACTGCCAGGTCATCCATGCTTTTTATGCCCTGACAAGGGAAGTCATCTATCCACTACTTAGTATTCCCTCTTCCATCATCATCTCTAATGTCATTCCATCAGTCACATTTACTATGATCCCTCGTGCCTTAGTTGAGTATTACTCATTATCTAACCTGTGGTGGATCTCCTTTTTTCGACGTCAACACATTCATTCCAAAAGACAGGTCTAGAGGGCGGTGTACCTTAGTTCCAGCTTATATTCTTGTTCGGTGCCTCGAATCAGGAAAAGGGACTCATCATTTCCCTTTGACTTGATTTTTTCTCATCCACTGAGCTTCAACTCCTTATTTCATGACTGAGATTCATATACTTGATGGCTCAGTGATCCAATAGATTGCACCAGTTATTCTCAGTTATGTGTGCGATGTTTCAAACCTCATGAAGGGGTGGCCCTTCAGGTAGCCCACCACATGCCCGGATGACCTCACATTATGCTATAGCCTCAGATGTGACTTCGCAGATTTAATGGGTTCCATTCCAGCCGCTTCCAGTGCCTATAGCATGCATGTATCACTCAGATGGTCCATTCATATTTTTAGAGCCCTTTGCTGCTTATCAGGGCTTCTTTGGTTGTTACCATGTCTCATGTACTCACATATTATTGTATTCAGTCCTTGCTATTTTCCCAGGCGCAATATACATGTGGGATCCATTATATTTTTTTCAAGCCGATTTTATTCCAGCATATCATGTACTTTATAGCTCAGTCACATTTTACTGTGTGCACCATTATTTTGTGTACTTTGTCATCTCGGCAGGCATAGGTATGCCTCCCCCTCCTCACTGAGAACAGGTACCCAAACATTAAAGGAGAATTATATCATTTGTAGGTCTCACCCCCTCAGTTATTTTCCTCTCTCGCTTCACTCCATATATGTATCTCTCTCTCTCTGACTCCCCTTCAGTGTCTAGTGATTGTGTTCTTACAACGTACTTTGGTCATACAATTAGCTCCCAACACTCAAATATTAGGGGGGAATATGTTACACTAATTTTTGGTCATCTAAGAATCTAAAATTATATGGATCAAAGTAGACCATGTAAGACCAATTTGACCATAGTAAAATTTCTTTCACTATAAGAAATAATTTAATAAACCATATTTGATTAAGTTATTTCTGGTATAAATAGGAAACCCCATGAGGAGTAATTAAATAAATCCTTATTTGTTTATTTTCCTCTAGGAATAATTAATCAAACCATTTTTTAAATAATATTCTTGGTCATATTCAACCCAACTATGAGAAATAGTTCGATAAATCATTATTTTTCTTATTTTTCTCTAGGAATACTTAATTAAACCATTATTTAGTTATTATTCCTTGTTAAATTTGACTAAATCACATATAAATAATTAAACAAATAGTTATTTCTTAAATTATTCCTTAACCTTATCCTTGAAATGATAAATAAATAATTTATTTGTTTATTATCTCTAAATAAAGGTACTTAACAAATTTAAATTCCTTTTTCATCCAACAAAATATAATAAAATATTCCAAGCAATTAGATCATCTTGGTTAATAATATTTTCTTATTCGCCATTATCAAGGATAACTCAATATTTTGTTATAAATAGGATGGTTGTTCATTAATTATTCACTTTGATCACTTTCATTATCACGATTTGATCATTCTCATTATTGCTACTATTTTCTTGCTTCTTGAGCTTCCATAGAGTTCAACATGTCTTGGGTTTTCTACACAATTGAGAGAGAGAAACTTCTAGATCTAAAGCGTTGAGGATAGCCAAGAACCCATCCCATTTAGGGGTACTGGTAACATCATTCTTTGTTCCCTTCCCAGGTGTTAATACATATAAAATTATTTATATATCTTGTTTTTTCCATTGGATATTTGGAGAGATGCTTATTTATCTTATTGTTTAACTGCTTTTACTGCATAGATCTGGGTTTTTGCTGCATTTTTTTGACTATCTATTACAGGTCTAAGGAATTTAGGAATTCATATTTTATGTTAGGTTTTTCTGTCACACGCAACTAAAGTGAGCTATTTTCATACACTTGCGTTAAGAATTTATGCTAACACCAACGCTACAATCTTGCACCACTTATGCTCTTAGTGAAGAATTATCAACTCATTGTTCTAGGGAACACTCCAATTGTGCATCTGATTCTGTCTAGAAATTCTAATGACCAAAAAATCCTTCCCCGACCTTACCTTCTCTTCTAAAAATTCCCTTGGGAAATCCGGTCACCCGCTTCTGCTAGCACCCCCATACCGAGAAGTCCATCCCTTAGTAAGGCTTCCTCTCATTGGAGGATACAAAAACCAAGGCATATCCATACCTCAAAACCACTATACAGGTCATAACATGGTCATGGAAACCATTGGACACTATTGGGTACCAGTGTTCCACAATGGACCTACTCCTGGAGTCTTTTACCAACATAATGTTTCATGTTCCAATTGATTTTGTTGATGCTGCTAGTTCTTGCAGTTGGCTTCAACCATCCCAACTAGGAATTACATGATTTGCTATACCATAAACATAATTTCGAATAGATTCAAAATAAATTGAAATAACCTCAAATCATAGCTCATTAGTGTCTCATCAATAAGGTAGACTTTCAATCCTGTTCACTTCCTGTCACCACAAGTCAATCTTGTTGTTTGATTAATCATCATGTATAAGCATATCACAGATGGTTAGCTCAAAACACAACCATCATAAATTAAAATAATTAATCACATGAAATCACCATAAAACACAATCATAAAGCAGATGTAACCATAATAAGTTAGAATCATAGATCACATGCATAACAAAACTGAAATCAAATGTTGACTTATCCTTTAATATGTCCTTTCTGTACAGACATCGGATCAGTTTCCACACTTGGAAAACACCCAATGCCTTTGCTTCCCTTTAATCATGTAAACATACACACAATGTACATCACAACACATAAATCCACATACGACATACAACACCATAAAATAAATGCACCTATACCTGACATACCACATATACACCTACACCAAGCATACACCACAACAGATACACCTGCAGTCGATGTACAACGAAAAACATAAACCTACACCCAGCGTACACCACAACACAGTACATACACCTACACTTGGTGTATAACATATAAACCTACATCCAGTGTCTAACGCAAAAAATACATATAATTATAGCGAGTACAACACAACAAATACCCATGTCACAATACCAGGACTACACAATGTACATACATAGTACCACATGCCCACAACACAACGTGCACTACATGAAAACAATACCACATGTATACCAATAACATATGCACAACATGTACACAGTACTACCTGTACAGAACACTATCTCAACAACGTGTGCACAACATCACATGTACACAACACCACCTACACAACGTATACATAACACCAAATGTACACCTCATCACTTGTACAATGTGTGCACAATACCACATGTACACAACACGACATGCATGACATGTACATGACACCACATCTACACAACATGACATGCATGAAATGTACATGACACCACATGTACACAACACAACATGCATGAGATGTACACAACACCATCTACACATAACACCACATGTAAAACATGTACACAACACCACATGTACAATCATTCACACAACACCATATGTGTAGAGCACCATATGTAAAACATGGACACGACACCATATGTACATAGAACTCCATATACAACATATACATAGCACCATAAATACACAACAATGTTGTAACACCCTCCTCCCACATCTACTGAAGTAACTAGCCAACGGGGGTAAACATGCGTCATGATTCTACTATAGTGAGATTCAACCTCCTAGATGATCTTGAGGATGTGGAACCGATGGAAAAATGACAAAAAAACCTTACACATCATCAACAAAATCCCCAGGAGGTATCCCAACCGTTAAGGAATGTGACCCCTGAGGGATACTGACTTTTTGACCCTTTTAGACCATAGGTACAGGAATTCCAAGGCAAGGTAGCAGCTTGGAGCCTATAACTGTACGAAAAACAAAACAAGCATGTGGCTAGGGACCCAATCAGTTAGTTATGTGCTTGTAGCTTGAGGATTTGAGCCACCTTTTCAGCCTAGAGCCCAGGTCACTTCCCCGAACTTCATTAAAACTTAGGGAATTATAACTAAAATTGGAACAATGATATGAAGAGAATCGCATGAACAAGAACCCATCTAGACACCTTTTAGCCATGGCAGGAACTTTTTGAGACATGTCAGAAAAATTGAATTTATAGGTGTAAACAACATATTTAAACAGAAGGGTCTCATACTTATCTGAGAATCACTAAGAAACATTTATCCCTTACATAATTAGCTATAATACAAAATTTTTTACCATAGATACTGTTAGATTCGGTCTGTTCATCCCTCCGTCAGAGATCAAAATCTCTTTCGTTGCATTTCATTTTAGGTGTCTCATTCAGTTCGATCATCTCCATTCCATTAGGAGCATCGATCCTCTGACGGAAGGGTCTTGTCTCTCATTTCCCTCATGTCATGTACCTTCTAGTCCGTGTCTATTCATCAAAATCATTTCCAGTAAATGGCAGTTAATGTTTGGTCTTTTGGTGGGCAAAGAGTCATTTCAGTCATTAGTTCTAGGGTTTAGTCTTCAGAATGTCTAATAGTGTCAGCAGGCATATGAGGGAGGTTCAAAATTAGTTTTCATTTCCAAATGTCATTGTCATATTGCATGATCATGACTTTTCTTCAAAACTCTGTTTTGAAGAAAAATCGTCAATTTCGTCTTTTGTAATTAATGTCATGTAATTTTCCAAAGTTTTTCAGTTGTAAAGTTTTCAGGCACAGCCCTGGTCGCCTTTTCCAAACACCATGCCATTCATCCCTACAAAAGATAGAGGAGATTCATCATCAGCTGAAAAATCAAAAGGAAACAAGAAAAATAGAGTTCTTTTGTAAAAGTGCCAAAGTTTTCAAACAATGGGTTTTTCAAATTAAAAATCAAAGTCAGTGGGCATATAAGATGTTTTCATGGTTTCTACAATCCATTTATAAGCCAAGAGACAATATTTAAGCTGAGTCAAATCGTGGAGGAACAAAATAGTCTTTGGAAGGAAATTGTTGTGAGTTTCAGCTGCACGGCGCATTGGGTAAAGTGCGCGGCACATAGAGCTTCCCACTGCAGTGTTCTTTTTGAACGTGCACGACGCATATAAAGTGTGCGTCGCACTGAGTTGTGCGCACGACGCACAGGGCTGACAGGCGATTTTTCACCACTGCTTCATCAAATTTCCAAAATGACTCAATCTCTTTTGCTCCAAGTAAGTTTGTGAGCCCTTGCCATTGATTTTAGCTGTTGTTGGGTGTAGTTTGGAGGGAGGAATTTGAAAGTTTGGAGGTTGAAAATATAAACCCTATCTTTTGCCAACAACTTCTCCTTAGGGTTTGTATTTGAATTTTAAAAGTCTGATTTTTGGTGCCAATTAATTCAAATCCCATTCCCCATCTGTGGTTCTTTTCCTCCTCACTGTTACAATATAAATAATATCCCTTCCCTATTCCCTTATAAAGCCACTCATATCACTTACTTTAATTTTCCCTATCCCTAAATCCTATCATTCCCTATCATTTTCCCCTTCCCATATCATTTGCAAAAAGTTCCTAATTCCCAAAGTCCCCAAACCCCACATTCCCCAAACATAATCAAGTGACTGTCCTCACATTATAAACTTAACTTGATTGAACCATATTTTTCCCATATTCCACCATACCCCTATTTATCACAATCCTTTCCCATTTAGCACACATTTGGCAATCAAGACAAAGACACCAAACCATTCATATTCACCTCAGGCAACATAGATGAAGAAGGCATCGAGGAGGAATGAAAAGACATGATATTGACTGAAGCTTCTTTGGCTGAGCATAGTACTTGATGATGGACCTTCAGTCCAAATTTCAAGGACTTTGGAGAAAATTTTGTCAATTTTGAATTTTTTGGTCACAAAACAGGTTTTCCTGCCCGACGCGTAGCGCCACTTGGCATGCGCTTACGATTGGGAGATCTTTTGGAGGAAAAATTTGTATTTCTGGATTTTTTATGAAAATTTATGCATGCTCAGGAATGTCCTAAGAATTTCATCAAGTTCTGGGTTGCCTAAAGGGTCAATAACACCCTAAAAATGGCCTTTCTGCCACTTTTTGCACCCACAGGAGGCAGTGTTGGGAGATTGAACTTTTGGAGGGGAAAATTGACACCAAATCTAGAAACTCCACTTGGGTTGGAAATTCGACAGCCAGGGCTTTCCAAAAAGATATCATGAGCTCACTTTGGACTTCGAGAAGGGCCTCAAAATCAGCTCCAAAGTTGTGCTACGCATAGATATTTTGGGCGCGGCGCATAGAGGATTTTGGCCTATTTTTCACTGAGTAGCCTAGAATTTCGCCTAGTTTTGGCCAGTTTCACTTTTTCATGTAACTATTGATGTATCTTGATGTAATTTCATGATCATGATGTAATTTTGGCACATTTTTACTTGTTCTAGAAGATTCATTCACCAAAAGGTGAAATGTAAGTGAATGGATCAGTTTCGTAGCATATAGAGGCAAGTTGTTTCATGGCCTATTTTCTAGTTCCTAGTTTAGATATGGTTGAAAAAGCTCCTAAAATGATGAGCTAGACCCCTAGAGGCATGGGAACTGGTTAGGCTTGTCTATATTATGTATTTTCTCAGTCATTTTCAAAGTTTGGACACTTGGGATTGCATAGAACTTCATTGTACATTCAATCTGCAATTTTGGCAAAGGAATAGACCAGGGTTTGCAGCCCTCTGTGGGATCCTTGTGGCTCTGTGTTTTGATGGTGTTTTTCTCCATGTATTTTTAAGTTCACTGATGTTTATGTGTACCATTTTCCTACTCCTTTCTTCTTAAATTAAGCAAATCATTGTTAAAGGTATAATTCAATAGCTTGCTTTGCTCTGCCTTTAGTTTCGCTTAATTTTACATGTTTTCATCTGTTTGAGGAGGAATATTGATACCCTCTTTCCCTCTTCAGCTCCTCACCAGTCTGATCCATCCATGCAATCAATCTAAAACATCAAAACACTTGCTTTCCTCACCCCAATCAGAACTCTGCAAAAACTAGGTCTTATCCCTGCACCCAAAACTGCCTTTCCCTTTTTTCCAACAAAAACCCCAAAAACATAATCAAACTCCTTTATTTATATACCTAGCCTAAAATTAGCTTCTTTTTTTTCAGTCATCTCAAGCCCTATTGATTAATTTTCATTGAGATTGACCCGGAGAGAGCCCTCTCTTGTTCTGCTAGGGCTAGCTACCAAACTGAGCATGGTTTCATGTTACCCTGAACTCTTCCTTCCTTCAGCCTGAGCTAGATTTAGGAAATAACAGATACATTATGAATTCATTTACAATTAAAAAATTGGAGAGAGCCATACATCAATATTTTCAAAATAAATTCTTATAACTAGCATAATAACAATAGAAATAACCTGGATACAACATCAATAGAATCCATACATAAACCAACACATTTTCATACAAAATTTCAAAATAATGATCTCTTCATTAGTGAATGTAAAAACACATCCAAGTTCCACCCAACCATAGATTGGCTAAGCCAAGTCTCACTTCATTCAATCACCCCCGTGTCATATTCCGAGCATGAATGCAAGATCTCATCAAACACATTAATCAAAATCAATCAAGGGCTTCCAGATGCCAAGCCATCTCAACCCTCAAACAGTGATTCCACCTCATGGTAATACATCACAACCATCACAAATTTTTCTCTATCAAAGTTGTTTGAGGGCTCCAAAGTGTTTGTTCCAACAAGGGCTTCTAGGACTAGTAACTCAACCCCAACTGTTACAGGGCTTCCAGAGTGTTTTTCCAACTAAGGATTCTAGGACTAGAAACTCAATCCCACCTATTTCCAGGATTCATAGCATTTGTCCAAGCAAGGCTCCAGGACTAGTAACTTAACCCACCTAGGGCTCCAGAGCATTTTTCCAACCATGGCTCTAGGACCAATAAATCAACCTTGTCCGACCAAAGCTTCCAGGACTAGTAATTCAACCCACAATTCTCTGACATGCTCCAAAGATTTTTTCCAACCAAAGCTCTAGGAACTAATAAATCAACCCATAGCTAAAGAAATCATGAGAACCAACCAAAAGGCAATCGATGGAAATAAACCCACAATGGCATGGCTATCCAAGAAATGGAAAGGCTTGGAAAATTCACATGCATACACCATGCTTGCAAAAACTAGTGAGGAAAACATACATGCAACTCAGTACCTCCACTTAGAACTTGTTGTAATTGTTGATCCTGATTTCCTCTTGCACTTTCAGGGTATTCCTTTTCATTCTTGGTCCAAATCTCTAAGTATGCCACACTCTCCAAGAGTGCTCCAATAATACTCTAAGTGCTCAAGAGTATGAGAGAGACAGAATAATGAGAGCTCCAAAACTGCACTAACAAAAATCCTACCAAGTGATCCTCATAAGAATTTTTTTCAATGAGGCCTTTATTTTCTTCATTTTCCATTATTTTGCTTCATTTTTCTCCTCGCATGCAACCTCTCAACTTTCACCTTCCTTTTCTCCTACTTTCCATTATTTTCATAAATAAATGTGCTAAAAACACTTTTTTCCTCTTTAATTCCTTAACCATATCCTTTACCATTTTCCTTAGCCATAATAAACCAAAGTGAACACCCACTAAGATGTTTTTCCCAACATTCAACTTGGAATACGTGTCCCATCAACCGTGGTCTTATATATTATTTTACATGGATTTTTACCAGGCTTGTTAAACCCCCCTCACCATCATCAGTGTTCATTGACACCTAAAAATGAGTAAAATGATTAACACAAGACATAGGACCTATGTAGCTTTATACATAGATAATTGAAAGTATTTATAATAACCGTCATTGAAAACATGAAAAACATACTATTTACAAGATTTGTATAACAAATCTCATTGTAGTATTTACAATAACAACCACATTTTATCCAACCAACAAATAAGAATACTCTCTATGGAGCTTTAGAAATCCAACTTGATACAATATTTGAAATAATATATAAATATACACATATGCACATTTTCTCAACCAACAAATAAAAGGATATGATGCCTATATCAACAATAAGGGAATATAGAGGCTCACACATCCACTCTCAGAGTAATACCACAATTCACCTCTTTTCTAGGAAGACTTCTAGAATCCACTGTCAAAGTCAAATCTGCATGCAATGTCCAACGCCAAAATCCTATGCTATTTTACCATCAGTGAACAGTTACCGTCTCAGTTTTCCAGGGCACACTCCTAATGTGCATTTGATTCCATATGGAAAATATCATGACCAAAAAAAATATAACCACAACCTTCCCTTCTCTACTATGCAGTCCCTCGAGAAATCAGGTCACCCCCTTCCATGCAGTAACACACCTTCCAAGTTTCTTTGGCACCCCCATCCCTTAGGAAGGCTTCCTTAGATAAGAAGGTCAAACAAACAAGGAATATAATTCCTAAAAAACATAATACTAGTCATAGCATGCTAATGGAAATGAATTGACACTATTGGGTACCAGTGTCCCACAATGGCCCTGTTCTTGAAGTGCGTTACTAGTATACTGTTTCATGTTCCAATTCTTTTTAATAATGTTACTAGTTCTTATAGTCAGTTTCAACCACCCGAGTGAGAATTTCTGTGCTTCTTGTACCAAGCACATTCCATTAGATTCAAAATAAATTTAAATAAAAAACCATACCTCATTGGTAGCTCGTCAACAAGGTACACTTGCAATTATGTTCACTTCCTACCACCACAAGTCAAACTAGTTGTTTGGTCAAATCATCATGTATAAATAAATCACATCTAGTTAAGTGTAAATTCAACCAGTAAAATGTGTACACAATACCTCATGTACACAACACCATATCCATGACATGTACATCACACCACATGTACACAACGCTACATGCACGACACCATATGCACATAACACTATATGTACAAGCATGTACACAACACCATATGTGAATAGCACCATATGTACATATCCCTACATATACAACATGTACATAACACCATATGTACACGACACCACATATCCAACATCTGCACAATATGGTAGGTTCACAACACCGCATATCCAACATGTAAATAACACCTTCAATACCTAGCACTGCATATTCAATATACACACAACACCATATATACAACATCTATACAACATCATATGTACACAATACTACATATGCAACATTACACATCTCCATAGGTACAATCATTAAATATACAACATTCACAACATATACACAACAATAACAGCATAGAACACACATTGATCCCACAAGAAATCTTGCTTCTAGTGTATTTCTACTATCCATGCTTATCCTATAATGTCGTAGATCACGCTACTTTCACTTATATAATTTACCCCTCAGCATTAACTATCCATAACATAAACATATGCATAGTACAACAATATAATATCAATTAATTTCTACATGATACTAACCTCATAGATCTGTCACAATTATTATTCCACTTGATTCCTCATAAGACCAAGAACCTCCTCATGCCATTCACATGCATAAGAAATAATTCCTTGGCAAGAATGATCCCTAAAAATCCTATCAGATAGTGACATAGATACATAGATACATACATATATAATCATTAGCATAAAAAAATCATCATCCTGTCAGACAATGACATACATACACATATATACATATAAACACCAACGTTAAACAATTGTAATCCATGACAACCATGTTAGACACGACATGCATACATACATACATGTATACATATATAAACATCGACATAATCATGAGCACAAGTCAATTTCTAGATATCATAAGATCTAGGTTAAGAGAATTTCCTTTATTCATGCACAATGTGCACAACATTAAGAACAATAGTTCCCAATGTAGCCAAGGAATATAACATCTCAGATCCATTTTCTTTACCTTTTTTGTTTCCTTTCTCATGCATGTACTTCCACCATACATTTAACACAATGGACCCAAACAGTCCAATTTATTGTCATATTCTTACCTTCCATTGCGCTTACTCATGCACCAAGCTTCATCTGTGTCTTACATTACCTTTTGGGTACTAAAAAACTCTCCCCAAGTTTCATTACTTTCCTATTTCCCAAACCAATCCCGAATACTCTCAAACAAAAGGAAAGAATGAGAAACAAACAAGAATAAAAACATGAAAACTAATAACAATACAACATCACAAACAAAGTGATATGGCCATGCACTACACACAATAAAGACCACAAATCAAGCGAAAAAATCATAGAAGATCAAAAGAAAAAGAGTAGAAATAGACACCATGACTCAATATCCATCGTTCAAATAATTCCAAAGGAAACCTCAGTTCAAGCCTTCTTCAATACTTCATGGCAATAGTTTTTTCGATGTAATCCCCTGCATGATACTGCAACAAACACATAACTGTCACTGGATAAATAAACATACAAAATGCTATATGCTTGACCTTTTTGTGTCAAGCACACTGACCTGTAACTGAATACACATGTTAGCCATATGTACCGAACAAGAAGGAAACATATCTATCAACTTTTACCAAGACTAAAAACCTTGTCATAATAAACAATTAGCTCACACTCATCAATCATAATACATAATTCTACAAATATCACCTACTTACTCTCAAGTACATATCGGATATCTAAGAACATATGTGTTAGCACAACCATATTAAAACACGATCATTCCTTCATGAAATATTATAGACACATATACCCATATCATGCAAATAATCAAAAATTCAAATAGCTTGCAAACAGACTATGTCAAATTAATCAGCTAGATGATGTAATAAACACCAAATCACTCAAACACCAAATAGACAACATAATCAAACATTCAAATACAAAGTAGATGAAATAAGAAAGCTCATACCTTAATGTATCTTAGGGGAGTCTATCTTGTATGTGAAATTAATCTAGATTACTACAATATAACTTCATAGCATATCAACCCAATCATAAGTAAGGTCATGATATCCATAACGATATTGGGGGCGGAAAAGTCATTTTCCCAACAGTTCGGTCGAATATTTTTAAAAATTTGACTGAACTATTCTAAATTCAGCCAAACTTTTGAAACTATTTCGGCCAGACCAATTCTGTCGTTTACATTGACGGTGTATTGACAACATGTGCAAACAGATTTTTGGCCGGAGATGGGAAAACTGGCAACAAAAGTTCGTCTAAACTAATATTCTGGCTAAACTATTAGTTCGGTCGAACTTTTAAAATAGTTCAGTCGAACTTGTTCTTATAAATACATTCTCCCACAAACCTTAACAAGTTTCAGGTGTATTACCATTGCTTGTTTGTTGTCTCGCATCTATGTGTTTGCAGAGGTGAGAAGGTGAGGTGAGGTGTTTCCTTGTTGTGCCGCAGCGACAAGGTGAGGTTTTGCTCTGTTTTTTTTGTAATTTTCTTTTGATGATTTTTTTTTGTTCGATTTTAATTTTAATTTTTTTTTGTCGCAGGAAATTTGGTCTCCGTCCTCCATTTGTCTTCGGTGATCTCCCAGATTGTCTTCTCGTTGGGGCTTCATCCTCTTGTTGTCAGTGAATTTCAAGGCATGCTATCCTTCTCCTCTATCATTGAATTTATAGGTATGCTATCATAGATGAATGAAGAATCAACCAAAAATTTTTTTATTTCTTATTTAATCATACTGGAAATTTGGGAGTTTGTTATTAGTTACTTTCAACTATAATTATGTTGGTTTGGTTTGTCTTTAGAAGCTTATTTGTAGAACTCGACTAAAAAGAATACATGTCCTAGAATCCCTAACTTGTTGGTTTATGTTTTATGGGGAATATGGAATCATCGGAATAAGTTTATTTTTAAATAATCTCAAACTAATTCCTTTATGATTTTCATCAACTTTATGAATTCTTTTAATGAATAGGTTCCTAATCATATTTCAAATATAAGAAAAAATTGGACAAAATGGTTATTAATATGAATGTATATGTTAGAGGATTCTTTGATGGAGCCTATGCAAGCACTTAAGTCGTACTTACTTTTGAAGCCTTCCTTCTTCCCTTTACTTACGTGCATGCTACCAACCCACCTGGTTCGATTTAAAACATTGATATATTAGGACCAATCAATATAATAGATATATGTGATTCTGGTAAATCATCAGGACATGCAGGTATTGCAGAATTCACTCGGTCAATATTGTAAGGGATATGTTATTGTCTCTACTACTCTGCCAATGGTTTAATCACTGGAGAGACCAGATCACTTACTGTATCACTTGCTTAACCAACAACATAAACTTCCACTTGAAGAATCAACCGTCTATCCCACTTGCTGCTAGTTCTCCCCCACTGTTGGGGAAACTTCCTACTACTACCACTATTTCTCATCTAATTTTGGAGATGGTATGGTAATTGAAATAAACCTATATTATAGTATGCAAATTAAGTTAGGAATTTGGCCAGGTACTATCCATCATTAGGAAAAAACTTAAACCCTTTTTACTTGACTTTAACCACTTACCAGCATTCTCAATTCACTACCTAACCATTCTCCATTATATACACAGTAGTAACCAACACATCACATATACTACACAGTCACATCACAAAACAGAACATCATGTAAATAAGATCATAACATCTAAACCACAGGAACTCACTCAATTAGATACCTTCAACACAATAGGACTTTCTAATACTTTTACTCACTCATATCTTGTACAACTATATGCTACAAGTGCTAATCACATTGTACCAGTATAACAACTTGGAACTGGTTAAGCAAGACATAATATGGTATAATTTAATTACAGGTATAAGTAGATTCCATGTTTCTCTGTTCTTTCATTACCCTTATAAGCTATAGTACTAATATACGTTGGTTCATATGAGCTTATCTACTATGTTTCGATAATAAGTGTATAACTTCTACTTATGTTAGTGTCAGGATTTGCATACTTCCACCATGGATCAAAACAAATTTTCATGTGCATCTTAGGTGTCCCATTCTGAATAAATTTTTCATCATTCCATTAGGTCATGATATAAATTTTTTCCACTTGTGGTTGTCCTTGTCAAACAAACTTCCTTCTCCCTCAGAAGATCATATTGGCTGACTCATTCTCATGTATCCTTGAGCATAATAACACCTATGGAAATTATTTGTTCACTTGGAAGTATTTAAAGTCAAATTTCAAAGTCTCATTCAAAAGTGAGGTAAAAAAGCAGTCCCATTAGGTCATAGGGTCAAAATCATGAAAATTAGTCATTTCACCATCAAATTCATCCTTTGAAGGAGTAGTAATAGTAAAATGTATTAAAAAATTTTAGTTTCTAAACTATCATTTCCAAGTAATGGGCTCTGTGTTTACTATATTTGTCTCTCAGTTGTATTTGGAAAGCTCATTTCCCTCTCCTAGGGTTTTGAGGGCATTTTTCTTGGTCTCATGAATTCCATGGTTAAATAATCAACGAGACTTGTATCTCGATGCTATTACACTTTACCCTATCATTAATATACCTTTCTAAACACTTCTCATCACTCTTATCCCTCAAAATCATTATTTTTCCACAAACCCTAGCCTATTGCTACAATTTGACACTTTTCGAGACTAGGCATGTGTTTTTCCATTTTGGACCCCTTCCCCTCACTCAATCCTTGAAATTACACTTTCTCCTACTCTCTAACATCTATCCTTATCCCCCAAAATTTCCCCAAGAATTTAGACAACCCCTAACCCGTTCATTCCCCTCCCTCTACAAGACAGTCCTAAAATCCCTTGTTTTTCTTACACCAAACCCTAATTTCATTTCCTACTGAGCTAGGGTTTGCTATGGAATCAGAGACATATAAGTAGAGGAGGCATAAGGGAGATCATTTTAGCAAGTATTTAGTCATCCCAACTCATAAAAAACATGCCTCCATCATTTTTCAAGAAATCATTCTAAGGGACAAATCATTTGCCACACAGAGGACCCGTTTTGCTTCAAACTCTGTTTCCAACTAAAAAAAGATGAATTTAACAAAAGTGAGAGAGTTTTTTGTCTGTAATTGATCATTAAAGAAAAAAAACCTTCATATTTTACATAGGTGTCATGGTTTTAGAGTAATTTAAAAAATACAGGTGCCACGGGAGAATTGCTGCACTTCTGGAGTGACCTTGGGAAAATCATGTTTTCTCATAGCTGGAGTGTCCAAATGAATTTATTCATGATTCAAATGATAAATAGATAGAGAAATATTTCCAATGAGCTATCCTGAGCTCAATTTGGATTTGAGTAAGGCCTCTAAAGCTTGCACAAACAATCTGCATTTCTGCACCTTCACTCAACACTTTTTGACCAATGTTGGTAAAATCAATTTTTGGCCAAGAAAATGAAATACAAACAGAAAACCAAAGGTATATTTGGAAATTATATATGATATTCTCTCGAACGAGCCATCCTAGGCCCAATTTGGAGACAGAGAAGGCCTCCAAATATGGCATGCAAAATGGTGTTGCCTTAGCGCTGCTCGTTTACACAGTGAAGGTTTTGAAGAGTTTCACCACTTCTCGTAAGCTCAAATCTCCTCCCAATTTATTCAAGGAGTTTTTTATCAGTAATATGAAATAATACACCTCTATTTTCACATGTTTTTGTTCCATTAAAAAGTTGAAAGTGTTATAGCCTATGAAACCCTAGTTTTTTTATTCCTTTCCCATTTTCATTCATATTTCCCATGGTCATATCCCTAAAACATCTATCAGTAAAAAATATAACATCCTAGGGTTTTATTAGACCTATGTTATCATTTACTTTATCACTTCCTCCATTTTTCATAGCTTCTCCTTTCAAATCCAAAATCCCTTCATTTTATTCCATTTACCCTAGGGTTTTCACTAGCCTAGGCTCCCTTGAATATTCACAATTCCTTGATTTCCCCACACCTCCATTCACTTCAAACGCCTTCATTTCATTCATCTTCTCCCTAGGGTTTTGACACCAAATACATCATGGAAACCTAGTGGAGGTGAAATTAGCAAGCCTAAGAGGGTTGATTTGGGCACATTGGTACATACTTATAAGAGAGGTCATAAGCATGTGTTTGCTTGACTTGGACTGAAAGGGGCCATGGCTTCTTCATCAACAAAACAGGTAGATTCTAGACAAAGGTAAGGAAAAGTTACTAGAGCCAAAAATTGATGATGAGGAGGGGAAACATGACATAGAGCATCAATTTCAGTTGATTTACCTAGGTGAGGAGAATGAGGAAAAAACCACCAATGTAGTTCTTAAAGTCAAAGAAGCATGGTTTGAGAGCGTCAAACAAAACTTGGAGTAGCTCTTGGTCAAGGCTAAAAAAGAAAATGAAATTCCAAGAAAGATGGCAAATCATTATGCCATGAGGACCAAAATTGCAAGGGCCAAACTCAAACCATCCCATCCAAAAATTCAAACCTTGACTAAGCCAAAGGAGAAGGAGAAGTTGAACATTCTTGCTGAGGTGTCTCTCGATGCCTCTAACCCTTAAATTAGCAAGCAAATTCACAATTTTGGCACATGTGGCACTCTTGTGCAAATTTTGATTTTTGGAGAGTTTAGCACACAAAAATATTTGCTAAACACACAGCGCCACTGGCATTGTGCTCTTTTTTGGGGCATCTAGTTACAAAATGGTGACCACCATCATGTTCATAATAATGAGGACATTAACTGCGACAATTTTCAGAAGATTTGGAGGAGATCTGGTCCCTCAAAAAGGAAAAAAACCACCAAACAAACATGTCTCTACCCTTGTTTTTGCCTTGGCGCTACGCATTTACCAGTCTTGGGAGAACATGTTTTTGACAGATTAGATGGACCCCATTTTCGAAACTTGAGGAATATTTGGAAGCTAGACTTAGAGATATTTCCAATGAGATGTCATGGACCGATTTGGACATCGGAATGGCCTCCAAACATTGTCTGTAAGACATACTATTTTTTTTTTCATGGTGCTGCGCGTTTACCAGGAAAATGCAGTTTCCATCATCTTGATCAAAATTTTGACTTTTTGACTTTTTACTTCGAAAAATGAGAAATTACTGATGTAAATGGTCATGGTGAATGTAAATGTCATGTTTTGACTTTCACCCAAGGTAGATACATTAGGTAAGTCATCAGTTGAGGTCACATGAATTAGTTTCCTCTCTTTTAGAGGCAAATTTTTGGGTCTTCCTAGTTTTCAGTTTCTTGTTTGGGATTAGGTGAAACTGATCCTCATCTCATGGATTCGACCCCATGAGGCTAGAGAGACTAGTACATTTGGCGGAAATTCCAACACTCTGGTTCCAACACTTCTTACCAAATGTCGGAAATTTCCCCAAATTTTATCAATTTTTTGAATCCCACCCACAATTGTCACAATTCCGACGCTTTTCTACAAGTGTCACAATACCGACACTTAGAGGTAAGTGTCGGTACTGCGACACTTGTAGAGAAGCGTAGGAATTGCGACAGTTTGGGTGAAAGTGTCGGAATTGCGACGACTAAGAGCAAAGTGTTGCTATTGCGACAGTAAGAGGCAAGCGTCGCTATTGTGACGGTCTGGGCGAAACTGTTGCAATTGCGACAGTAAGAGGCAAGTGTCGCTATTGCGACGGTAAGAGGCAAGCGTCGTTATTGCGACGGTCTGGGCGAAAGTGTCGCAATTGCAATGGATAAAAGCTATGTGTCGCTATTGCGACGGTTTTATTTTGAGTTTTTTAGATAGTCATTCCTTTGTGTTTTGTTCTTTAACCATTTTTCAACGAATTCCCATAACAATTCTATAGTTATCTCATGTTTGAGTTGGATGGTAAAGGAATAATCATCAATCTCCTTTAGTTCAAACAAGAGTTTATGCATCGTAGTTTCTTGGTATTTATTTAAAAAGTGTTTTAGGGATTTACATTGGTGACACACCTTTGTTACAAAGAATTTATCCAACACATAATAAGGAAAATGTACAATCTTTCCTTTAAAGCCAAAAATCCCTATGTATGAGAGTTTTTATTGACACTTAAAAAAACCTTTCTCAGAAAGAAAGGATATACCTTCTTGAGATTATTTGTCAATGATTGAGCTAGCTGAGAGCATTTTATTAAAACTATATTATGAAATCGTTCAGTCGGGTGAGCCGTGTCGCGCTGTGTGAGGTCGTCGGACCGGGTGCATTCAGGTCAGGCAGTTTCGTTTGAGGGCACCCGTATCAGTTTTGCTAAGTTGTGACCACCTGGGTGCCTTGTACTACATGTTCGGATGGCCCGTTTGTCGTAATTTGATCCCTTGTGGCATCATTCATTTGGGCGTGTCAAGTCGCGTTGTGTTAGATCGCCCGACTAGGTGCGTTCGGCTCGGGTCGTTTCGTTCGAGGGCGCCCGTATCAGTTTTGCTAAGTTGTGACCAAGCGCATTCTAGGGCACCCGTATCATTTTTGCTAAGTTCATGTGACCGCCTGAGTGCCATGTGCATGTTTGGGTGGCCCGTTTTCCCTTTGCTCCCTTATGGCGTCATTCAGTCGGGCGTGCCATGTTGCTTTGTGTGAGGTCGCCTGACCAGGCGCGTTCGGTTCGGGCTATTTTGTTCGAGGCCGCCCGTATCAATTTTGCTGAGATGTGACCACCTGGGTGCCTTGTGCACATTCAGGTGGCCCATTTTTTGTTTGCTCCCTTTGTGGCATATTTTTTCAATCAGGTGCGTCGTGTCGCGTCGTGTGAGGTCGCTCGACTGAGTACGTTCGGTTCGGGCAGTTTCATTCAAGGGCACTCGTATTAGTTTTTCTAGGTTGTGACTACCAGGGTGCCTTGTACATGTTTAGGCGGCCTGTTTTCCATTTTTATTCCTTGTAGAATTGTACGGTCGGGCGCGCCCTGTTGCGCCGTCTGAGGTTACCCGAACGAGCTCGTTCGGTTACAACCGTTTCGCTCGAGGGCGCCCGTATCATTTTTTCTAAGTTCATGTGATCGCTCGAGTGCTGTGTGCACATTAGAGTGGCCCGTTTACCATTTGCAGCTCACTTGTGTCATCGTTCGATCGGGCACCCGTTGTCACGCCATGTAAGGTTGCCTGACTAGGCGTGTTCGGCTCGGGCCATTTTGTTCGAGGGTGCCCGTATCAGTTTTGCTAAGTTGTGACCGCCCGAGTGCCTTGTGCATGTTCAGACGGCCTGTTTGCTCTTTGCTCCCTTGTGGCATATTCGTTTGGTCAGGCGTGTTGTGGCGCGCCGTGTGAGGTCGCCCGATCAGGTGCGTTCGGGCCAAGCCGTTTCGTTTCAGGGTACCCGTATCAGTTTTGCTAACTTGTGACCGCCCGGGTGCCTTGTGGACGTTCAGGTGGCCCATTTTATGTTTTCTCCCTTATGGCATCGTTCGGTCAGGCGCGCAGTGTCGCGCTATGTGAGGTCGCCCAATCGGGTGCGTTCGGTTCGGGCAGTTTCATTTGAGGGTGCCTGTATCAAGTTTGCTAGGTTGTGATCGCCAAGGTGCCTTATGCACGTTTGGGCATCCCTTTTATCGTTTTTGTCCCTTGTGGAATCGTTCGGTCAGGCGCACCTTGTCGCGCCATGTGAGCTCGCCTGACCGGGCGTGTTTGGTTTGGGTCATTTCGTTTGAGGGCTCCCGTATAAGTTTTTCTAAGTTCATGTGACTACTCGAGTGTCATGTGCACATTCGGGTGGCCCATTTTCTGTTTGCAGAACCCTTGTGGCATTGCTCGATCGGGCCCGCGGTGTCGCGCCATGTGAGGTCGCCTGACCGGGCGCGTTCGGTTCGGGCTGTTTTGTTCGTGGGCGCTCGTATCAGTTTTTCTAAGTTGTGACCGCCCGGGTGCTTTGTGCACGTTCAGACGACCCGTTTGTTGTTTGCTCCCTTGTTTCATATTCGTTCAGTCAGGCGCGTCGTGTCACACCATGTGAGTTCACCTGACTAGGCGCGTTCGGGTCGGGGCGTTTCATACAAGGGTGCCCGTATTAGTTTTCCTAAGTTGTGACCGCCCCGATGCCTTATACACGTTCAGGTGGACAGTTTGCTATTTGCTCCCTTGTGGCATTGTTTTTTCGAGCATGCTGTGTTGCACCGTGCGAGGTCGCCCAACCGTGCGTGTTTGGGTCGGGCCGTTTTGTTCAAGGGCACCTGTATCAGTTTTTCTAAGTTGTGACTGCTCAGGTGCCTTGTGCACGTTTAGACGACCCGTTTATTGTTTGCTCCCTTGTTGCATATCCGTTCGGTCAGGCACGTCATGTTGCGCCATGTGAGGTCGCCCAACCAGGTGCGTTAGGGTTGGGCCGTTTCGTTCGAGGGCACCCATATCAATTTTGCTAAGTTGTGACCGCCCGGGTGCCTTGTGAACATTTGGGTGGCCCATTTTCCATTTTCTCCCTTGTGGCATCATTCAGTCGGGTGCGCGGTGTCACGTCGTGTGAGGTCGCTCGACTGGGCGTGTTCGGTTTGGGTAGTTTCGTTCAAGGGCGCCCGTATTAGTTTTACTAGGTTGTTACCACCAAGGTGCCTTGTGCACATTCAGGTGGTTCGTTTTCCATTTTTCTCCCTTGTGGAATCGTTCGGTCGGGCGCGCCCTGTTGCGCTGTGTGAGGTCGCCTGAACGGACACATTTGGTTCGGGCTGTTTCATTCGAGGGCGCCCGTGTCAGTTTTGCTAAGTTCCTGTGACTTTCCGAGTGCCATGTGCACGTTCGAGCAACCCGTTTTTCGTTTGCAGCTCCCTTGTGGCATCGTTCGGTCAGGTGTGCGGTGTCGTGCCATTTGAGGTCACCCGACTGGGTGCGTTTGGTTTGGGCCATTTTTTTCAAGGGCGCCCATATCAGTTTTGCTAAGTTGTGACTGCCCGAGTGCCTTGTGCATGTTCAGACAACCCATTTGCTGTTTGCTCCCTTGTGTCATATTCATTCAGTCAGGTGCATTGTGTCGCACCGTGTGAGGTTGCCTGACTGGGCACGTTCGATTTGGGCCAATTCGTTTGAAGGCGCCCATAAAAGTGTGCACGTTCAGGCATCTTGTTTTCCATTTACATCTCCCTTGTGGCATCGTTCGGTTGGGCACACTGTGTCCCGCCATGTGAGGTCACCCGACAGGGCACGTTCAGTTCGGGCCATTTTGTTCGAGGGCTCCCGTATCAGTTTTGCTAAGTTGTGACCGCCTGATTTCCTTGTGCACATTCGGATGGCCCATTTTCTCTTTACTCCCTTCTGGCATATTCATTCGGTCAGGCGCGTCATGTCGCGCTGTGTGAGGTCGCTCGATTGGGCATGTTCAGGTCGGGTTGTTTCGTTCAAGGGTGCCTGTATCAGTTTTGCTAAGTTGTGACCGCCCGGGTGCATTGTGGATGTTCGGGCAGCCCGTTTTCGGTTTTCTCCCTTGTGGCATTGTTTGGTCGGGCATGCGGTGTTGCACCGTGTGAGGTTGCCCGACGAGGTGCATTCGGTTCAGGTAGTTTCATTCGAGGGAGCCCGTATAAGTTTCGCTAGGTTGTGACCGCCAGGGTGCCTCGTGCACGTTTAGGCAGCCCGTTTGTCATTTTTCTTCATTTTGGAATGATTCGGTTGGGTGCGCTCTGTCGTGCCGTGTGAGGTCGCCTGACCGGGCGCATTCAGTTAGGGCCTTTTCATTCGAGGGTGCCCGTATCAGTTTTACTAAGTTCATGCCACCGCCCAAGTGTCGTGTACACATTCAGGCGGCCCATTTTCCGTTTGCAAATACCTTGTTGAGTCACTCAGTTGGGCGCCTGGTGTCGTGCCATGTGAGGTTTCCCGACCGGGTGCATTTAGTTTGGACCGTTTTGTTCAAGGGCGCCCATATCAGTTTTGCTAAGTTGTGACCGCCCAGGTGCCTTGTGCACGTTCGGACGACCTGTTTGCTGTTTTCTCCCTTGTATCTGTCAAACCAGGAGGTAACTCCTCAAATCAGAATGTGTATTAGCTGAAGAATGCATATGTATTTATACATGGAGGTGAGGCTATTGGGATTCATCTCCCAATGAATCTTGGCCTTCCTTATTTCCTAATATTAAATAATATACAATATTAAATGTGCACACCCATCCCATAGGATTAGGTGTCAACATTCCCCCCTTTAATCTGAAGGGATGTTGGTGAGTCCAAGCATCGATCTGAACTTTTCAAACTTTTCTCTTCCAAGTGCTTTGGTGAAGATGTCAACAGTTTGCTCATTTGTGGAACAATGATGTAGATGGATGGTTTTGGCCTGAACATGATGTCGAATTAGATGGTACTTTGTATTGATGTGCTTTTTTCGATCATGGAACTTTGGGTTCTTGGCCAACTTTATTGCAGAATTGTTGTCGATCATGAGTGGTGTGGAGTACATTTGTTTCATTTGCAAATCTTCCAGGATTTTCCCAGAGCCACACAATTTCCTTTGTTGTTCTCATTGCCGCCACATATTCTCATTTCTGGCCATGGAATTCATTGAATCGATCAAGCAGAGGATCTCCACAGATAGCCTCATCCAAGACTCATGGTGTAACCTGTAGTAGACACCCCTGTTTCTTTGTCGCCATCAAAGTCTGAATCAGAATATCCAATCAAGCTGAAGTCGCCTACCTGTGTATATTTGAGTCCAAAGTCTTGAGTCCCCTCCAAGTACCTTAACACTCTTTTTGCAGCAGACCAATGTCCTTCACAAGGTTTTTGCATGAACCTTGAGAGGATTCCAACAGCAAATGAAATGTCAGGTCCGGTGGTGGTCAGATAGATAAGACTTCCTACAAGCTGTCTATACTTAGTTGCATCCTCAAATTCCTTCCCCTCAATAGATGTGAGCTTCAAGTTTTGTTCCATTGGAGTGGTTAAGGGATTACAGTCATTCATGCCAAATTTGTTCAAGAGATCTCCAATGTACTTCTTTTGAGAAAGAAATATGAATTTAGGATGTTGAATTACTTCAATACCCAAATAGTAATGAACATGACCCAAATCAGTCATTTCAAACCTTTCTTCAACTCTTTCTTCATGGATGCAATATAGCTCTCATTGTTTCCTGTTATCAAAAGATCATCTACATATACCACAAGATATACAACTGTTTTTCCAACTTTCTTAACAAACAAAGTTGCATCATCAAGATCAAAATGTTTGAATTCAAGTTTCAGAAGATGCTCGGTCAATTTCTCATACCAGGCTCATGGTGCTTGCTTGAGGCCATACAATGATTTTATAAGCTTGCAAACTTTGTTTTCTTGACCCTTTACCACAAATCCTTCTAGCTGGGACATATAAACTTTCTCCTTTAGATCTCCATTCAAGAAGGCTATTTTTACATCCATCTGATGGACTTTCCATCCATTCTGAGCTACTAAGGCAAAGAGAGTCCGGATGGTGGTCCATTTTGCTGTGGGAGCAAAAGTTTCTTCATAATCGACTCCTTCTTTTTGTGCGAATCCTTTTGCCACAAGCCTGGCCTTGTGCTTGTCAAGTGAGCCGTCTGCTTTGTACTTGTTCTTGTAGACCCACTTACAGCCAATTGGTTTCGTTCCCAAAGGCGAATCAACCAGCTTCCAAGTGCCATTCTTTATCAAGGCATCATACTCCTTCTGCATCGCTTCTTTCCATTCATCATGAGAAGCGGCTTCTTTGAAGGAATTTGGTTCATGATCTGTAGACAAACTCAATTCACAGTTATAAGCAATATCCATATCAACAGGAGAATCAAAATTATCTAAATCACCTTCGATTTGTTGAGTGGAACTTCTTGTTCTTGTTTTTCCAACCTCATCAGGATGAACATTCTCCAGTGTCTTTGTCAGCCATTTGGGAGGACCTTTCTGAGATGGCCCAGGCTGGTCATTTGACTGAGTTGGGATTGATTCAAGATTCAATCTCCCAATTCTGTCAATCACATCCTCCAATGTGTCATCCGTGGTTGTTTCTTCATGTGGGGGAGAGAGTGCTTCAGGACATGATTCCACAGTTTGATTCAATATCGGAATCCCCCCTTCAAGATGTGGAATCTGATTATCAAATTCTTGGAAAGACTTTTCATGTGTGAATCTATCCAGGCGATCAAGTTGCCGCTCAACAACCTTGTCACTCTTGGAAGATTCAAGAAATATGACATCTCTTGCTATTACAAACTTCTTATTTGTTTCATCATAGAGATGATATCCTTTGGAGGTATTGGAGTACCCCAAGAAGATACATTTTCTGCTTCTAGCACCAAGTTTGTTCCTTTGACCTTTGGGTATCAAGGCATAACAGGTGGACCCAAAGACCCTGAAATGCTTTACCGAAGGAATGTGGCCATGCCACATTTCAAAAGGAGTTTTGTTTCTAATTTAACTTGAAGGACACCTATTCTTTATGTAAACAGCACATAGAACTGCATCGGCCCAAAACATCAATTTTACATTCTTGAAAAATAACATGGAGCGGACCATATTTAAAATAGTTCTGTTCATTCTTTCAGCTACACCGTTCTGTTGTGGATTATATGGCACAGTTGTTTGATGTTTGATTCCATGTTGATGAAGATAATTTTCAAATTCGTTTGAAGTGTATTCTTTTCCATTATCAATACGTAGAGAGCCAATATGTGTTTGTGCATCATTTTCAATCCATGCATGAAAATTCTTGAAAGTTTGAAAAGCATCAGACTTATTCTTCAGTAAGTAAATCCAACACATTTTGGTGTAGTCATCAATAAATGTCATCATGTATTTGTTTCCATTTGTAGAAGCAATAGGCATAGGGCCACATAAATATGAATGAACAAGTTCAAGTTTCCTATGTGCTCTTGAGTGTGAATCATGAAATGGCTGTTTGCTATGCTTTCCTAGAATACAAGCATCACATTCCTTAGGTTTTCTAGGAATTGTAGGCATTCCATCAACACCATTTTTCTTCAACAAACGAAGGCTATCATAGTTTAAGTGTCCAAATCTAGCATGCCATAAAAGACTTGATGGAAATGTACCTTCATCATGATGTGAACTGAATGCAAAGTTTTGAGCATGAGCAGATGAACCTTTCAGCTTCAAGAGTCTCCCTTCTTCTATTCCCTCGATGACAAGTGAGTGATCTGATGCTTTTCTGACCTCTGCCTTGCCATAAAACAAGTGAATGGAGTGTCCTTGCTGGCGGATTTCGACTAGGGACAGCAATTTTCTCCTCAACTCAAGGAGGTATAGAACCTCATGTAGGATATGATCTGGAAGACCAGGCAACTTAAGCCTGACTGTGCCAAGCCCTGATGGCTTGAGTTTGGATTTATCTGTGAAATATACTGCTCCATCAACTTTGTCAGTGAATTCTTCAAAAAAATCTTTTCTAAATGTCATGTGACATGTTTCTCCTGAATCTAGCAACCAATCATCTCTCCATGAAGTAAATGAAACATCAAACAAGTCTTCAGTTACTCCATTGTTACAATTTGCTAGAACATAATGAGCGGATTCGGGTGCTTTACCTTTGTCTTTGTCATTAGTTTTACCTTTTTCTTGATTTCTTTGCTGCTCAATTTTCTCCCATGGTGTTCTGCATTTGGATGCATCATGTCCATCTCTATTGCAACGTGTGCAATGAAGATTGGATTTGTCAGCTTGTCTGCCCCCGCTTTCTGTGAAGTTTCTTCTTCCTCTTCCTCTTCTGCCACCTCTTCCTCTGGATGAATCTAGAGCATGACTCTTTTCTCTATGTGCCAAGTATGCAGCCTCTTCGGAAGATGAAGGGACTGTCATCTTCCCAAAAGCTTTCTCTCTTTCTGCAAACTTTTTCTCAAGTGTTTCAAAGGTGATATGCTCAAGGTTCCCACTTGCTTGCAAAGACTCAAGATAATGTGAGTAAGTCGGATATAATGCCTTAACATATGCTATGAGAGGTATGTCCATTTTTACACCAGTGCTATCAATATCATGCATGATTGATCTAACTTCTGAAGCTAAGGCAAGGGGATCATCATTCTTCATTTCAAGACTGAACAACTTAATCATCAATTGAACATTTTCTAATTCTGAATGTGAGTCATAGAGTTCTTTTAGCTTGCTCAAGGCATCATAGGCATTTGAGAATGATGAAATGTGGCAACTCACCTCTTTATTTACGAAAGCTGCAATCAAGGCATCGGCCTTGCAGCTCTTGTTTTCCCAAATAGCGAGCTCTTTGTCTGAAGTGGGCTTTTCTGGTGGATTTCCTTCTTTTCCTTCATAGATTCCTCTCCACAACTCATTAAAAATGAGTGTGTGTTTAATATTCTAAGACCATTCAATATAGTTCTCTTTGCCGGAGAGAACCACCCCAACAATAGAGATGAGAGAATGCATTAGATTGCTGGAAAAAAAAATCTTCTGAAGAGGAAAAATAATTCTTCTAGAAAACTTTCAATTCCAGAGATTTGCTCAATTAAAGGGGACAACTCTTTGCTGGAAAATACTCTGAATTTAAAAAAACAAAAAATCTTTGCTGGAAACTGAATTCTGCACCAAAAAATATATATATAATTTTTGTTTGGAGAAAAAAAAATTGTATGGGTACAATATTGTGAACGTAAGTGGTATTATGAAAAGGCGGGAATATTATATATGAGTAGGGGCGGTATTGAATATAATAAGGGGTGGTATTGGGAATAATGAGGAGCGGTATTGAGAATGTAGGCGGTATTATGGACAACGCTGGTATGTATTATATATGAGGGGGGAGGTGGTATTAAAAGAGGGAGGGGCAGAAATATAAGAGAGGGAGCGGTATTACAAGTGTTAAAGTGGAGCGGTATGGTATTAAAGAGCGATATTCGTGTTTTGGAGTGGCAGTTTCACAAATGCAGACAACGTTTTGTTATGTGGACAACGTTGTATGGAAAGGAAAGCCAGTATTGAGCACACAATGGAGGGTGGTCAAGGGCACTGCTACGCAGAGAGGACTATCTTGAATGGAGGGCGTATTATATATAATTGGAGGTGGGAGTATTGACATTCATGTGGGAGCACGTTTCTATGGTGGGAGCGTTGATATGCTGTATCGATAGACATCATATACCATGCGTATTATATGGACAGAGGTAGTGTGGGCAGACAACATATATAACAGTGTATTATATAGACGAAGAGGTAGCGTGGTTGTATTGACTGATAGCGCGGAGAGGGGCAGTGTGTGAGACTGCTGTGGAGCGTATTGACAGGCAGCGCTGTAATATCTTGAAATATATGAATGTGTTGTATATAATGGAGAGCCGACTGAGCACTGCAATAGTTAAATGACCCCCTAAAATCTGGTGTTGCAGGCTATTATGACTTCAGGCAGCACCTGTAAGCAATGTCGAGCATGGAGAATAAACCAGTATGGTCAGACTTTGATGGGCCACAATGGAGTGTTACAATACTATGGTCAGACAAATACAACGCGATGTTAAATGGGACAGAAATGGGAGTGAGGGGGGGGGTATGCAGGTGCGTGGAGAAATAGGGTGTTGAGTTAAGTTAAAGGGCGTTGGGAAAGCAGAGCGATGGAGAGAGGGAGGCCAAGAGGCCGTTACAAAAAACCGGAATGGGATCTTTGCAAGACTACAGAGGGAGGCTACAATTTGCAGTGTTCCAGGAACTGCAGGATTGCAGAATCTTCAGGAGCTGCAGGAGCTGCAAATGTCAGAGCTATGCAGAGATAAAAAAATGCAGAATAACAGTCTAGCAATAAGTAGGAGCAACAAAAACTATTAATAAAAAACTGACTGAGCAAAGAAGAGGGAGTTACACCATAGGCAGAAATGCCAATAGTGGGACTGGCTCTGATACCATGTCAAACCAGGAGGTAACTCCTCAAATCAGAATTGTGTATTAGCTGAAGAATGCATATGTATTTATACATGGAGGTGAGGCTATTGGGATTCATCTCCCAATGACTCTTGGCCTTCCTTATTTCCTAATATTAAATAATATACAATATTAAGTGTGCACACCCATCCCATAGGATTAGGTGTCAACAATATCATATTTGTTCGGTCAGGCACGTCATGTCACGCCGTGTGAGGTCGCCTAATAGGGCACGTTCAAGTCGGGATGTTTCGTCAGAGGGCACTCGTATCAGTTTTTCTAAGTTGTGATTGCCCGGGTGCCTTGTGCATGTTTGGGTAGCCCATTTGTCATTTTCTCGCCTGTGGCATCATTCCATTGGGCACACTATGTCGCGCTGTGCAAGGTCACCTGACCGGGCGCATTCGGGTCGGGCCATTTTGTTTGAGGGCGCCCGTATCAGTTTTGCTAAGTTGTGACTGCCTGGGTGCCTTGTGCATGTTTGGATGACCCGTTTATTGTTTGCTCCCTTGTTGCATATTCGTTCAGTCAGGCGCATCATGTCACGACATGTGAGGTTACCCAACCGAGCATGTTAGGGTCGAGCCGTTTTGTTCGAGGGCACCAATATCATTTTTACTAAGTTGTGACCGCTCGGGTGGCTTCTGGACGTTCGGACAACCCGTTTTCCATTTTCTCCCTTGTGGCATCGTTTGTTTGGTCGCGCGGTGTTGCGATGTGTGAGGTCGCCCGACCGGGCGCGTTCGGTTCGGGCAGTTTTGTTCAAGGGCGCCTGTATTATTTTTGTTGGGTTGTGACCGCTAGGGTGCCTTGTGCATGTTCGGGTGTCCCATTTTCCATTTTTCTCCCTTGTGTAATCGTTCGGTTGGGCACGCCCTGTCGCGCCATGTGAGGTCGGCTGACCAGGTGCATTCGGTTCAGGCTGTTTCGTTCGAGGGAGCCCGTATCAGTTTTGCTAAGTTCATGTGACCACCTGAGTGCCGTGTGCATGTTTAGGTAGCCCATTTTCCATTTCCAGCTCCCTTGTGGCATCGTTTGGTCGAGCGCACGGTGTCGCGCCATGTGAGGTCTCTCGACCGGGCATGTTCAGTTCGGGCCATTTTGTTCGAGGGTGCCCGTATAAGTTTTGCTAAGTTGTGACCACCCAGGTGCGTTGTGCATGTTTGGATGACCCATTTTCTATTTTCTCCCTTGTGTCATATTCGTTCGGTCAGGTGCGTCATGTCACGCCGTGTGAGGTCGCCTGATGGGGCGCGTTCGGCTCGGGCCATTTCGTTCAAGGGCGCGCGTATCAGTTTTTCTAAGTTGTGACCACCCAGGTGCCTTGTGCATGTTCGGGTGGCCCATTTTTCATTTGCTCCCTTGTGGCATCGTTCGGTCGGGCGTATTGTGTCGCGCCGTGCGAGGTCACCCGAACGAGCGCGTTCAGGTTGGGTCATTTTGTTCGAGGGTGCCTATATCAGTTTTGCTAAGTTGTGATCGCCTGGGTGCCTTGTGCACGTTCGTATGACTCATTTATTGTTTGCTCCCTTGATGCATATTCATTCAGTTAGGTGCGTCGTGTCATGCTGTGTGAGGTCGCCCAAACGAGCGCGTTAGGGTCGAGTCATTTCGTTCGAGGTCTCCCGTATCATTTTTTCTAATTTGTGACCACTCGGGTGTCTTTTGGACGTTCAGGTGGATTTTTTTCCATTTTCTCCCTTGTGGCATCGTTCAGTCTGGCGCATGGTGCCTCGTCATGTGAGGTCGCCCAACTGAGCACGTTCGGTTCAGGTAGTTTCGTTCAAGGGCATTTGTAACAATTTTGCTAGTTTGTGACCACTAGGGTGGCTTGTGCACATTCGGGTGGCCCGTTTTCCATTTTTCTCCCTTGTGGAATCATTCAGTCAGGTGTGCCCTGTCGTGCCGTGTGAGGTCACCCGACCGGGCGCGTTCGGTTCGGGCTGTTTCATTCGAGGGCACCCGTATCAGTTTTGCTAAGTTCATGTGACTGCCTGAGTGTCGTGTGTTTGTTCGGGCGGCTTGTTTTCCATTTGCAGCTCCCTTGTGGCATCGTTCAGTCGGGTGGGCGGTGTCGCGCCATGTGACGTCGCCCGACTGGGTGCGTTCGGTTCAGGCCATTTTGTTCGAGGGCACCCGTATCCGTTTTGCTAAGTTGTGACCACCCGCGTGCCTTGTGCGTGTTCGAACGGCCCATTTTATATTTGCTCCCTTGTGGCATATTCGTTCAGTCAGGCACGTTGTGTTGTGCCATGTGAGGTCGCCAGACCAGGCGTGTTCGGGTTGGGCCGTTTCGTTTGAGGGTGCCCATATCAGTTTTGCTAAGTTGTGACCGCTCGGGTGCCTTGTGCAGGTTTGGGTGACCTATTGGCCACTTACACCATTGTGGCATCGTTCGGTCGGGCACGCTGTGTCACACCGTGCAAGGTCACTCGACAGGGCGCGTTCGGGTCGGGCCGCTTTGTTTGAGGGCGCCCATATTAGTTTTGCTAAGTTGTGACCGCCAGGGTGCCTTGTGCACGTTTGGGTGGCCTGTTTTCTGTTTGCACCCTTGTGGCATATTTTTCGGTCAGGCGCGTCATGTCGCGGTGTGTGAGGTCGCCCGACCGGGTGCATTCGGGTCAGTTTGTTTCGTTCAAGGGCACCCGTATCAGTTTTCTCCCTTGTGGCATCGTTTGGTCGGGCACGTAGTGTCGCACCATGTGAGGTTTCCCGACCGGGCGCATTCGGTTCGGGCCGTTTTGTTCGAGGGTGCTCGTATCAATTTTTCTAAGTTGTGACCACCTAGGTGCCTTGTGCACGTTCGAATGGCCTATTTGTTGTTTTCTCCCTTGTTTCATATTCGTTCGGTCAAGTGCGTTGTGTTGTGTTGTGTGAGGTCGCCCAACTGGGCGCGTTAGGTTTGAGCCGTTTCGTTCGAGGGCGCCCGTATTAGTTTTGCTAAGTTGTGACCACCTGGGTGCCTTGTGGATGTTCAGTAGGCACGTTTCCCATTTTCTCCCTTGTGGCATCATTTGGTCAGGTGCACGATGTCGTGCCGTGTTAGGTCATCCTACTTGGCATGTTCGGTTCGGGCAGTTTCGTTCGAGGGCATCTGTATCAGTTTTGCTAGGTTGTGACCATCAGGGTACGTTGTGCACGTTCGGGTGGCCCATTTTCCATTTTTCTCCCTCGTGGAATCATTCGGTCAGGTGTGCCTTGTCGCACGGTGTGAGGTTGCCCGACCGGGCGCGTTAAGTTCGGACTGTTTCGTTCGAGGGCAACTATATCAGTGTTTCTAAGTTCATGTCACCATCCGAGTGTCGTGTTCATGTTCGGGCGGCCCGTTTTCTATTTGCATCTCCCTTGTGGCATCGTTTGTTCGGGCACGTGGTGTCGCGCCATGTGAGGTCGCCTGACCAGGTGCGTTCGATTTAGGCTATTTTGTTCGAGGGCGCTTGTATCAGTTTCGTTAAGTTGTGACTGCCTGAGTGGCTTGTGCACATTCAGAAGACCCATTTGCTATTTTCTCCCTTGTGTCATATTAATTCGGTCAGGTGCGTCGTCTCACGCCGTGTGAGGTCGCCCGACCGGGCGCGTTCGGGTCGAGCCATTTCGTTGGAGGGTGCCCGTATCAGTTTTGCTAAGTTGTGACCACCCGGGTGCCTTGTGCACATTCGGGTGGCCCGTTTTACATTTTCTCCCTTGTGGCATCGTTCGGTCGAGCGCGCTATGTCGCACCATGCGAGGTCGTCCGACCGGGCGCGTTCAAGTGGGGCCGTTTTGTTTGAGGGCGCCCGTATCAATTTTTCTAAGTTGTGAACACCCGGGTGCCTTGTTCATGTTCGAGTGGCCTATTTTTTGTTTTCTCCCTTATGGAATATTCAATCGGTCAGGCACGTCGTGTCATGCCATGTGAGGTCACCCGACTGAGTGCGTTCGGGTCAGGTCATTTCGTTTGAGGGCACTTGTATCAGTTTGCTCCCTTGTGACATCGTTTGGGTAGGTGCACCATGTCGCGTCATGTGAGGTTGCCCGATCGAGCACGTTCGGTTCGGGTCATTTTGTTCGAGGGCCCTCGTATTAGTTTTGCTAAGTTGTGACCTCCCAGGTGCCTTGTGCATGTTCGGGCGGCCTATTTTCATTTTGTTCCCTTGTGGCATATTCGTTCGGTTGGGCACGCCATGTCGCGCCATGTGAGGGTGCCCGAACAGGCGCATTCGAGTCGCGTCATTTCGTTTGAGGGCACCCGTATCAGTTTTTCTAAGTAATTGTGACTGCCCGGGTGCCTTATGCACGTAATTCGGGTAGCCTGTTTTCCGTTTTCTCTGTTGCGGCATAATTCGGTCGGGTGCCTAACCCATTTAACCCCCTAAACCATAAACCTCTAAACCCCTAACCCATTTAACCCCTAAACTCTAAACCTCTATACCCTTAAATCCTTAACCCCTAACCCATTTAACCCCCTAAACTGTTGACACCTAATCCTATGGGATGGGTGTGCACATGTAATATTTTATATTATTTAATATTAGGAAATAAGGGAGGCCAAGAGTCATTGGGAGATGAATCCCTATAGCCTCACCTCCATGTATAAATACATATGCATTCTTAAGCTAATATACATTTTGATTTGAGGAGTTACCTCCTGGTTTGACATGGTATCAGAGCTAGTCCCACTATTGGCATTTTTGCCTGTTGTGTAACTCCCTCTGCTTTGCTCAGTCAGCTTTTAATAATATTTTTTGCTGCTCCTACTTATTTCTATACTGTTATTCTGCATAGCTCTGACATTTTCAGCTCCTGTAGCTCCTGAATATTCTGCAATCCTACAGTTCCTGAAGCACTGCAAATTGCAGCCCCCTCTGCAGTCCTGCAAAGATCCCATTCCTAAATTTTGTAACGGCCTCTCGGCCTCCCTCTCTCCAACGCTCTCCTTTCCCAACGCATTTTCACTCAAGTCAACACCCCATTTCTCCACGCCTCTTCATACCCCCCTCACTCAAACTGCAGACCCATCTCACCTACCCAACGCTCACTTCGCCCCACTCCACTCTGCAAATCGAGCATTCCACATTCCACAGTCGGCCCTCCCATTGATATATGAAACACCGCCGGTATGCCCATATAATATAGCTATTTCATACAACGTTATAAACTGTCCTATGACGCCCTCACATAATACCACGCCCTCATATAATACCACCGCTCCACTGCATTACAATCATACCTGCGCTGGCTCAACTCCAGTTTGAAATACCTCCACGCTGTCATGGTGCATATATGGTAATACGCTGTGTTTTATATTCATTTTATATCGCCCTCCAGTTTTAGTACCGCTTTGTCATATATATATACCGCTCCTCTCCGTTGTTGTAACGCTCTATCTCCAGCATTTTATTACGCCCCACCCGACTCTTCACAGCTCATATACAATACAACGCTCTATCCATATATACACTGTCCATACATAACACGCTCTCCATAACATGTTGTCATATATATATATAGAGTTTGCCCCTCCTGTAATACCATTGCGCTGTCTGCATATGTGAAACTGCTACCATACTATATTTTATCTGCCCCCACACCATTCGTTTACAATACTTGCTGTCTCTCTCACCAATATACGACCCCACATATAATTAAACCACTCCCCGTCCTTGCTCTATCATACAACGCCCCTTCCATTCTGCCCTTCCATTTCATAATGCCGCCCTCCCATGACATTCCATACCGCCCTCCCATAACATTGATATCGCCCTCCCATTTCATAAAACTGCTTCCCATACAAATTTTTTTCTCCAAACAAAACAAAAAATACATATATATTTTTTGGTGCAGAATTCAGTTTTTAGCAAAGAGTTTTTTTCTTTTTAAATTCAGAGTATTTTCTAGCAAAGCGTTTTTGTCCCCTTTAATTGAGCAAATTTCCAAAGTTGAAAGTTTTTCTGGAAGAATTTTTTCCTCTTCAGAATAATTTTTTCCAGCAAATTAATGCATTCTCTCATCTCTATTGTTGGGGTGGTTCTCTCCGGAAAAGAGAACTATCTTGAATGGTCTCGGAAGATTAAACACACACTCATTTTTAATGAGTTGTGGAGAGGAATCTGTGAAGGAAAAGAAGGAAATCCACCAGCAAAGCCCACTTCAGACAAAGAGCTCGCCATTTGGGAAAACAAGAACTGCAAGGCCTATGCCTTGATTGCAGCTTCCGTAAATGAAGAGGTGAGTCGCCACATTTCATCATTCTCAAATGCCTATGATGCCTTGAGCAAGCTAAAAGAACTTTATGACTCACATTTAGAATTAGAAAATGTTCAATTGATGATTAAGTTGTTCAGTCTTGAAATGAAGAATGATGATCCCCTTGCCTTAGCTTCAGAAGTTAGATCGTTCATGCATGATATTGATAGCACTGGTGTAAAAATGGACATACCTCTCATAGCATATGTTAAGGCATTATATTTGACTTACTCACACTATCTTGAGTCTTTGCAAGCAAGTGGGAACCTTGAGCATATCACCTTTGATACACTTGAGAAAAAGTTTGCAGAAAGAGAGAAAGCTTTTGGGAAGATGACAGCCCCTTCATCTTCCGAAGGGGCTGCATACTTGGCACATAGAGAAAAGAGTCATGCTCCAGATTAATCCAGAGGAAGAGGTGGCAGGAAAGGAAGAGGAAGAAGAAACTTCACAGAAAGGGGGGGTAGACAATCTGACAAATCCAATCTTCATTGCACACGTTGCAATAGAGATGGACATGATGCATCCAAATGCAGAACACCATGGGAGAAAATTGAGCAGCAAAGAAATCAAGACAAAGGTAAAACTAATGAAAAAGACAAAGGTAAAGCACCTGAATCTGCTCACTATGTTCTAGCACATTGTAACAATGGAGTAACTGAAAACCTATTTGATGTTTCATTTACTTCATGGAGAGATGATTGGTTGCTAGATTCAGGAGCAACATGTCACATGACATTTAGAAAATATTTTTTTGAAGAATTCACCGACAAAGTTGATGGAGCAGTATATTTCGCAGATAAATCCAAACTCAAGCCATCAGGGCTTGGCACAGTCAGGCTTAAACTGCCTGGTCTTCCTGATCATATCCTACATGAGGTTCTATACCTCCCCGAGTTGAAGAGAAACTTGCTGTCCCTGGTCGAAATCCGGCAGCAAGGACACTCAATTCACTTGTTTGATGGCAAGGCAGAGGTCAGAAAAGCATCAGATCACTCACTTGTCATGGAGGGAATAGAAGAAGGGAGACTCTTGAAGCTGAAAGGTTCATCTGCTCATGCTCAAAACTTTGCATTCAGTTCATATCATGATGAAGGTACATTCCCATCAAGTCTTTTATGGCATGCTAGATTTGGACACTTAAACTATGAAAGCCTTCGTTTGTTGAAGAAAAATGGTGTTAATGGACTGCCTACAATTCCTAGAAAACCCAAGGAATGTGATGCTTGTATTCTAGGAAAGCATAGCAAACAACAATTTCATGATTCACACTCCAGAGAACATAGAAAACTTGAGCTTGTTCATTCAGATTTATGTGGCCCTATGCCTATTTCTTCTGCAAATGGAAACAAATACATGATGACATTTATTGATGACTACACCAGAATGTGTTGGATTTACTTACTGAAGAATAAGTCCGATGCTTTTCAAACTTTCAAGAATTTTCATGCATGGATTGAAAATGATGCACAAACACATATTGGCTCTCTACGTACTGATAATGGAAAAGAATACACTTCAAAAGAATTTGAAAATTATCTTCGTCAACATGGAATCAAACATCAAACAACTGTGCCATATAATCCACAACAGAACGGTGTAGCTGAAAGAATGAATAGAACTATCTTAAATATGGTTCGCTCCATGTTATTTTTCAAGAATGTGAAATTGATGTTTTGGGCTGATGCAGTTCTATGTGCTGTTTACATAAAGAATAGGTGTCCTTCAAGTTCAATTAGAAAAAAAACTCCTTTTGAAATGTGGCATGGCCACATTCCTTCGGTAAAGCATTTCAGGGTCTTTGGGTCCACCTATTATGCCTTGATACCCAAGGGTCAAAGGAACAAACTTGGTGCTAGAAGTAGAAAATGTATCTTCTTTGGGTACTCCAATACCTCCAAAGGATATCGTCTCTATGATGAAGCAAATAAGAAATTGGTAATAGCAAGAGATGTCATATTTCTTGAATCTTCCAAGAGTGACAAGGTTGTTGAGTGGCAACTTGATCGCCTGGATAGATTCACACATGAAAAGTCCTTCCAAGAATTTGATAATGTGATTCCACATCTTGAAGGGGGGATTCCGATATTGAATCAAACTGTGGAATCATGTCCTGAAGCACTCTCTCCCCCACATGAAGAAACAACCACGGATGACACATTGGATGATGTGATTGATAGAATTGGGAGATTGAATCTTGAATCAATCCCAACTCAGTCAAATGACCAGCCTGGGCCATCTCAGAAAGGTCCTCCCAAATGGCTGACAAAGACACTGGAGGATGTTCATCCTGATGAGGTTGGAAAAACAGGAACAAGAAGTTCCACTCAAGAAATCGAAGGTGATGTAGATAATTTTGATTCTCCCGTTGAAATGGATATTGCTTATAACTGTGAATTGAGTTTGTCTACAGATCATGAACCAACTTCCTTCAAAGAAGCCGCTTCTCATGATGAATGGAAAGAAGCGATGCAGAAGGAGTATGATGCCTTGATAAAGAATGGCACTTGGAAGCTGGTTGATCCGATTTTGGGAACAAAACCAATTGGCTGTAAGTGGGTCTACAAGAACAAGTACAAAGCAGACGGCTCACTTGACAAGCACAAGGCTAGGCTTGTGGCAAAAGGATTCGCACAGAAGGAAGGAATTGATTATGAAGAAACGTTTGCTCCCACAGCAAAATGGACCACCATCCGGACTCTCTTTGCCTTAGCAGCTCAGAATGGATGGAAAGTCCATCAGATGGATGTAAAAACAACCTTCTTGAATGGAGATCTAAAGGAGAAATTTTATATGTCCCAGCCAGAAGGATTTGTGGTAAAGGGTCAAGAACACAAAGTTTGCAAGCTTATAAAATGCTTGTCTGGCCTCAAGCATGCACCACGAGCCTGGTATGAGAAATTCACTGAGCATATTCTAAAACTTGACTTCAAACTTTTTGATCTTGATGATACAACTTTGTTTGTTAAGAAAGTTGGAAAAACAGTTGTATATCTTGTGGTATATGTAGATGATCTTTTGATAACAGGGAACAATGAGAGCTATATTGCATCCATGAAGAAAGAGTTTAAGAAAGGCTTTGAAATGATTGATTTGGGTCATGTTCATTACTATTTGGGTATTGAAGTAATTCAACATCCTAAATTCATATTTCTTTCTCAAAAGAAGTACATTGGAGATCTCTTGAACAAATTTGGCATGGATGATTGTAATCCCTTAACCACTCCAATGGAAAAAAACTTGAAGCTCACATCTATTGAAGGGAAGGAATTTGAGGATGCAACTAAGTATAGACAGCTTGTAGGAAGTCTTATCTACCTGACCACCACCAGACCTAACATTTCATTTTCTGTTGGAATCCTCTCAAGGTTCATGCAAAAACCTTGTGAAGGACATTGGTCTGCTGCAAAAAGAGTGTTAAGGTACTTGAAGGGGACTCAAGACTTTGGACTCAAATATACACAGGTAGGCGACTTCAGCTTGATCGGATACTCTGATTCAGACTTTGATGGTGACAAGGAAACAGGGGTGTCTACTACAGGTTACACCATGAGTCTTGGATCAGGAGCTGTCTCATGGAGATCACGCAAACAGTCAGTTCCAGCAGATTCCACGACCGAGGCAGAATATGTGGCAGCAGCTGAAGAAACAAAGTAAATTGTGTGGCTCCGAAAAATCCTGGAAGATTTGCAGATGAAACAAATGTATTCCACACCACTCATGATCGACAACACTTCTGCAATAAATTTTTCCAAGAACCCAAAGTTCCATGATCGAACAAAGCACATCAATACAAAGTACCATCTAATTCGACATCATGTTCAGGCCAAAACCATCCATCTACATCATTGTTCCACAAATGAGAAAACTGATGACATCTTCACCAAATCACTTGGAAGAGAAAAGTTTGAAAAGTTCAGATCGATGCTTGGACTCACCAACATCCCTTCGGATTAAAGGGGGGAATGTTGACACCTAATCCTATGGGATGGGTGTGCACATGTAATATTGTATATTATTTAACCTCCTGGTTTGACATAAAACCCTAAAACCCTAACCCATTTAACCCCGTAAACCCTAGCTCCATTAACCTGTAATGACCCCTAACCCCTAAAATCGTTAACTTATAAATCCACTAAACCCCTAAACCTCTAAAACCCTAACCCATTTAACCCCTAAACCCTAGCCCCATTAACGCGTAACGACCCCTAACCTCTAAAATCCTTAACTGGTAAATCCACTAACCCCCTAAACCTGTAAAACCCTAACCCATTTAACCCACTAACCCCAATAACCAATACTTCTTCTGAATAACCAATAAAGGGTCAAGGAAATTGACTAATATGTTGTCAAGTTTTATGTTATCCATCTCTGGGGTAAGCTGGTTTTCGGCTAACTCCACTGCTTTTCATGATCTCAATTTTGCCAATTGCTTCCTTCTCTCATACATTTAGTTTGATTGCAATAGAAATTTTCATCAATAAATGTAAAGAAATGGCTACCAAATACTATAAATTAATAAATAAAGAAGAAATGGCAACAAGCAACAATACTTACAAACTTGTTACATTAAGGCTTCTGGTTGTAAGCATGGTTGTGGTATGTTGATGTTCAGACGAAAACTACAACTTGTAGCCCTTGATCTGCTAGGGGCCAGTTACATTCATATTAACAATGGTGTATTCATACTCCTTCTAACTCCACTGCTTTTGATCTCAATTTTTCCAATTGCTTCCTTATACATATGATACCTGAGCCTTTGCCTTTCTCTTCCCTTCTAATTCCGTAATAGTGTCATAGTGATGCCAGCCAAATTCTTTGGAAAGTCTTCCTAGCACAGTACAATACTAGGTTATTAGGGTATCTCAATTTTTCCAATTGCTTCCTTCTCTCATATGATACTTGAGCCTTTGCCTTTCTCTTCCCTTCTAATTCCGTAATAGTGTCATGCATTTGGATGTTAAATAATTTATGTTTATAAGGACATACTTCCATCTAAGCATATGTGGAACCCTTTTTCACTTATTCAGTGTTTATGTTGATTCCTTCATGTGCGAGGCCATTTCGAGGGCACCCGTATCAGTTTTTCTAAGTTGTGACCACTTGAGTGCCTTTTGCACGCTCGGGTGGCCCATTTTCCATTTGCTCCATTTTGGCATTGTTCGGTCGGGCGCGTCATGTCACGCCGTGCGAGGTCACCATTTGAGGGCGCCCGCCAAAACCCGTTCATGTCGGGTCATTTCGTTTGAGGGTGGCCGTATCAAATTTGCTAAGTTCTGACCACATGGGTGCCTTGTGCACGTTTGTGTGGCACGTTTTCCATTTTTTTTTAGGGCACCAGCCCAAAAATGTTTTGGTCGAGTCTTTTCGGTTGAGGGTGCCTGCCCAAATGCATTCGGGTTGGGTCGTTTCGGTTGAGGGTGGCCGTATCAAATTTTCTAAGTTGTGACTGCATTGGTGCCATGTGCATGTTCGTGCAACCCGTTTGTCGTTTCATTTGAGGGCGGCCACCCAAAACTGTTCGGGTTGGGTCATTTTTATTGAGGGCGCTTGCCCAAACGCGTCCAGGTCGGGTCGTTTCGGTTGAGGATGCCCACCCAAATGCGTTTGGGTCGGGTCATTTCGGTTGAGGGTGGCTGTATCAAATTTTCTAAGTTGTGACTGCATTGGTGCCTTGTGCACACTCGTGCAGCCTATTTTCCATTTCGTTTGAGGGCGCCTGCCCAAATCCGTTTGGGTCAGGTCGTTTTGGTTGCCACACAGAGTCTTGACTCTTGCTAAGTCACAAGTTATTGATATATTTAACACATGGGCTATTTGATATACTCTTGTTGTTATAGTGGCGACCACTAGGTTAGATCATAGGTCTTTCCTAAATTACTCCAACAAGTTATTGATTAATGATGGTTTTAAAAAATTATAAACTTTTCTAGTTGGCCTGATTTGATGATATGATCCAAAAATAAGGCTTGCACTGTCCCCCTTCTGATAAGGTTTATAGGTAGGTTCCCCCCATGAGTGGGACCCCCTTGTAGGTGTATCTTTGTACGTTTTTGCCCTTGCTAAGTCACAAGTTAGTTTTTATGTTGTGCGTTGTTGGTATTATCTTAGGGGTTATATTGGAAACCAACCAGATACCACTGAGATAATCACAACTAGTTACAAATTCCTCTAGATTTTTTTGTCTTTTTTGAACATCTAATATTTGTTAAGTCAAGGAGCAATAGCTTGAATCATTAGAACAAGGTTTTGACACTTTCACTACCAAGATTCAAATCCCAACAAAAAAATTAGCTCATTATAACATGGCTAAAAAATAACATTACTTTTGATTGTGTTTTTAGATGTCTCAACCTTTACCATATCGTACATTTTTTTAGACTAAATATTAATTTTCAAATTATTAGCATTAGCTTAAAGGTTATAATGAACATCCACATAATCCACCTTAAAAAAATTTTTAATATCCACTATTACATCATTAAATCTTACTTAGATAATCCTTAATCATTTTTTTAAATTTAATTTAAAAAAATATATAAAATATTCTTATCTAATTTTAACTTAAAAATATCAATTTTACTTTTTATTATTTTAAATATTTATTTTATTATTTTAAATAATTGGAAAACAACAAATTTCATAATACATTTAAATTATTACATAAATAAGTGATTCTTTTCTACATAACCAAAACAATGGTCATATACATAAGGACTCCTAATTATGATTATCATATGTGGGCTCCTTCGATCGGGCTAACGATACCTAATATCATATGTTGGCTCTTGATTGGGTTGAGTTTGAAGCCCCTAGGAAATCAAATAAATCATTTCCCTCTCCCTTTGACTTTGTACACAGCCTTATATATGTTGTGGTTAAAATTGGAGATTATATAATTCAAATTTGGAAAATTTGGTGCTCATTTTTTACTCCCCCGTCTCATTTTTTAATTCAATATCAAAATTCCTTCGTTCTCGACTTCCCCCTCCCTCTGGTTTTAATTTTAGAAATCAGGGTCAAAATTTAGTCTCCTCTTTTCCCCTCGTTCGTTACTGTTCACAACCATCCATTTTGAATACCAGTTGACAAGGGCAAGATAGACAGAATGAAGAAAATGTCTCTAGTTCGCATGAAGAAGGAGCAGGGCGGCAGCAATGGGAAAACAATACTTGATCTTCCTGCACCTTCTTCTCTGATAGCATTACCACTCCGCCACATGAAACCCATCACAGGTCATCGCAAATTCGTGGAACTCAGCGGAGGCACATCCCAGCAAAAGGAAAACAATCTCTTCTTTTATCTCTAAAACCTAGAAAACCCTATTTCCTCCTAATCCCTAATACTTGGAAAGCCCTAAGCCCTAGTATTTTTTAGTGTTTCCTACTCCTTGCAACTTAGATTATGAGGGTTTATGTATAGTAGATCCACTGGCAGGGATGGTTTGTTTCCATTCATACTTTCTTATGTTCTGCTAGAGAAGACCATGGATGATTTACTGGGTTTTCAAAGGGATTAAGATTCAGCAGGTGAGTTTTCAAAAATGGGGTATTTTCTTAATTATCTCAGTAATTATTTTAACAATGTTTGTTTTTCTTTCTTCCGTTGTATGTTGTATATATTCGATACTTTATAATATTTTATTTTTTTGTTCTGGGTACAACTTCTATATTCTGGTGGGGGTTTAACATCTCGTGATATTGGCGGTTTGGGAGGCTCCCTTGGGTTAAGGTTGGGAGGCAGTGGAGGTTATGGAGGATTGTCAGGTTCGTCCCTTCATGACTCTGTTTTAATGATAAGTTTATTTTGATAAAATTTATTAGATCTGAACTGAATTAAGGTTCAATTTTTTAAGTTGCTTCTATACGTTTATCTTTAATACTTCAGATATTTCTATGCATGTGCTATAGTGTTACCTTGGATAAGACAACATTTTTCCTCTACCCTATTGGCTTTATTATTATTCTCTTTCCATTCTGTAAGTGATTCAGAGAGCTTGCAAATGTATATTTCTTTTAGTCTTTTCAAATTTGGTTTTGAACATTCAAGTTTTTTGTTCCTACTAACTATACAATGTTTTTTATGTGTTATTTTTTCGATCTAACACGAACAATATATGTTTGTGCATTGTATGTTTAGTGGTACTTACTAGCTTCAATCCTACATAATATGTTTTGAGTTTCTACTATGGCTAGAAGCGTTCAAAGGGAACCATTTTTATAAATCACCACTACCTGGGCTGGAATTGTAGCTGATATGGGAACGACCAATGGGTGGTATGAAAATTTAGCCACGTGTAGCTCTTTGTAAATGGGCTAATTTTCATCTCAATCACCTATAGTAGTTAGCATAATTGTGTATAAACGGAATGGATACTTGGTTGTTTTCTGAGTTTGGTTTTTCATTTTGCTGGAGTCCATTCTTGTAAATTAATAGATTGTTTTTTCCATCTTCTGTGGCAAGCTCTCTCTTTCTCTGACCTGCCATTTTCTGCCTTTTTCATTATTGAATTTCATGTGCAAATTCTCAAGTTGATTGAACATAAATGGATGTGGATTTGCTAGTGAAATCAACAGTTGGAAGACATTTAACTTTATATCGAGATCTTATTACTAATTTAATTGGAAGAGATTAAAGTTTTAACTTTATATTGAGATCTTGTTACTAATTTCATATTGGTGGTTCCCTACATGGTGCCATTAAAAAGAGATGTCTGCCTATGTGCTACCACATTAAAATTGTATGGAACCAGGCTTTCTGTGTTTGATGTACATTGCAACTCATTTTTCTCGCTGTTTTTTGCACTCTATGGTAATCCTCATAAAGCCCAATTATCTTTTAAATAAGTCCACATGTTCATTTTCATCTTCCTCTAGTAGAACTATGTTTCTAATTTGTACAACTTTATTTTATGCAGTGATTGATGAAGTGAGACATCTCTAAAAATAAGGAAATAAGAGCAGTGATCATTTATCCTTGATCTAAGACAAGGCATTAACTCTGGCTCATGCATAATTACAAGAGTGTTTTAAGTGTTTGCATCAGCAAGTATTATTGTTGGCATCACATAAAAAGGCATCTACACAGGAAATTTGACCACTCAAAAAACATATAAATAGAAAAGGAAGTAGACATGATTTGGAACCTAAGCACAAGAAAAAACTCATCATAAGTGTGATATATCTTAGGTATCAAGAAAGTCGTAGGCCCTTAGGAGATTTTTTGAAGAAAAAGGAGACTGTGTTTGATAGTCTCCTAGTATCCTTGGAAGGCTGAGCTTGATATTCTCCTAGTATCTTTGGAAGGCTGAGTTAGGGTAGAATATGGTTGAGTCTTTTGTGAACATAAGGAAAATTTTTCTCCATGAACAGGGGTTGCATATTTATGGGTCACTTCGAGTAGGGTTGATCCTAGTTCCTAGCGATGGAGATAGGAACATCCACACCATTTCAACCATTTGAAAAAGTTGTCGAACATTTTTTTAATTTTAATGACAATAAGTTTATATATTCATTTTCATTTGAAATTTTTTAATATATATATATATATATATATATATATATATGATGCAGGAGCATCAAGGATACATTTTCATTATTCATTTGTGTAATTTAGGGTGTGAGGTGTTTTAATTATTTTATTAATTATTTTGATAATTTCTAATAAATTAAGAGAGAAAATATAAATGTGACGATTATTGTAAATTTTCCTTAAATAATTAAGGATATGAGTGAAGTTGAATTAGGTAGATAATCTAGGGATTAGGAATTCCATAAATAGGACTTAGTTGAGTCCCAAATCAGATAAATATAAATTAGATTTTAGTTGAGATTTGTGTGGAGGAATTTATGGAGTGGAATAAATTTATATTTATGTACAAATAGGAGGGTTGTGTGAGGATGAAAAACAAATGAGAAAGTGAGGAATAAAGAGAGAGTGGGAAATGGGTTGAGAGCTTGTTGTAAAGGGCCAAGAGCCGAAAGGCCATCCACTGAAATATTTGGCCAAGGAATTTCTTGTGTATTTATATATCAGTATATTTGTGTTTGTATAAGCCCTATTTTATTTATGTATGCTTTGAGCGATTGCAAATGTGTTTTTATTGAATATTTTTTTAATGTTGAAGGAAGTGCACACGTTTTTATATGCTAGGATCTGATTTAACCCAGTATCCTGGCATCATTTGGTATCAGAGAAAGGTAGCATTTGTAGGCGAGGAGCACCGGTAATACAAAACTTTAAGGACAATCCATTCCATTGCAACAACTTCTTGTTGCTTAAATACACTATCTTCGACTATAAATGTTTTCTACCTTATATAATTTGTAGGTTAATTTTCTTCAGTTCTGATTGCAAGTGTCATGCAGGCGACACCCAACACCTGTATATGCCTATCATTTTTGAAAGCCCCTTTAGCCAAGGATCTTTCTAGAAAATTCGTGCTTAAGAAGAGTGTTTCCCATTGAAGGTGATATAAGGTTGTATACTCCATAATCCAGGTAACCATCAGAAGGCATTGTTTTCCTATTGCGTCGACCAATTGAGTATTAATGATGTCCAAGAGATGACCTTGCAATGGCAGTTTGTTACACTCTCTTGCTTTAAATTTCTTAAATGTATCCTCTGATCTGGTCCATTTCATTCACATTAGGCCATGTCAAATGGTGTCTTGCCATTCCTCCATTGACTATATGAATCTCCATGTCACCTACGAAACTGTTGATTGACCAATACAAAAAAAATTCTCATGCAGAAACTTGAGACTCACCGAAAGCCAACCTTCTTAGAGAAATGCCTACATGCTTCTCAACCGTTAACAACCTGCTTTCACTATTTATGAGACCCGATGGTGGCTTTGACTCCAAAAGCGGGTTTGTATCTTTGTGTCTAATTTCCTCTATAGTCCAATCATGAATTTGATGAAAAAGAGGAGAAATTCCTCTTCCAGAAGCTGTTGCGCTTGGACGAAGTGGCTGCCACTACATGGAGGTTGAGCTGCGTGGCGGACGTGAAGGTCTAGCTTAGGGAGCTCATGCTCATTGTTGATAGCCACCACGTTAAGCAGCATAGAAGTCCACCGAAATTGTTGAATCCGTCTCAAGCATTGACACCATAGACATAAACACTACGAGATTTTTTAAATGCCTGCACGGCGTTGTTTATCACAGCTATGATGTAGTAAGTGGAGTCAAAATATTAACAAAGGTATGATATCACAAATATGAGTCTGCAACATCAGTAAGTCAACATCCCTGTGTGAGTTGACTTGAGTCTTTACATATATTACATGTCATTTATATATGATGACTTGAGTCTCTTGATTGGTAGCATCATTCGTTTAATAGTAGCGTTGGATTGATATAAACTGTAGCTTGAATATTGTCGTATCACATTTGTTTAATAGTGGTGTTGGGTTGTGTAAACCGTGGTTTCAACCACAAAAGGCCGCGTTGAATTTTTATAAATGGGTTCCAATATGGCAAAGACTTCAAGAAGTGCGGATAAATGTCGTACGACATCTTCTCTTCTTTGTGCGAACATTTCATATTATTGATGACATTGGCATTGCATTATTGTGTTGATAATTAGTGCATTGGAATGATACTTACAAAGCGGGATAGAAGTATCATTGTTATATGTTTTAAACTTTTGGGAACTACATATAACATAATTTCTGAAGGGACGTCCATAATGTGATGGAATTTGTAATAGTGGAGTTGCGGATGCAACCAAGTTTGATAAATGTTAGTCGTTGCCTTTATATGTTTATGATTTATGATTATTAGAAAAATGGGTGTTGCACAATTTTTAAAGTTAAAGCTTGAACTCAATCACATACGAAGAATTCAATTTATGTGGACTTATATATAATATAATTTCTTACCATATTAATACTAAAGTGTGTGTTTGTTCTAAAAAAGGCATGTGTGGGGCTTGTGAAAGAGGTGCAGCTCCAAAAAAATATTTAAGGTATGGATATAAAATTCCTATGGTACCATCTTCGAGCATAAGAAAAGGTCACTGGATTGATCGAGGTAAATTTTTTGAAAATAATTCATGTACGTTTTTTTTGGAGAATGTAATCTTGAAATGATATTTGGTTACATTAAGGTTTCATGTTTTCAAAGCAAGAAATTGAAATTGAAGAGATTGAGATGTGGAAACTTGGCTTAAGCTAAGAGGGGAGATTGTGCGTACTTTGAAGGTTTCTAACATTATTTGCTAGGAAATATTTATGTTAGAAAATTTCTAGGTAAATATTTATTTGTTGGGGAGAAAATGGACCTTGCGCATCCAAATTAAGTCTATAGAGACTTTAATGTATTCCTAAAAGAATACGTGAGAGAAGGGTTGGATCATTTCAACCACGAGAAGATTCAAGGTAAGTGCTTATTGAATTAATCAATATTCATTGAGTAGAGGTATTTTAAAATCTTGATTATTAAATTTCCTTTCCATAATCGAGAAGATGATATTTTGTAAATGTTATGAAAGAGTGGAAATGTTGCAAATGCGGAGGTATAAATGAATGGAAAATGAATGAAAAATGTACTAATCTTGGGTGATATAAAGGGAAACAAGCATTTTTATGTGAGAGGATTATTATGCATAATGTGAATTCTTCAAAGTTTTGGTTAAGTCATTTTCGACCAAAGATTGTAGTTGGAAAAAGGAGAATTATTTTGATTTGTGCGTGAAAACATAATTGCTTGATGTTGTAAAATATTTCTTTTTTCCATCATGTGGCGGCATCTAAGGAGGTGTTATTCAGAATGGATGTGATGTACAACTTGTACATTATTCATCGAAGAGGTTCAAAAATTGTTCTCTATACACAAGTGAAGAGATGTGAATTTATGTTGTATGGTACATGAAAGTGCAGGAAAAATGTTGGCATTAAGATGACGAGATTATGGTATGAAGGACATGCGAGTATTTACAATGAAAAATACAGCACAGAAAAGTGGAATCCAGAGAGTTGCAAATGCAAGGGAAAGGTTTATTAAATAACCTTAATGGGAGAATAAAGTATGATACATCATTTCAAGAAGGTATTTTTGAATGTTGGAAATTGAATGGTTTATTTATTTTCACCATAAAATAAATCTTGGAAAACATGGATTTCATTTCGACTAAAGACTTTAGTATCATGTGAAATGATATGAGGAAATTGATGATGTTTTCATAAAAATGAAGTATGAGAGAGAGTGAATATTTTAGATCATAAAATGTATTGAGGGTGGATGTTCGTTGGAGGATTGTATAACTTGAATTAAGTCAAAATATCCACTATCATAATTTGGGCAAGCCTTGAAGTCAAACAGATGTTAGGGTCAAATGAAATTTTGGATAGTTTCAGTTAAGATTGATTATTTTTCATCCAAAATGAAGAGTTGGTGTAAAGTCTGAAGTCAAAGATTTGTAAGCTAAATCAAAGGTCTGAATTTAATGGGGTGCATGATCGAAAAATCCCGACACCCAAAGAATTGGTCATTGTAACACATGAGTTACTAAATTGTTGTTTATAGAAAAGTGAAGCAAGAAAGTTGCCCAGAGATGATTCCAAGACAGACAACTGAAAGTGATCAAGTGCCAGAAGAAATCTTGCATTGGTGAATGCAAAGTATGGAGGCTTGCTGAGAAGTGGATTGAATGAAATCCACACATGAACAGATGAAGTTTACAAAGGAGGAGAAGATGACTGTTGATAGTCATTTCAGAGGTTTTGAGAAAGACCTCAACAGAAGATAGAAGAAGGAAAAAGGCAAGTTAAGTGGCATATGTGAGCAATTTACTGATGAATATTATGAGTGGGAGAAGGCTAAGATAACAATTCACCTTGAATTGTTAATGGAATTGTTGCAGAGAAATGTGAAAGACCAAACACATGGTTGGAGCATGAGGAAGAAGGTAAAGTGGCAAAGACTACATGCAAAGAGGGGAAAGCAGGTAAACATATAGTTGACAGAAGAGATGAGGAAGGTCAAGCAGATGTTGAGGTGTGAAGAACTTAGAGAGGCTGAGTTAAAAATGGATGTTTCCATTTGTGGCCCAGAACATGGTGAAATTCTGGGTGAAGAGATCAATGAGGAAAATATCATGAACTATTGGGATAGTTCATAAGAATTTGAAGATGTGTTGTTGAGAGAAGTAGATGAGGCTATAAAACCTTGTATTTTCAAATCTCACAGTTTTTGTATGTTTTCGGGATGTGCGAGAGAGGGTGAGCAGTCTGATGGAGTTGTCACATAGATGAATGAAACTCTTGAGGGGAAGTGTGATGGAGAATTCCTTTTAGAGGAGGCAGGTACTGATTTGTTGCAGCAAGAAGAAATCATAAATGAATTGTTGTTTGGGGTAAGATAGCGAGTCGAAGCTTTTATGGAGCAGAAGCATAGTTGAAATTCCAAAGAGATATTCCAAGGAGGTAAAGAAATGTATTTGTTTAATGAATTTTCTGACATAATTTTACAATGTGATGATGCTAAAACTAGGACAACTCGGGAAGATTTCTAGAAGAAGAATGAAGCTAGGAATGAATGTTGTGATGAAGCGCTGGAAAGATTTCACAGGGAAATCGAGTTCTTGGAACAGTGGCTTGAGGAACCTGAGGAAGAAGTGAATCTTGCAGAATCTAATCCAGAAGAGATTACAATTACTATACTTGATAGGGATGAAATTTTTCTAACATTTATAGAGTTTAATGAATGTTATAACTTTTCAGATAATAATGTAAATATATGTACAGAAAACTACATTAACATATATGATGTCGAAATCAGATAAATTGAACAGAAATTATTTGGCGTTGAGATGAAAGATCAAGGGCAACAAGAAAGTTATATCCGTGGAGACATAAATGAGACATAAATATTAGTCCAACAGGATAGAGATGGAAGTAGCCTACAGTCCAAAACATAATCTACTAAAATCCAGAAAGTCAATGATGGGAGATTGGTGCTTGAAGCATCAAAAGATATTGAAGGATCTTATATTTTTAAAACTAATAGTTTGTTGATGAGTACAGGTACAACACTCGATGAGAAAGTTGTTACTATAAAATCAATCAAAAACTATAGTTGTAATCAAGAAGGAGTGCTTGATTATTCTTCATGGAAGAAAATTAAGTGTTCAACACAGTTGGAGATGAAAGAATTCAACAAAGAGGCATTACTCCGAGGAATTGGTGAAAAAAATTGTTGTAAAGGTTGGTGGAATCTAATTAATAGAGTGCGTGGTGAGTTACCAAATCGAGTTGATACTTTGAAGGACCAACGACAAAATAGAGTTTGGAATCCTGGAGGGAGCAAGTCATCAAGACTTGTGGTTGTCACATTATTACAGAAAAGTGACAGACCTCATAGGCACGAGTCTATGGAAACTTCTCTACATGGGGAGTCTGATGCAGGAGCATCAAGGATAAATTTTCATTATTCTTTTGTGTAATTTAGGGGGTGAGGTGTTTTAATTATTTTATTTATTATTTTGATCATTTTTAATAAAATAAGAGATAAACTATAAATTTGAGGATTATTGTAAATATTCCTTAAATAATTAAGGATATGAGTGGATTTGAATTCGCTACATAATCTATGGATTGGGAATTCCATAAACGGGACTTAGCTAAGTCCAAAATAAGATAAACCTAAATTAGATTTTGGTTGATATTTGTGTGAGGAATTTATGGAGTGGAATAAATTCATATTTGTGTGAGGATGAAAAAAAAGTGAGGAAGTGAGGAAGAAGAGAGAGTGGGAAATAGGTTGAGAGCTTGTTGTAAAGGGCCAAGAGCCGAAAGGCCATCCACTGAAATATTTGGCAAAGGAATTTCTTGTGTATTTATATATTAATTTATTTGTGTTTGTATAGAGGAAACCTCATGAGGTATTGCATGATTTTATTTTAATTTTTTTTTTTACATGAATTTATATATATTCTCATTCAATTTTAAAACATTAAATTTAATGTTTGTACAAATTGTGTACAGGTTCCCCATGCTTCCTCTTTGCAGGACAACTTGAGGATCATGACTTTGCTGGGAGAGACACTACATCCATCTATATTTGATGGATGATGCACATGCATGTGCAACATTATATTTTCAATGGATCAATAGTCTTAAATTAACTTTTTTATATATAGTGTTATCTAGATGCAGTCATATATAACTTGATACTTGATACTTGATACTTGTGAGATACAAATTCTGGACATATTTTATGTGAACTACATTTGGCAGGTGAAGTAATGTGGTGATCTATAATGTTTTGTTTTTAAAACTCAAGTTTTGGATGGTTGAACTACATTTGGCATGTGAAGTAATTTTGTGTTATAATTAGTTTTTTTTTTTTTAATTATGTTTTGGATGGCTGAACTACATTTGGCATGTGAAGTAATGTTGTGTTATAATTTATTTTGTTTTTAAAAGTCAAGTTTTGGATGGTTGAACTACATTTAAAATGTGATTGCATGATATAATGTTTTGTTTTTATTGAAAAGTTGAACTACATTTGGCATGATATAATATTTTGTTTTTATTGGATAGTTGAACTATATTTGGAATGTGAAGTAATGTTGTGATATAATTTATTCTATTTTTAAAACTCATGTTTTGGATGGTTGAACTACATTTGGCATGTGATTGTGATATTTAATGTTTTGTTTTTATTGGATAGTTGAACTAAATTTGGAATGCATAGTAATTTTGTAATATAATGTTTTGTTATTAAAACCCAGTTTTGGATGGTTTAACTACATTTGGCATGTGAAGTAATGTTGTGATATAATGTTTTGTTTTTAAAACTCAAGTTTTGTATGGTTGGACTGCATTTGGCATGTGATTGCATGATATAATGTTTTGTTTTTAAATCTCAGCTTTTGGACGGTTGAACTACATTTGGCATTTATTTTTAAAATTCAAGTTGTCGTTTTCCAAACAAGAAAAAGTTCACATGAATATATATGTACATGTAGAAATGATTTAAGTACATGTTTGAATATATATGTTAAAATTATTGAAGTACAATACATATATATATATATATATATATATAAACAATCATAAGATTCTAGGTCTTGTTAGATGTCTCAAACAATCATAAAATTTTAAATTTGCATTCGATAATGTTTATTTATCTAGTACATGCAACATTTTTCATCAATGCATGTATAGAAAAGCTACTTTAGGTTAATTGCATTCTAGAACATATATATCCAGTACTTGCAACAATTTTCATCAATGCAAATAGAAAACCTACTTTCAGTTAATTTTATTCTAGAACATATATATGTAGTACGTGAAACATTTTTCATCAATGCCCATAGTCAAACTACTTTCAGTTAATTGCATTCTAGAACATATATATATCCAATACATGCAAAGTTTTCATCAATGCACATAGAAAAGCTGCTTTCAGTTACTTTCATAGAACATGTATATATCCAGTACATGCAACATTTTTCATCAATGCACATAGAAAAGTTACTTTCAGTTAATTGCATTCTAGAACATATATATCCAGTACTTGCAACATGTTTCATTAATGAACATAGAAAAGCTACTTTCAGTTAACTGCATTTTGGAACATATATATATATCCAATATGTGAAACATTTTTCATCAATGCAAATAGAAAAGCTACTTTCAGTTAATTGCATTCTAGAACATATATATATCCAATACATGCAAAGTTTTCATCAATGCACATAGAAAAGCTGCTTTCAGTTACTTTCATAGAACATGTATATATCCAGTACATGCAACATTTTTCATCAATGCACATAGAAAAGTTACTTTCAGTTAATTGCATTCTAGAACATATATATCCAGTACTTGCAACATGTTTCATTAATGAACATAGAAAAGCTACTTTCAGTTAACTGCATTTTGGAACATATATATATATCCAATATGTGAAACATTTTTCATCAATGCAAATAGAAAAGCTACTTTCAGTTGATACTAGTGTGCATGTACCAAAACAATGTACATGTGCAAACACTTGCAAAGATAACATAATAAGGAAATTCAACTTTTAGTCGAGTTATGGAAGTTCTAAAAGATGAATCCAAAGAGAAGAAATTTTTGGGTAGTTCAATCAAAAAATTCCAATGGAATTCCATCTTCAATGATCCGTTCATGATCGGATTTTTACATTTTCCATTTCTTAATTTTCTTTTTTTTCTTTGATTGAACCTATATCAACTTTACACATGCTGCACACACCAAGTGACTATATTGACAACTTATGACATCAGGTTGATAGTCTTAAAAGTAAACAAAATCCCCACTTTGTTTAGTTTGTCTAAAAAAATAACCTTTCAATATAATAGATCCTCTGTCATATAGAAACCCATGATCATTATAGTTTTCTAATAATTCCATATTTCGTTCAGTGCAACGCATCAAATAATACTTCACATTTTCATCATTTTCAGTAGGTAAAATTACAACAAAAACATCCCCTGCACAATAAAGCAAACATATGTATTTAAATTTAGATCATAATTAACATGAAAAATCAAATTTAAAATAATTTTAGTATCTATTTCAAGATCTCTATCATTTGAAAGAAATTCAAATGTTACCTTCTCTAACAATATTAGAAACTCAATCACCATCAAATGTTATTGTAGTCTCCTCTGATTTCATTTCTTCAAACATTGCAACGGACATTTTTCCCTTTGTATTTAGCTCTATATGTTTCAAAACTTTTCCATACATTTTGTTTTCACAAACATCATTGGATTCTGTGTTGTCTATGTAAACATGAAAAAACAAGATTTTCTTTTATCCAATGCAAACACATTTGTGGACAACTTTGTTTGAATTGAATGCAATTTTCGAGTCCATTTTATTGTTTCAACATCATTTCCAGTCAATATATCTACATCTTCGACCCCAATATGCCAAAAAAGCCTATATATGGAAAATTCAAAGAAGAATTATAATATGATATCAAAATACCATCAAAGATAATGATTGTGATAAATGTACATTGTTTAAGATTGGATATCCAATAAAGATTAAATTGAATGCACCTTCGCACTTCCCTTGATCGGTTAGTCTCATGGCTTAGTGTAGCGATGCACCATTGAACAATTTCTTTAACGTCCACAAATCGGTTTGCAAAGGGGTTCATTTAATATCTTTGAAGTGCTTCTTTTATGCATGCCCTTGCACCGTCATATTCTCCTTTTCCATGGCCAGTCTCAAGGAAATACCAACAATGTTTAATGCAGGTTTACTTATGAAGATAACACAACCAAAAGAATGATCATGAAGATTTGAATTGACCTGCGCATCCATCTGACCATATTCATTGTTCATTGAATTCTATTCCATGAATTTTCAAGGAGTCATAAATCTTTCCAAAATAGTGTTGTACAAAATATGTATCATGTGTACGATCATCACTGAGATAAAAGTCATATTCTTTATTAACATGCTGATTTTCACTGGTGCTTTCTATATGATCAATGTTTTTTTCAACATGTCTATATAGAATATGGAAGACCATGGAGACGTGGTCAGAATGATAGTATTCACTCTGAATTTCTTTTTTTGGAAAAAATTTATTACTGAGAAAATGGTCCGTGGTGGAAAAACATCACGGGATTTTTTGAATTGCAAGTCCTACCATGGAGCTCTATGGGAATGCTTGCTGTATTTATAAATTTCTACCTAAAACTTTCTCAAAAAATCTATCACAAAAATTTCTTCTTCTTCTAATTCAGTTCCTTTAGCATTATTCGAACCTTGAGTCGATGTATGGATATATTCATATCTCTTCCATTTCACTTTCATGTTGGACAATGATTGATCATTTATATCAGTACGATATTTGTTTTAAAATTTAGTCAAATTTCCACAATCATCGCATTTTTACCACAAAATATTTCTTTTCGTAAAATAATTCATCGCTTTCTCTTCCACATAGAATTTGGGATATGAAATAAGGGATAGTGGAAGGAGGAGGTAAATATTTCCAAAATTTTCTACCAAAATTAAGGAATGTGCCATAATATAACTAAAATTCCACATGATAACGACAACAACAAGTGTCATGTATGGTGATAGGTTTTACATGCCATGGTTTTTTCTGAAAAAAAACAGAGATTGAGACCTCAATTTCATGATTCTCTTCTATGAACATGTTGAACAACTCTATCTGAGTGGTTTCCAAGAAATATTTTGAATGTTCTTCGTACTGATTTCGTGCTATTCTTCTTCACATCACATCCCTTGCATTTGGAAAAACACGTGAATTTTTCTTCCAATATTCATATATTGTTTTTTTAACATTTTTAAGCAATTCTATATTTGTATGGTTACCTACAAATAGCTCTCCAACAAGTGATTTCATTATTTACATCTATTTGCAACTGAAGTTTCTGATGTTTGTGAAGATTGTTTCGTGAGGTTCCTAATTCTCGTGCCATAGATTTTACCAAGCGATTCTCTTTAGTACTTGATGAAACCACTTCCATATGTATTTCTCTACGTATAACTGAAACATTTTTTTGTCTAGATCTTCTAATTGAATTTATACCACTATTTATATTTCGTATCACATTTTCCTTCATTTTTTTTTTTATCTTTTTTTGATTTTCGAATACCCAATAAAGTCCTAGCTTATTTTAATTTCCTTAATGATAGGATACCTTTCAACATTTGGGATTGAACTACCACATTTTCCTTTATGAAGTACGTATCAAAAATGTGTTTAACACGATATCATATAACATGGTCAACTCTTTTATCTCCATATGTGTGAGTGTCAACATTTTCTAACATCTCATCATCGACATTGATTCATCTGTACATATTCAAATTAATAGTACATAATAAGTTTACATATTCAATAATTAGCTATATTAATAACTATGTATAATTTCAATAATACGTGCATGTGTTCAACATATATATATATATATATATATATATATATATATATATATATATACATACTTTGTGATTCAATTTCTTCACTTGAATTTCTTTCAACATTTTCACCATCTTCAATCATTGGTTCAATATCTCTTTCACTTTCTCTTTCAAAATTTTGTGTCTCATCATCAATGTTTTGAGGAATATCTCTCTCTTTTTACATTGCAAAATAATTATCAAATTAGTTCATCAAATAAAATTAAGCTTCACATTTTACACTAGGAAAATTTTAAATGTTAAATTCATAACATTTACATTTACATACCTACTTCAACTTCTAGTCGAGGTTGATTTTCCCTTTCAATATTGAAGAGTGCTTCTCCGCTTCTTTTGTGATATTCTCTCCCCTCTTCTCTATGTTCCTCAGTGTCTCTTGTTTGATCATATCTTCTCGTGAAATTCCTTCAATTTCCCATGATAATAGACTATGAAGTTCAAAAAAATTCCTTCAAAAATCTATACAAAAAATCAATTAAAAATAACATGACAAAAGATTTCATTTAAAAAAAAAATCATTTTAAAAATTTTGCAAAAAATACATACTTCAATCCAAGACACTTACTTTTTAAAATATGAGAAAAAAAGTCTTATAAAAATAAAATGAAGCTCAAAATATTTCCTTCCAAGTCCTGCAAAGAAAATTCATTTAAAATGTTAGAGAAAAACACATTTTAAAAAATCATTATAAAATATTTACTTCAACCCAAAACACATACTCTAAAAAAATGTCACTTCAAAAAATACCTCCAAAAAATGTCCATTAAAAATTATGTCCAACTTCTTAAAAAATGGCACTTTAAAAAAAACCTCCAAAAAGCCTCTAAAAAACTATCACCTTAAAAAATACCTCCAAAAAATTCTTTGAATATTAAGCCTAAAATGAGTTGTTTCGAAATTAAGTCCAAAAATGTCTTTTGGAAATTAAGCCCAAAAACCTCTAAAAACAAAATACAACCACAAAAATTTCCTTCGAAAATTAAGCCCAAAACCTCTAAAAACAATGAAATTTAAGCCCAAAAATTCTAAAAACAAAATACATCAAAAAGAATGTCCTTTGAAAATTAAGCCCAAAACTTCTAAAAACAAAATACCTTAAAAAAAAACCAATGAAAATTAAGCCCAAAACTTCTAAAAACAAAAACCTTAAAAAAAACAATGAAAATTAAGCTCAAAACCTCTAAAAACAAAATACCTTAAGAAAAAAAATATGACCCAAAAAGCATCCAAAAAATGTATCACATACCTCCAAGAAATTTCCTTTGAATGCTATGCCAAAAAGTCCTTAAACCCAAAAAATCCTTTGCAAAATCAGTCCTTTGCAAAATCAGACCAAATGAAGAAATGTGCAAAATTATACAAAAATAATCAATGCTTTTACGTCAAATTATATTGCCGAGAACTGTTTTTTTGGAGAGGCTTCATTGTATTTTCCAGCCGATAGAAAGTCAAGTAAAATTTCGGCCAAGCTTTAGTAAGAAATTCGGCCGAACTTTTGTGTTGTTAGACTTGATGGGCTGTCAGTGCAAAAAAAAAAATCGGCTGAACTTTTTTTTAAAGTTCGGCCGAACTAACACGTCTACAATTACGCAAAGCTAAGCTCAAAATACATTTCTTCAACTTTGGACAAAATAAACTCCACGAAACATTCTAAATTAACTCTCAGAACTAGGACAAGCATTTGCAAAATTCAATCCAATTTCAGGAAATATAAATTTTATGGAATTTCATAAATATTTACTAATTTTAATAAATTTTGTAATAAAACAGGTGCAAATGATTTCGGAAGGTCATTATGATTCAGTGAAATCAATATTATGTATCTTCCAAAATACACTGTAAAAAAATTGAAAAAATTATGGTGCATTACATTGGTCCATTTTCTGTAATGGGTAGTTTTTAGATTTTTAGTTTATAACATATATGTTGAGAAATTTCATGCATTACGAAACATATTCAAAATATGCAGTATTTTCATATTGGATCAGTTCAAAAAATTCTAGTAATTATGATATGCATCAGTTGGTTTTGTAAATATAACGAAACTAAAGTAGACTTTGTCTAGATTGTTGTAACACATTTTGTTTCTCAAAAACATAAAGTTTTCAAACAATACACCAACGCGTATTAACATGACTTTTTATTAATCCTTTGATTTTTTTTAAAAACACACACTCAAAGAAATGCTAAGTTGACATATAAAATGTGTATAAACAAATTCCAAAAAATAAGTAATAGAAAGCTAATAAAATTTTTGACAACTTTTACTTGTATCGCAAAATGAAATTCTAAACAGAAAAATTGTTTTGGCTTGTAGAAAGTTGAAGGAAAGAAATAAATGATTTTTTTTCTCAAAAAAGGTCAAAAAGTATAACCCAACTTCACATTTTCACCCATAAACCCTATGCTATATTTTCTCACTCGTCATATTATGAATAAAAAATACATTGGATGGGTAGTTATACTACAATAATTCGATCTAAAGTTTACCTCTCCTAAAATTAAAAAAATCACTCATCCTCGCCGAACTCATCGGTGATCTACAAACATAGACTGAAGGATCTCCCATTAATGATGCACTACCTAATGAGCATATTTCTTAGTGTTAACGGATGAACCTAGGTATGGGGATATCCTCCTCTTCTTAAGAACTCAAAATTTCAAACCGCAGCTTATTCATGACGACTGAAGGCACATACGCCATTAGGCCCCATGTTACTTCCTTCTAGGGGATTCCCTTTATCGACAAGGCGTTGATACTATCATTTTCCGATGCCTAACTCACGGAAAGGCCGAGTAAGCCTTAAATAATTACCATAGTGAGCCTTGCAGTGACCACCTCTAAGGGATGTCCACTGTTTAAAAAATCCTCTGAGTCGGTTAATTCTGGCCCATCCTTTTCCATGATTGCATCTAAGAAGTCAAAATATGTGAGCGGTGCCAAATATAGGTTCAAAAGGTGAGAGCCCCATCTTCTCCCCTTCAAAAAATCATCGTCGCTAGTCTCTTTTGCAAATGGGGCATCGAATTTATGACCTACAACCACCCAATATCTGGAAACCACAAGTAAATTTCCATTTCCATCGATTATTTCACGAAATGGGAAGAAGAAATGACCACATAAAAGAAAACCACAAAAACCACTGCACAGTTTTTCTTTAACCATGTCATTACACAATTCATTGTTCCGAAGGATTTGGTTTCTAACCATGGTAAACATTTCAAGAAAAAAATATTTCAGGACTTGTCCCAACACCTTGGTTTCTCTAAGGAGTTTGCTGTCCCATACTACCCACAATCCAACGGTCAAATAGAAGATGTCAATAAAGTGCTCAAAATAATGTTTCACTGTATGGTAAGCAATCACAAAACCAATTGGCATCACATGTTGTTTTATACACTATGGGCATAACACAAAGTGGTCAAATCATCCATAGGGTTCACACCCTTTCAGTTAGTCTATGGGGTTGAAGTAGTTCTCCCCATTGAGTGTGAAATACCTTCCTTGCACTCAGTCATCGAGCTTCTCACCAATAATACACCTTTAGAACAAAGGCTGGTAGAACTAGAACTCGTAGATGAAAATCATAGAGAATCTCTCCCGCATAATGAAGCACACAAAATGATTTTCAAAGCCTCATTCAAATGCAATGTCATTGCTCAGGCGTTCTCCGAGGGGGAGTTAGACCTCTGCTATGGTGTTGTCGAAGAATTCATAGTTCCCGCAAATTTTGATACATTATGGAAGGGCCCATATATTATCAAACATCTCCTCCTCAATGGGGAATACATCTTATCAAATCTTGATGGGTATTTTCTTGAAAAACCCCATCAATGGACCCTCAAAACATTTCACCCATGATAGTGCTCAAGTAACCCTAGAATGTATATATATGCATCATGACTTATTTTTTATGATGATGACCTCATCATGGACCTACTCTAACAAAATCACTCTCTCACTATGTGTCATGGATGGATCATCCGTCAGCCTATCATTATGGATTCCCTGACAGGGTTTCTTGATGCTCAAAAAACCTCGTTATCGCAGCCTAGGCCATATACTCTCCTAACTATAAACCTTGTCTCCTCAATGGACATTTTATCTGGTCAACCACCAACAATAAAGAAGAATATGACGTTGCCATAGGTATCTTAGCCAATTCAGCCCATTTAGGTATCTGTTACCTGCATATGTATTCCTTCATTCCAATTTTTTCATATCGCAGTTGAACAAAACCTTTCAACTTTGTCATCCATGCCTTTTTCAGAATTATATACATGCACAAAGGTTAGCTCGATATTTTGATCATGTCACATTTACACATATACCAAGGGATCAAAATCAAACAAATTATCACATAGATAATTAAATCCTATACTGGAATTCATCACATATATATAAAACATCAAGATCCATAAAACATAAGAATACTATTTATCTCAAAAATTCAGAAACACATCACATGTATAGAAGCATAAGACACATCATAAATCCGCCAAAAAATTTCATCTCGTATACACATATAAAAAAATATCTATGAGTACAAAAATAGTCATACATCTAATGGATCATGGCTAGGTAAAATAAGTCCTCAAAAATAGGGGAGCATTATCATAATGGGTGTTTTCCCTTGTACATACATAAAAAAATTCTAGGGTTGAGGCCCTCCCCTCTATGGTTGAACCTCTACAATAGGCATCAAAATTGAACCAGTGGTAGCCACCGTTATTGCTATATTCTAAATAATTTATTGATAATATTGATCAGGCACCATCACCATCTCCACCACTATATCTCCCAGTCCCATGCATCCATCCTTGGGCATACCCCTAGTCAGGGCCTCGACTCAGACCCAATCATCCTCATAGTCTTGGAGTCGTGCCGCAAAAACTACTGACTAATCCTATACTACCTTAGCATGCCCTCGCATCTTATCTATCTCATTGGAAGAAGATGCATCGGTACCCTCCCGAGAAGGAACATAAATCTAAAATAGAGGGTGCTAATAAGGCCTCTCAAGGCCCCCCTCCCTCTGAACATCCTGTCATCACTGTCGCTAAGGTACAACACAATCATCAACAACCCTCAATTTCCACGAATCATTGCCTACTTAGTAGGTTAGTCGTATCCCATGCGGCCTAGCATCTGCAAGAGAAAAAACATGATATCAACATCATATAAAAAATGCATCATACATTACAGAACTTTTGAGGTCTAAAATGGCCCTCCTAAGGAAAATGTACAACCAAAATAAAATTTATAAGAACTAATAGGATTCAAGATGTTTGGGGTAAAAAAGTAAAATATTACAAAATAATAAAATAATAAAACTACTTTTTCAACTTGTATTTTCAACTTATCTCCCTAAGGTTTTACTCAAATTTAGAGTGGGAGTACTCGTTGGATGCAAAATTTAGTTCCTCAACCATGGAGAACCCATGTTGCATACTTTCGATGGACTCTGCTACATGAAAAATGAGAAATAAATGAAAAAACCCGATTGCAATCACATTTTTCATGTATTTCACATTTTTCGTGTAGTAGGGTCCATCGAAAGTATGAAACATGGGTACTCTTTGGATGAGGAATCAAATTTTGCATCCTACAAGTGTTCTCACTCGAAATTTGAGTAAACCCATAGGGAGATAAGTTGAAAATACGAGTTGAAAAAGTAGGTTTTTCTTTTTTCCCTTTAAAATTCAATGATGTAATATAATCTTATGTTATTATTTCCACTATTATTTTATAATTTCCTTAGGAGGCCCATTTTAGACCTCAAAGTTCCCCTAATGAAGCATACATGTCAAAAACCTAAAATATAGAAATAAAAAAGCACATACATGTTGGCCCCCAAAGCTCAGGAGGAGGAAGCCCCATATTTGGATCACCTTGGAAGTTGATCCCATGATATGGGTACTCAAGAATCAACTAAGTGTTGGAATCAAATGAAGCTTCTACCTTGGCATTTCAGTAGTTCTCTACTTCACCTCGACAATCCCGTGGAAATATGGGCGCTAACCTTCTCAACCTAGGATCCCAAACAGGACCAAAGGACACTGAGATAAATGGTCATAACAGCACAACCCTCTCATACAAGATCCTACATAGAATTTTGGCATAACATAAGCTACAACCCCATCTCTCACGAACCTCTATCAAATAGGAGACCATCCCCCTGTACACAAAATTAGCCCAGTCAAAAAAATGGCCAGTCTACAACCTCTCCAATATTGCAATTGTAGGCCCTGATACTTGATGAGGGCCCACCAAACCTGCAAAGCGTATAATCATCGCCATCGAAGCTTGCTGGGCGAGATCCTGGATACAAGGTGCTTTGATGCACATATAATCAATATGGCTAGGACCATCACAATTATCTTCAACCCATAGTAGAATATCCGCCCGCCTAGGTGGTAGGGGATGTGGCAAAACCTCTCCTCTAGGTACCAATCCTATCATAAAATAGATATCTACTGGGGCACTAAACATTAGAACAATCTCTCTAATGGTGAATGCGAGCTCATCAACATCGCATAACTGAATGAACAATCACAGAAACTTGTCATGCAAGCTTAGGAGGGGGTTATGAAAGAACTTCAGTAACCCCCACCCATCCAATGTATTGTCAACCACAAGGTCCTCCGCAACAACTACCTGCAAGGGAAACCAATCCCGCTATCTCCTGAGCATGTCGATATTTCCATAAAGGATGCAAAATTTCAAAAAATTAGCCTCCTAGGCTAAAAGAGTCATCTTTGTTAAACATTTCATGTGTATGGCCATCACATATGCGTAGTGCACATCCGTTTCTCCAACATATGCATAGTGCATGCATGGGTAACACCCAACCCCACGGTGAGGCCATGACCAAGACTGTGCATCTCTTTTATAAGCATGTGTCTTGTCTATGTGTCTTTGTTGGACACAGATGCACAGACCATGCACCCTGGGGCGGTTGAACCCCGATGTCGCTCCAAAAGCAATGACACATCTACCAGCCACGTTCCCACTGGGTCGTCACTTGAATCTCTAAGAAACAAGTGACGACCATGCACCTGAGGAAAAATCGCCTGCGGGATATGAAATATTTTCTCTAAAATGGTCATCAAGGGCACCCCTATATCACATGCCACACCTATTCTATGAAGTTTACAAATAATAGGTTCAGAGTTATAACCTGGCTGTCTCTAAGCACTTCCCTGGTGCACCGAATGACCACAACGACAATAAATAGCTCCCTTATCAGCTCTTTCCTACCACAATGGTAAGTGAAAATGAGGTGACATTAGCCCACCTTTTCCCTATATATCTCCCTTTCCAAAATCTTCACGAACCCATTAGAGGAGCTAGGAACCTACATTTTCAAAATCGTTAGAAACATTAGGATCAAAACCACATCATCTTCATCATGGTACCCTGCATTCCATGTCATCCCAAAAGTAATTTTTCAGACCTCTCACATGCTAAGAGTACCACTTCAAGTCCGCCTTCTCTTGATTTTTCAGTTCATCTTGTTCAGTCACTTTTCAGTTGTTTAGATGATGAAACAATGTTTTCACTTGGAGTATTGTATTTTAAATTGTAGGAACATCAAAAAAATTCTTGCCATGCTCAACACCTTGGTGATCGAAAATAGAGCAAGCATCATTCATAACTCATCATGAAATGCTTCCCACAACATTTTTTCATATCCTGCCATCATCTCTCTAAAAACAAACCTTAGGGTCCATCATCTCGACCACATATACCACCACGTCCCCTTGTTGTTGGTAAACGTCCATTGTAGTTGATATAACCCTCCCCATCATGGATCACGTCATATTATAGACCTCCACATACTATTACAATACATGAACATCTACACAGGTCCTGGAACCACTTCAGATTGCATACCTTGAAGATCAACCTCATTTTTCTTCACTCATTTCTTACCAACCCCATTCTTCAGCTACCCATGGTTTGATGTGACAAATAAAAATGGATACACCACTTTGTTCTACATTTGGCCTACCATTCACTCATATTGCAGTATACCATCTGTGTCACTTAATCACACTCATCAACATAGAACGAAGACCAACCAATGGGCTCCCCACCCTCAGCAATAACATCATACCTCCATCATTATGTAGTCACTATTTTTTCATAAGGCACCCATTTATGTGTCTATACATCCTAACCATATTTATATTATTTTGGAAAGTGTACAAATATGTTTTAAGAAAAAGGTTCCCACTCATAGTTTCATGTCTTTTTACCCAGTGACAGTTCCTAGTCACCCTTGGTCAGAGCTCAAACATCATCCATTTCATTTAACACTTTCACGCTCTTCAGGAAATACTTAGACATACCATGGAAGTCCTACCGACTATAGGGCCATCCGTAATAGTAAAATTGTTTTGATTTTTTCCACTTGCATTAATAATTTTGACCTCAGGCCAGTTGTCCATACCCATTTATATTTTGATCATTCATTATCATGCCTTGTTTAACCCAAAATATTATAGTCTATTTTCACCTTATACGGATTCCATGAATTAGCATTTCAGGTGGTTAACGGTTATTTCCTATTGACACCAACACTGATATTCTAGGATTGAGGCAGTACCTTGGATATTTCCCCATTTTCTTTAGGGATATCCTTGACTGACACAATGGGAATCACTATTTACCATTCATGTCATTGATCCCCCTGATATTCGACACCAACACAGGTTTTCATGTCAAGTTGGTACTATACTTAAAATATTGTTGTAGTTCTTTCATTTAGTTGAAGACCCATGTATCCTTAAGTCCCTAAATCAGTAGTTCATACATCATGATATAGGGTAGGTACCAAAAGTCGAAGACCCTTTCATACCTGAACACCTCACCTAAGTAGTGTTGCGCGTTTCTTATCCATGTGGGCACCATATTCACTATATTTTTCAATAAACGCCCCTCAGGGAGTCAATAGTTATCAGCATCAACCATCAACATGTCAAACGCCACAATGTTGACTGGAGAGAACCATTCCCTTTCTGAATGTAATAATTTGTCACTAGTCATCATAATGAGAATGGGACATTCTCTCCTCCTATAAGACACTTTTTTTTACATGTTTTGGTTTTATTCAGAGCATGGTAATCCTTTGTTCTCAGCAAGGGATTTCCCTAATCATCTTGTAACAAGTGACCCTCTCCCTCAAAATAAATTTGATCATACTATCTCTCAAAATATAAAACAATGATGTATTTCGGCTATACATTTTCTCCTAACCTCATACATAAATGGGAAAATGGTAACACCAAAAATCATACACATTTTTGTATAGTCCAAAATATGGCTAAAGTCATCTAGCAGAAGGAACATGTGGCTATTTTCTAGCTGAAGACTTTATGAAAATCGAAATATCTAATTTTTCCTAAATTCCAAACTATATGGAACAAAAAATTGAATACTACGCAATTGTTCTTTCGATAGCCATGCACCATGTAGTATTACCTTTAAAAGATGTGTGGTAAAGAAAATTGATGACTCAATGAATTTAGGGGTCACTTCCCACACTTGGAGACTATTCCCTGATAGGATCTCATCCAAGGGCAGTTGAATTCCAATCACCCTAAATATATACATCCCTAAATAGAATCATCTTTTGCTACTGATAAGTCATTATCATTCGTGAACCAAGAGTGGGAATATAGATTCATAAAATTATATATAAATAGGCCATGGGAGAACCAAAACAAGATAAATTACTATTCTATCCAAATTTCTATTAGAGAAAGACCACATTTCATTGTTGAAGAAAAATAAGTAATAACACTAGCATTTGGCCATATTTCTTCTGAGTTACCCATCATCTCAGTGAGAGTATAATATTCCACCATTGGGAGTTTCTTCACACTTATTTTTAGAAATAGGAGAAGCTTGCAAAGAGATTGACGAAAGGGACCTCCTTATTGAGGATTTTTAGCAGCATAGCTCAAATAATTTTGTTCAAGTGTTTTTATTATTCTATTGTATTCATATTCCACCACTAGAAGTCAATAAAGGGAGTAATTTTACATTATTATATTTAATTTCTTCTTCATTTAGAACTATTCCATATTTTGTCTCTTTTGTTAAGTTTATGTTTGCAGATCCATTATTTTCACCATTTGCAATGCTTTGTTTTATCTAAGTCTATCCACTCACAACACCAACTATCTTTCTGATCCTCTGCAAAGATCAACCCTATTAAGGAGGTATTATTTGGTACTTCATTTCCAGAAAACCACTAGCAAAAAATGGATGGTATATATTTGTTATTAGTGGTATCCTATGCTGATACGAATAGGATTACATGGGACACTTATGTTCCATCATTAAGAAAGAGAGCATATCTATGTAATATTAATGTGTTTAATGTTTTATGGTTGCACCCTCTTTTAATGTGTTGAATGTTTTATGGTTGCACCAGAAGTGAAGCCTTCCTGATGACAAGTGATTCATATGTTGTATCTAGAAAACATTGCCTTTGTTGAACACCAAAGTGGATATTTGTTTGGATTTCAAGACAATAAATAGTTATGTTGCTAGGACCTTCCAAACTTAACGTAATTATAGATTTGGATAATTGAAGGGCCTATCCACAAAGTTAAACATTGAATTTGTAATTAGGCCCTATGATAACTTGAATCTTTAATTGGGTTGAGGATAGTCACTAAGGCCTGACCATGTCATCCATGAGACCCTTATATTTTAAGGGATCAACTCATGGGAAAACATGCATGATTGGTTTGATGAACAATTCAACCTCTTCATGAAGTATGAGTTTCTTATGATTGGGTGGGAGGAGTAGAAGTTTAAATACCACCTTCTCTTTCATGATATCTACGATATTTTGTGGGTGGGCTTCTTGGGGAGCCTATATGAGTAGTTGCAAAGTCTTGGGGAGAATTTAAGGTTTTATTGGAGGGCCTTAAAGACTATAATATATAATTTGAATAACTTGATAACAATGTAGTGGTGTGACTACCTAGTAGCGAGAGATACATATTTACTTTTATTGAACATGCTACAAGGATACATTATAAAGTTTTTAATAGAAATGAGGCTATGGCATGCACAAGTTGAGGAACAATGTCGAAAGGCCTAATGGTTAAGTATGGTGAAAGAAATATCCTCTTAGGTAAATATATTTTTGGTGGAGGAGGATATCATTTTCCCTTCATCCCTTCATGTATGTCAGCGCAAACCCTTACGTTGAGTGGTATTTTTGGATGAGTCGTGTAAAAATGGATATTTGAAAGTGAAAGCGCCATATAGTAAGCCCAATTCATAGAAAAATAGGAAAGACATTAAATATGTCTTGTGATAAACTATTGATGGTGGTTAAATAAGATAGTCCTGAATTACCACGGTGAAATATTGCAAAAGAAGATGAGAAATAAGGGGGTAATGGGTCGTCACTAATGGATTTTTTAAGTCTGAAGAAAAGAGAAGAAAATACTAGTAAGTGGTTGAATGAAATAGAGTTCACAGTAGGGTAGAGCCACACCAAAGGGGAAAAGAGTAGAAGAGAACCCAGATGTTTTGTTGGATAGAATAGATGCACCTACTGTAATGGTGAGGGGATAAAAATAGAATAGTGGGAAGCATCACGATAAGGGTTTGCATATGAAGAAATATTTTATGGGTCATGAAATGTGAGCTTAACTAAGAAAGCATGACTTGATAAGGTGTTTATTAAAATTTATAGGTTGTTTGGTGAGTAGGAAGTAGAAGAATAAAACCTGGCACATTTGCAAGGTAGCAAAGGAAACCCAATCTAGACCATTTTAATCTAAGAAATGTGACTATTATGGATTATGATAATTTTAAGTGAGTGACACAAGCTAGTAGTAAAAATAAAACAAAAGGATTTGGGACTTATAGTGGAGCTCATTTGAATTCTAGTTAGAACTATATATTATAGTCCTCAAAACCTAGTCATGATCCAACCAAGGTTGCAATAATTTGTAGAAAATTGTGTGTACATTCTAAACTTCTCATGACATTTACTAAATCATAAGACAAGAAGCTATTATACTTACCTGTAAAAGAAAATTTACAATCAAGAACACAAATAATAAAAATTCATTAAGATTAAACACACATACACAAATAATTATCTAAGAGAAAGCAACTACACAAAACACCTTACTATCTGTACTTCATTAATCAAATAATCTAGATGAATACAATATGCTTGCTCAAGATTTATCACAACCTGCATATGTATCTTCTATCCTCTTCCTGAATTCCTGAACTTAACCAATACTTAGCCAATTTTTCAAGCCTCGAAGCTCATATTTCCTTTTCACTATTCATTGAGGAATTAGACCGTATTTTTTTGGGAAATTTCTCAATTGGATTGAGAAATTCCTGTAGGCCCAGCCTTTAACTACATGCACCACCTGCACAACTTGGATTATTTTACAACAAATAGTACACTGCGGTTGAATTCCAGTCTCAACTGTGTAACTTGAATTATCTATGTGCATCAATTATTTTGGGTTGATTGATCAGTTAACTAGATGACCACTGAGTGCGATTGAAGTTACATTGCACAACTTAACCTTCCACTGGATTCTCCAACAGTTGGAACTATGTTAACTAAAAATAACTCAACTTAACGTAAATAGATTTCTGGAACTTATAAATCAATCATATTTAGCTAAACTCAATTGTCTCCAACTCTAATTAACTAATTTAATTGAGTGAAAAAATCCATGTCACCTCAGTTAACTACCTCCAAGTATTCTATTGAATTTGAAATTCAAATTTTAATCTAGTTTGACCAAGGAAAAGTCAAAACTAGATTTTCTTGCTATATTTCCAACACTCCCTCTGAGAAAGAAAGGGATTATCAGATATCCCAATCATACTTCTATGGAACTTGAATTTACCTCTTCAAAAATATTTTGTCCAAATGTTTCTGTCCTATTCCTTTGTTGGAATGCACTACAATAATATGATCCACCTTTTCACATAATATTGCAGATGGTGGTACTAGATATCTATGTGCTTGGATCAATCATGAAACATAAGATTTTAAAAGAGCTTGTTGCAAATCTGATTATCACAATAAATCACTATAGGATTCATCATCTGACCAAATAACCCAACAAAAATATTTATCATCAAGATCACCTCACATGTTGCCTGACTGATCTCCATGTACTCTTCTTTTGTCGAGTTTAGTGCCACAAATCTTTGCTTCCTTTTGTACCAAGAAACCACTACAGATGCAACACTGAAAATTCCTCCTGATGTGCTCTTTCGGTTTGGTGGAATCCCCACCTAATGTTCATATGTGAAGCATCATATCTTCACTCCCTCTATCTATTTGTACAAATGTCCAAATTGATTAGTGCCTTCGAGGTACTGTAGAACTTGTTTCACAGCCCTCCAAAATAATTTTGTGAGTCGAACCATGGCTTGGCTCAACTGGTTGACTACATAACACATGTATGATCATGTGTTCACAAGCTACATGAGTTACCCCACCAAATTATTGTACCTGGTAGGATCCACTTCCTCACCTAAAGTGGTATCCTCCTTCCTCTAGTTGGTCATTAGAGGAGTCTCCATGGGTTTTCATGTCCACGAGGAACTTTAAAATATGTAGTTCGAATACTTCGCTGAGAGACAATCAATTCCCCTTCTCCTTTCCATACTTCCAAACCAAGGAAATATTGCATGAGACACATGTCCTTCATTTTGAACTCTCTTGCAAGGTATTCCTTGCAAGACCAGATAAGGTCTTCATCACTGGTCAAAATGAAGTCATCAACATATAAAAAATAACTAAAAGTTTACCTTCTACCAAGATGTGGTAAATGTTTGCATCCTCTTCAAGTTTAGTGAGTCCCAGATAGGTGAGGTGGTTATCGATCCCGGTGTACCAAGCACAGGGTGCTTACTTCAAACCATACAATTCTCACCTGAGTCTGCACAAATGCAAATATCTGTTGAAGGTCTAAAATCCTTCAGGTTGTTCAATGTACAACTCCTCATCAATAAATCTATTGAGGAATTATATCTTCACATCCATCTAGTGGATATTCCACCCCACCTGTGCAGCGAGAGAAATAATTGATCTGATGGAAGAGTACCTTGCTACAGGAGAAAAGGTCTCTTTATAGTCAATCCCTTCAACCTTATAATACACCTTGGCCAAAAATTCGGCCTTGTGCATCTCTATGCTTTTATCTGCTACATTATTTAACTTGTAAAGCCATCTCGAACCTACTACTCATTTGTCTGTTAGTCTTGGGAAAACTTCCCAAACACTATTTCTCACAATGGAATCATATTCTTATACCATAACATCCACCCATATAGGCTTCTCTACTTCTTCCTCGAATGATGTCGGTTATATCTCTACTAGCTCAATCATAAGAGCCATTTAGATAGTGTACTGATACGGTGACCTCCTTTACATGCACTGTGATGTGGGTGCTCCTACATTCTCTCTATAATCCTTTAATAATTTGTTAGCTTGCTTGGTCCATTTCCTTCCTTCTTCGAATGTCTTTTCTTGAGTGGTTGCCTCCACCCTTTTATCCTCTTCTTGTGGTTTCTCCACAACTTCTTGAGGTCCTTACTTTGGAGTCAAAATCTATTGATCTACATGCAAATGAAGCTCCCTCTGAAGAGAACACCTCATTGCCTTTTCCTCATCAAAATTTACATCTCTACGAACAATTTCAATCCTGAGAGATGGAAGGTACACACGATAGTTTTGATGTGTATCAGGTTTCCCCACAAATATCACAACTGTGATTTTGGCTATAGATTTTTCCTTAGTTCCTTGGATACATGGAAATATACTAATCCTCCAAATATCATGAAGTGTGAAACATATAGTTTCTTCCCTGAAAAATATTCTCCTGGTGTACTCATCCCAAGAATCCGATGAATACTCATGTTCTACAAATATCCCATTTTGTTGCATACTTTGGCCCACAAGTGCAGAGGTAGGTCCTCATCATGCAACATCACCCTTTCTTCTCCCACAATATTTTTTCTCTTCCTCTTAGTCACCCCATTGTGTTGTAGGTTGTGGGGTGTTTTCAAATCCCATCGAATGCCTTCCTTTGCATAGAAATATTTAAAATCATTCGAGACGTTCTCAGCACATTTATCACTCTTGAGAGCCTTTGCTTTCTTGCCAGATTCATTCTAAAAAAATGCTTTAAATTAAAAAAAACTTGGAAATGTCTAGAATTTATTCTCCATGATTAAAATCCAACACATTGTTGGCATTATGATGTAATATGTTGTCCTTGATGGCAACCTATTTGTTGAATATGTAAACTTGATATATCTACAATCTAGTTCAGATGTGACATAGAAACGAATTCCAGTCAGTGAAAGAGGAATTATGAAGGTAAATTTTCCAGAAATATATGAATGTTTGATGAAGGGAACCCATGTAAACCGACAGTTTCAATGAATTCAAGTTGTGTATACATCCATTGCATTTTTTGTGAAGAAAATTCACGTGTACACGCGAGTAGAAAGAAGAAAAGTCGTGTATGATTTGACACACTAATTTTAACAATACCAAGGATATTTACTATGGTATTATCCCACAACATTGAGCGCAGTAATGACTATTTGATCTCGTCCAAGAATACCACTGATACTTTTGTGGCTTTCTTCTCATGGTATTGGCTAAGGCTCAAACTATATAAGGAGGAGAAGATCATAGTGCAAGTGGGTATGTCAATAAGAATTGAATGAATACTTCATTTTGAAGTATATCTCCATGGATTGGGCTATATTTAGTAGATATATTTTTTATTTTGATGCACTTATGAATACAATAATGGATCAAGATATTTAGACCTAAAATGACTATGTATTTTCATGATTTGTTTGAGTTTTTTAGATTGGTGGTCTGGTTCATAATTGGTGAAGTAAATGATATGATATTAGAAAGTTTGTTTCTATCATGTATTTTCTAATCATGTAATATTTACAAATCTATACGTTGGTTCGTCAGGGTGAAAGTGTGTATACCCATAGGTTCGTTTAGAAAAAGGCGCGTATGGAAGTTAGGGTTTTTCTGAAGATTGCTGAGGAAAATGTCTGATCATTTCTACTATGTTTCTGTTGTCTTGTCAATGAAGTATTCATCTAGATATAAATTGTGTTTAATATTGTTTATACTGCTATTTGATTATGTATAAATGATTAGTGACTGGCTGATTGAGAATGATGAGTGATGTAGATTGTTTAAGGATTATGTACATCTGAAAAGAAATGTATCTGAATATCTCATATCTGTTCTGAATCTAGACAGAACTCTAATTTATCAATATATAAAGATCTATATAGAGGTTCACCCATAGGAAAGCACACGTTTACATGTAGGATGAAGTAATTAAAGTAGTGTATACAATTGGTTTTATGAATGATCAAGGTTGAAGTTGATTCTGCATGTTAATACAAAATTCTAGGTTTAATGTTGTGATCTAGTTATAGTGATCTCACTGTTCTATTTATTGGTTGATAGCTATTAATGTTGATCTCCAAATTATGTTGTGTTGAATCTATTGGATCTAGTGTGAAAACTTATGAAACATGGTCAACAATGGTTCTGAGGGTAGAACCCTTCAGTGTGGAAGTCAAAGCTTCCTGCCAGTAGAATTTGGTGATCAATTTAGGGGGTTCAAGCTCCTTTCCAGTAGTGGCTAGTAAACAAGATCAGGGGGTTGAAGAAACCTTTCAATAATAGCTGGAAAATGAGAGAAGGTTGTAGCCTTCGATAGGTGGGTGCCCACGTACTGGTATGAGTCTCCATCAATACAACATTGTAAGTAGTTTTTTATATAACAAATATTGAAGAGAGAGATCACAACATCGATGGTTTTCTCCCGACTTGGGTTTCCACCTTAAATCTTGGTGTTCATGTGTGATGTCTTTTGTGTAATGATTTAATATGTTATTAATGCACATATATACTGCTTAAATGTCTAATGCATAACTGATGATCTGGAATAAGTAAATTTTTTGAAGATTTATTTTAACATTAAAGTTATCTAGGTATATCCATGTTTCCTTTACAAAAGGCACGTGCATATGCTATTTTCACTAATTAGAGTCACATATATAAATCAATAAAATGAAAATAGAATATTATGGTTATTGTAAACACTGATTGACCCCCCCTCTCGATATTTTTCCCAACAATTGGAATCAGAGTAGGTCCTTCTAAAGAAGCTTAATCACTAGAAGGAAGATCATCCAAGATGAGAAATCATGATGCTACAACATCTATAAGACCACCACTCTTCAATGGAAACAATTTAATCTTCTGGAAGGCAAGAACACAATCTTATCGACAGTCTCTTGGAGCAGATGTTTGGGCAATAGTTGAAGACAGTTACCAATATCCAGCTATAGTTCCAATAGATCTAGCAGGAAGGAATAAATATGAAACCAATGCAAAGGATTTCAATGCATTGTTGGGAAGTCTAACCGAATCAAAAATTTTCAAACTTATGTAGTTAAATACAACAAAGGATATATGGGACAAAATCATTCCGAGCTATGAAGGTGATGCCAAGGTAAAAATTACTAAACTCCAATATCTTAGAATTGAATATGAAAATATCAAAATGCATAATGATGAAAGTATTACTAGTTTATTTTTGCTTCTAGATGAGATCATAAACCGTATGATAAATTTGGGTGAAGACATAACAGACACAACTTTAGTAGAGAAAATATTAAGATATTTAACTCTTAAATTCGAGTCAAAAGTGTCTGCTATTGAATAGAAGTAGGATCTACAAAATCTTATTCTCTGCTTTTGAAATGAGAAAAGGAGATTCGTCTAAAGTCAAAGGAGTTTCTTTTAGAGCTATTGCAAAAGGAAAGGATAAGGAATACCAACAATAATCAATGTATGTATCAGAAGACAATGAGGTAAATTTTGTAAAGAAACTTCAACTTGGTGCTGGTAGGTTCAGAGGTAAGCTTCCCTTCAAATATTTTTCTTTTGGAAGAGTGGGTCATTATGATGCTAAATGTCCTCATAAAGATAATCACGATAAGGGAAAATATGTAGAAAAAGGAAATAGGAGATGATTTTTCAATATAAAATGTTACTATACTCATGAATATATGGATGGTTTGTCAAATAGTGAAGAAGGAGAATCTAATCAAGATATTAGACTTCTCATGCCAATTGAAAAAGACACTAGTGAGGATAAAGATACTTTTGTGGATTCTTTAGAAGAAAAAGATTTTATTGAAGAAATCACTCAACTCAAAATACGCTTGGAAGAGAAAAAAATAGCCATAAATACTCTAAAGAATTAACTCATAGAAAAGGAGAAGCACAATGAGAAATTATAATGTGAAATAGTAAGTCTAAGAAAGGAACTTAAGAAAGTAAAAACTCTAAATCTTAGATTTTCTAAGGGATATGAAACCTTAGATGAAATTATCAAGGTTCAACGCTCTCCTCTTATGAAGACATGTACTGTATATATTGGCGAAGCTTCTCAGTCAGAAAAATCCTTGGCTACAAGCTATCTAAATGCAGCAAAATCCAACCAGCAAAGCTTCATCACCCAGCAAAAGAACAAAGACAATGTTTAGGTAAAGCATGATCATTCAAATTCAAGGATGAACAATAAGAAAAATATTAGCCAAAAGGTAAACAACACTAGAAGGTTCTATGATCGAAAAAATTTATACTTTAATGTAAAATATTTCTCATGTCATAATTTTCATCACAAAGTGGCTCAATGTGTTGCATACAAAACCATCATGACCATAGAAGAAAGAAAGTAAATAAATGAGACAAGAATAAAGAAGAACACTTATAACAATTTCTATCATCTTCAAGATGAAATTGAATGTTCATTTTACAATAACTTTGGACATGAGGAATCAGAATGTAGGAGAAAGATTCAGCCAAAAGAACAAATATCCACAAGTTCGAAGGTATGGAGAAGGAAGGACTTATAGTTCTAAAGTTTTGGAATAGATTTATTTGTAGAAGGAGAAGAAAATCAATGTTACATTAATATTGTATGTTCAAAACACATGAGAGGTCATAAATATTAGCTTATTTCATACAATGCATTAGGGAAAGAAAAGAATGTTACTTTTGGAAATGACTCTCCAGCTATCATGAAGGGTAAATGATTTGTTTTCCTAAAAGAAAAGGTTAAATCTAACAATGTTATGTATATTGATGGAGTAAAGCATAAATTTTTTAGTGTTAGTCAAATGTATGACCAAGGAAATGAAGTTGTCTTCATATCAAAGGAGTGTGTGGTACATGAACTTGACACCAGAAAAGTTGTAATAAAAGGAACAAGAACATCAAGAAATATGTACATATTGAAAGGTGGCCAAGAAGAATTTTATCTAGGCAAATCTACAGAAAATTGGTTATGGCACAGAATATTGGGACATATGATCTTTTCTCAAATAAGCAAATCAAGCAGGCTCAAAGCGGTTCGTGATCTGCCCAATATTACTTTACTAGAAAGTACCATATGCAAGTCATGCTAGTTTGGTAAGCAGACCAGGGTTCAATTTAATGCCAAAGAACGATCAACAAGTAAGCCTCTTGAACTTATACATAGTCATATTTGTGGACCTGTTAGGAAAAAGCCACCTCGTGGATAGAAATATGATATCTTATTCATTGATGAATTTTCTAGAATGTGTTGGATCTGTTTATTGAAACATAATGATGAATCATTTGAAAAATTTAAGGTCTTCAAAGCTTTAGTTGAAAATGAATTAGATCTAGAACTCAAATGTGTTAGATATGGCCGAGGAGGAGAATATATATCAAATGAATTGTTTGATTTTTGTGAACAATATGGAATAAATAGATACTTTTATGTAGCTGGAACTTCCCAAAAAATGGCATGGCAGAAAGAATGAATAGAACTATTCAGAAAATGGCTCATGCTATGCTTGATGAATCTGGGACTCCAGACACCTTTAGGGGTAAAGCTGCTTATACTCCAGTAAATATTCTCAAAAAAGCTCATGTTGATGTAAATAGTGATAAAACTCCTTATGAACTCAGGTATGGTAATAGTCCCACTATGAAACTTTTTAAAGTTTTTGGAAGCAAATGTTATATCAAAATTAATGACGAAAAACTTGGTAGTTTTTAACCTAGAGCAGATGAAGGAATACTTCTTTGTTACTCATCTAGATGTAAAGCATACAAATGCTACAATAAGAGACTTTGAAATATTGTTGAATGTATTGATGTTGTGATTGATGAATCTCTCGCAGCTCCCAAAAGGGAGATAACAATAAATGAGGATGATGATGATTTTTTCCCCTCATTAAATCACAATGATAGAGAAGAAGAACCTAATGAAGCATCAGAATAAAATACATCAGAAAGAGAAAAGGCTCCATCTAGGTAAGTTCAAAAGAATCATCCAGAATATCAAATTTTGGGATAAAAGGAACCATGCGTACAAACAAGAAGAACACTTCTAGGAACTCCTAGTTATCTAGCACTATTATCCACAATTTAACTAGAGAATGCAAATCAAGCTAGTAAAGATTAATGTTGGATTAAGGCCATGAATCAAAGAACTAGATCAAATTGAAAAGAATAATACTTGGGAATTGGTTCCAAGACCTCATGATAAAAATGATATTGGAATAAAGTGGATATTCAAAAATATGTTAAATGTAAATGGAGATGTAATTAGGAACAAATCTATACTTCTTTGTAAGGGATATGCTCAACAAGAAGGTATATACTTTGAAGAAACATTTGCACTAGTATCTAGACTTGAATCCGTAATAATGTTTGTTTCATTTTCAACTTTTCAACAATTTAAGGTTTATCAAATGGATGTAAAATCTACTTTCCTTAACGGTGATGTGGAAGAAGAAGTTTATATATAACAACCAAAAGGATTCATTCTGGGAAATGATGAAATTTTTTTTTCTAAACTTAAAAAATCCCTATATGGTCTAAAACAAGCCCCATGGGCATGGTACTATCGTCTTGAAAAATATCTTTAACAAAAAGGTTTCACAAAAGGATCCGCAACAGTAACTTATACAAAAAATTGAGGATGATAAACTGTTAATTACTCTTTTTTATGTTGATGATATCATTTTTGGGAGTAATTAAGAATCCATGAGTCTAAAATTCTCTTCACTTATGCAGCAGGAATTTGAAATGTCTTTACTTGGGGAACTAACATATTTTCTTGGCTTACAAGTGCAATAAGGAAAAGATGGAATCTTTCTCTCACAAGAAAAATATCTCAAGTAGATTCTGAAGAATTGTGGGATGGAAGAGTGCAAAACTATGAGCACTCCAATGGTGACGGGATGTAACCTTAGTTCTCATGATGATTATCCTATGGTAAACCAACCCGAGTATGGATCTATGATTGGAAGTTTGCTTTATCTAACAGATATTAGACCAGATATCATGCATGCAATTGGGATTGTTGGAAAATTCCAAGCCAATCCAAAGGAGTCACACCTTCATGCCGTAAAAAGAATATTCAAATATCTACAAGGAACTGAAGATTTTGGTTTATGGTATCCCAAGAATGTTGATGTTTCTCTTCATGCTTACATAGATGCAGACTGGGTTCGAAATGTTGATGACTGGAAAATCACTAGTGGAGGTGCATTTTACATGGGGCCCTAATTAATATCCTTGTTCATAAAAAAACAAAGTTCCATTGCCTTATCTACAACAACAGTGGAATATGTGGCTATTGCATCATGTTGCACACAAATTCCTTGGATGATGCATACATTACAAGATATAAAAATTAAATATTTTACTCCCATCTCCATCCTATGTGATAATACCAGTTCCATCAGTATCTTGAAAAATCCTATTATGAATTCCAAAACCAAGCACATTCCTATCAAGTATCACTTTTTCTGAGAACAAGTGCTTACGAAAAAGGTTAAATTGGAGTATGTTCCCTCTAAAGAACAAGTTCCTGGCATATTTAATAAACCTCTTCCCAGAGAAGCATTTGAATATCTCATACTGAAGCTGGGAGTTGTCTTTGCCTCACTGATATAATCTGTTTGATTTCAGAAGATTAAATTTGGTACATAGGTTTTGTGACATGTAGTCACGTATATACGTGAGTTTCTCTCTATACAGTCGCGTATGGATCTTTTTGTTATAAAATCTGTGAGTCAAACTTCATAACAGTATTTTTCATATATGGTTTGGATTTTTTTCTTAGGTTTTGACGGGATGCACAGGTTTAGGGGGAGCACTAGCATTACTATCTATAATGCATTGTTGGCATTTTGTTAGTTACTAAAATCTGTTCGATGATATATCTCTATTGAGTACCGTTGTTCTTGGTTATAAATTCATATTTGTAATTTGATGTAAAGGTCATGTTGAGACCTATGATGTAAAGATTGTCATATTCAATCATTTTTGTAAACTCACTTGCCTGGGTGCTTGAGTGAAATATGTAACCGCACTTGGTTGGGTAATTTATGTATGTATGCGTCATTGGTGATAGGAAAAGGTTATAGAGTCTTGAAAATATGTTTTAAAGCTTCAACATGTGTTCAGAGGGAGTGTGGTTTGTATAGTGCAGTGCAGATATCAGCATTGTTGTATCAGTTCACCCTTTTCTCTTGATCTCAAAGGGGGAGAGTGACTTGGTATTCGAATAATTATATGTTGTGGTGATCAAACACCAACATTGTTGCCATAAAGTCCAAAGGGGGAGGTTTTTGGCATTATGATTTAATATGTTGTCCTTTATGGAAAACTATTTGTTGAAGATGTAAACTTGATGTATCTGCAGGCTAGTTTAGATGTGACAGATAAAGGAATTCCAGTCAGTGACAGAGGAATGATGAAGGTAAAGTTTCAATAATTATGCACAAGATTGATTAATGGAACTCGCGTATAGCCACAGGTTCAATGAAGCCAAGTAATGTATACATCTAGAATTAGTGTATACACATTTTTGTGAAGAAAATTCACATGTACATGCAGGTATGAAGAAGCAAAGCCGCATATGAGTTGCAACACTAATTTTAACAATAAAATACCAGGGGTATTTAATATGGTATTAGCCCACAGTATTGATCAAAGTAATGGATATTTGATCCTGTCCAAGAATACCACTAGCACTTGTGTGGTTTTTGGCTCATGGTATTGGCTAAGGCTCGAACTATATAAGTAGGAGAAGAACATAGTGCAAGTGGGTATGTGAATGAGAATTGAATGAATAATTTAGCCTGAAGTATATATGCATGGATTGGGCTATATTAAATAGATAGATATGATATTTTGATGCACTCATGAATACAATAATGGATCAGGATCCTTAGACTTGAAATGACTATTTATTTGCATGGTTTGTTTATGAGTTGTTTAGATCGGTGGTCTGGCGCATAATTGTTGAAGTAAATGATATGATCTAAGTAAGTTTTCTTCTTTGAAGTATTGCACACTATTGTAATATTTACATATCTATAAGTTGGTTCATCACGGTGAAAGCGCGTATACCCACGAGTTCATTTCAGCAAAGGCGCATATGGAAGTTAGGGTTTTTCTGAAGATTGCTGAAGAAAATGTTTGATCATGTATGTTGTGTTTATGTTGTCTGCCAATGAAATATCTTTGTAGATCTTGATTTTTTTTAATATTGTTTATGCTACTATTTGATTATGTATAAATGATCAATGACTGGTTGATTGAGAATGATGGGTGTTGCTGACAGTTTAAGGATTTTGTAGATATGAAAAAATGTATCTGAATATCTCTGATTTGCTCAATGTATAGACATAGCTCTAATTTATCAGTATATAAAGATATATATGCATGTTCATCCTTAGAAAAGCACGTATACATGCATGTTGCACTAAGTAAAGTAGCGTATACAATTGGTTTTATGAATGATCAGGGTTGAAGTTGATTCTGCATGTCAATACAGAAATCTGGGTTTAGTGTTTTGATCTTGTTACAATGATCTCACTATTTTGTTTATTGGTTGATGGCTATTAGTGTTGATCTCCAAATTATGTTGTGTTGAATTTGTTTGATCCAGTGTGAAAATTTATCAAACGTGGTCTCTAGTGGTTCTGATGGTAGACGCCTTCAGTGTGGAAGTTAAAGCATCTTTCCTGTAGAAGCTAGTGATCAGTTCAGCGGGTTGAAGCTCCTTTCCAGTAGTGGCTAGTAAACAAGATCAAGGGGTTGGAGCTCCCTTCCAGTAGCAGCTAGAAAATGAGAGAAGGTTGCAGCCTTTTGCAGGTGGGTGCCTGCATACTGGTATGAGTCTGCATCACTACCACATTATAAGCAGCTTTCTATATAATAAATATTGAAGACGGAGACGGCAATAGTGGTGGTTTTCTCCCGAGTTGGGTTTCCACATTAAATATTGGTGTTCATGTGTGATGTATTTTGTGTGATGATTCAATATTTTATTACTGCACATATCGACTGCTTTAATGTCCTATCCATAACTAATGATCGGAATAAGTAATGTTTCTCAAGAATTATATGAACATTAAAGTTATCTGGGTGTATTCATGTTTCCTTTACAAAATCCACGTGCATATACTAGTTGGACGAATTAGAGTCGCATATAGAAATCATTAAAATGAAAAGAACAAATTTTAATTATTGTAAATACTGATTGACCCCCACCCCCCCCCCCCCCCCTCTCAGTATTTTTCCCAACACACATATGTGAGAAATCATTTAAAATATAACATAATACTTATGCTTGGAGGTGGAGGCTATCGAGGAAGGTCCACACACATCAGAGTGGATCCTTTCAAGGATTACATGCACCCTGATCTCCCGATAATTGAAGGTGTCTTTTGTGTTCTTCCCCAACGTACACCATTTTCATGTATTATGCTGTTATAGTGGTCTTTGGTGATTCTGTGGTGATATGCTACATTATCTTCAAATATCCATGATGCAAATGGCCAATTCTTCTATTCCATAATTTTCCAAGATCTCAGCTTTGAAGTGTCTCCACCTTTGTACTCGAAGAAACACAATATTTTAGATCTAGTTTATAGAGGTTCTCCACTTGAACCCCAATCTGCTCCACATATCCCATGGTGGTGTCTTACAAATTCTTTTCCTTTGCTAAATATCACATCGTAGCCACGATATTCCAACACCGCAACAGAAAATAAGTTCTTCGTTAGACCATGTACAAATATCACATCCTTGAGCTTGAGAGGGGAGACTGAATCCCTATGAAAGGTGATTGTTCTGATTTTTTTCGCGATGTACTTTCCATCATCCCCCATATTGATGTGCATCTAGAGATATTTCTCCTCTAGGTCACTAAAAAAAATATTTGTTCTTCATGATATGGAACGAGGCACCACTGTCAAGATACCATACAATTCCCATTACTATGCTTGCCATGCATGAAATGTGGGTGAATTAAATTTTTAATTTTGAAGATAAATCTTCACTTTCATCTCTTCCTTAGGTCTTCTTTCTTGTCTTCTTGTGTGGGAATTTTGTGGCATAATGCTTGAATTCATAACAGTGAAATAATTTGATTATGGACAAGTCTTTCTTTTTTCCCCATTGACTAGATTCTACTTTGGACTAGGATTTATTCCATTTCCTTTTCTTTTACTTTCCATATAAGGCATAATTCTCCTCATCCTCTCCCTTATATGAAGTCCCATATCTGGTATTCCTCCTTATGTCTCCCGATACTAGATTATACCGTAATCTCTCTCAGCCTGGTAGTTTCTCTCTACAATTTACCGAATCTTGATAACTATGCTAGATTTTGGGAAGGCACAAAAGGGATAGATATACCAAGTCTTCTTGATGGACATTAACACTGACCCCACCAATTTCATCACGACGCTGTTTAAAATTTCTCAGGTACTGTGGAATTATGTAATTCTTTTGCATCATGATTCTTTGAAATTTGTCCTTAAGTGACATATTCCCATGCTCACTATTATTATCAAAAAAACCTATCATTTTTTTCCACATTACAAATGATGAGCCTTAGTATTGCAACAAGAGTGTTGCAACTCTCAAGGCTACAACCATTAACTATCAACCAAGGGTTCGTACAAACTTAAGAGGTATCGACACTATATGTGAAGCATACAACGTGTCCTTATTTTGTTAATATGATGTAATGGAGTGAAGCTAATGAAATCAAAGCCTAAAATAATTTCAAAAATGGACGTGTTTCTTGGAAAACAAATTAATCCTAGGCAAGAACAAATATTTGTAATTGAAATCCTAAAAGCATGAATTCAAATAAATAGGCGTAATATACTTTGCAAAAGTGAATGTCCTAAGTGTTGTTTATTCTTCCTCAATCATAGATTTGGATCCTAAGAGTCATGATTCAATCCCAAGAAACAAAAACCAACCTTTGGGAGAAAATTTGTTTGAGTTAATACGAGTTACAAGAGTGTTATAGGAAGTCTTTTTTTTTCTACAAGATGTTATGTTTTGGAGATAACTCATCGAATGACCAACTAAATAAAATTGAATTGGGATGGGAAAAATTTTGTTATTAAGTATGAGGCCTTGGATCTCCATTTCAATTGGAATCACTCCAAAATACCCCTGTTCACATGTGCTAAGAAATAACAAAAATTTACTACTCTAATATCTCGAAATTTAAAAACTAGTGAGCTAGTTAATCTACAAAATTCCTAACCTAATCAAGTGAAAATAAAATGGGGTAAACGTTGTTATTAAACTTAATATTATTATGAAATAATTGAAGTGGAATCAATAAAAATGAATCTCATTATCCCCTTCTAAAAAATACCATAAATTTACAACTATTTCGCTACAAGGCATTTCCAGAAATCTTATATTCGTGAACTAGTAACCAAATCCAAGCAGCTTAATGATTAAGATGACCTTAAGAAGTTATTATAAGGATGAATAATTATTTTTAACCTATTAAAAACCTATAAAGAACTCAATTAAATCATTTAACTCAATCCTACAGCAAGAAATGAAATAATACGAAATACATAAATATTCATTTAAACAAAAAAAAAAGAGAAGTATGTGAATAAGAAGTTAAAATAACATAAAGAAATTATGCAAGAGAGATGTAAGGCTCCTTGTATGGCCAAGCCCGAGGAGGAATCGGATTCATATGGAAGAAACCAAGCCTTATAAGCTAAAAATGACACCAATATTCATTATTGAATTAGTCCAACTACATCTCTGCAACTAAAGAAAGTGGAGCTACTAAACAGAAATTTTTCTCCACAATAAGACTAACCAATACATTCCCCTAGAGGCCAATTAGAATTGGTACTTATAAAAAATGATGAGGAAGCATTCCCCTTGAAAGGATGAAGCTTTCCCCTCCAAAATCCCTCAAATAGTGGATATGGTTCCCAGCACTAGGAGTTTGCAGTAAATGACAGGGAACACATTCCTACATTTTTTCAATAATCAAAGTTCTAGAATATCTCTAGAATTTCTCAATAATTTCTTGATATTTTTTTAATTTATTTTCCAATCTTGGTCCTCCAGCAGTAGGGAGCATGTCCCTAAATTATCTCTTTCTCCAAATCTTCATAATCTGCCCAATATTCTCACAATATTCTACAAAAATTAATAATATTAGGCATAGATATGAAATTATCTTTGAACCTTCATAATGAACATATTAAAGTTAAAAATATGTCATCTAATCAAAAAATATATATTTAATGTGCTGAAGGATGGTCATATGGGCCTTAACTTATGTCTAATTTGGAGGCCCATCATACCCCCCTACTTAACATGTTTCTCATCCTCTGAGCAACTTAGTGACATAATTGTGCCACCTTCATGGCCCTGCTGGCCTCTCTCTTATACATTCCTCAGTCCTTTCTCTTAAGAGTTTTTTTTGTAGGTTCTGCAAGGACAAAAAAATAAAATGTATTTGTTCTTTTCATGATTTTTTAAGAGTTGTTCGACCACACGAACAAAACTTCCCTCTTTGAAAGTGAACTCTGTTGGCTTGCAGGTCTATTGAAATCATACCCTCTCCCTTGACATCTTCATTACATTTTCACACTTTTTCCCAAATCTGTTTTTGTATAAATAAATCACGGTGTTTATAGATACCATTATCCTACCCTTTTCCCATTCCACAAGATGTATTCTTAGATAATTTTCAGTTTGGAAAGGTATTCTACATCATTTTCCAACCTCCTAATACCTTTTTCCATCATTTGGACATCTCTGAACCCCTCAAAACAACCTTGGATATGATTGTTTAGTAACTCAGATCATCATGTAGTAGACTTGTAACAAACATGTGGCATTATGTAGCACATCAAAAAATATATCACATCTTAACCAAATTTCCACATTAAGCTTAAATTTTTCCTCTTACATTTCTATAACATCTTCTAGGCCTTGGATACAAGCTAGAAAGAGAATATAGACCTCTTGAAAAACAACTTTTCATAAATGTGGTTTGAGTTCTATTTTTATGGTGAATTCCTTCTTGCCTTTTCTTTCCTTATTCTTCTCTTTTTTTAGCCTTCTTCTTGGATCTGGAATTTGTATGGCTAGATCCAACCCCCATAGTCTTCAATACAAATTTCCAAAGTTGGAAAGTAAATTATCTATTTCTCCTACAATTTTTAGATATTTCTGTGTAATGAGGTTTTTTAAGACAAAGGAAAATTGAACAATTTTCATGCTCACCCAAAAACAAGCAGTTCCCTTTATTATCAAGCTAAATTCAGAGGAAACATCCACATTTCATTTATTTCATTTTTAAACTTTTATCAGATGTCTCTCATAGGTTCTACCAATGAAAAAAATGAAAATTTTGCAGGCTTCTTGTCCACATATAACAAAGATAAATATGTATCTACCCTTCCTTTTGAAGTTTTCTTTCAAATCCTAGGGTTTGGGGGTGAAATTCCTTAAAATAAGGGTCTTTTGCAACAAATTCTGTCTTCCTGTAGGCCATCTTTGTTTTTTCCTGTAGCAGTCGTGGTTTTCCTGTAGTAGCCATGGCTGATCCCAAAGCACATTCAAATAAAATCTATATCTCTATTGTAGAATCCTATACAACCCCTGGTAGCATCTACCTCGACCTCTGATTCCTTAATGAGCCTATATAACTATTTTGGGAATGAGCTTCGGTACATATGAATTTGATCCTTGTTCTTTTATTTTATTTTATTTTCTTCTCTGTTAGCAGGCTTGATGCACTTGGTGATTTGGTCCAATTTATTCATAATTATCACTTTCCATCATTTGTATTTTCCACACTGCATGAGTGAGTGAGTTAGTTGCGCTTAACTGGGTGATGGTGGCCAAGACCACTGACCTTTAATTAGCTTATAAAACCTCATCTATAATGCATTTGACAACAAATTTCAAACTATAACACTCTTAGTAGAAGAGGTAAAGAATATTTCATACTTGTACCTACATGTGATATCGATTTACTGGAGATGTTTTCATGATAGATTTGGATTTTGGTGATAGCCATGGATATTTTTCTCTTGTTGTGTTTTTTCATGTCTTTTCTAAGTGAGAAGTTTGTTTTTGAGTAAGATTCTTAACATTTTTCTTTGTTTTTCCTTCTTGCAAGTGCTGCATGCAGGTCTTTGGGTGCCTTTTCTGGTGTGCTTATCCTCTTAGAGTCTATTGGTGATCATTGAGGCCATTTCCATCAACTTATCCTCATATTTTGATCTTGTTGTGCCCTGTAGAAGTTTGCTACAGAAAACATTTCAACTTCCTATAGCAGTCTCTTCTCTTCTTCTTGGGGGCTCCAGATTTCTTAGAGATGAAGGATAATGATAAATGGAGGTTAGGGATGGATTTATGGAGTGATTGGAGTGATGGAGAGGTGAAGGAAGAGGTCCCATGTCAAGGAATATGTGGTCTAGCGGCTAGTGGTGAAACATAGGGTTTAGAGAGTGAATCCTTGTGCATGGAGTGAAGTGATTGTTAGGAGTGTTAGGTATAGAAAAAAAAACAATTCTCATGCTATTTTTTAAGTTTATAAGCCCTTTAGAGAGCTAATTGTCTCGCACATAAGTTTCATATGGCAGCTACAAGACTTCCTGTAGCACTATAGGAATCTTGTAGCCGTTCAGGACAACCCCTTGTAGCAAACTTTTTCTAGCCATATCTCTCAAAAGGTTGTCTATTTTTACTTAAAATATTCAGATAATGTTACCATAATCGTTATGCACCTCCCCATTAAACATCTCGACCATGGTATGCACTAATCTCGAGAAAATTTAAAAATGGTTGTAGGTGATGGAGGTTGATTTCTTACAAAATGTACACCATAAATTGTTGAAATTGCTTGACCATGTTACCATAATATATATATGCATCTCTCCATGAAACATATTGGTAAATGGATGTACTGTTTCTGAGATATAACAAGAACAATTTTCTGCTAAAAACTAGGGCTTGTTGCAGCACAAATAGGGTTTCCTGTAGCATTTTAGGTAAATGAGGAAAATGAATGATAAAATCTTGGAAATGATGGGTGGATCTTGGAAATGAATGAGGGTGATGTATTGGCATGAACTTGGTCCTTTGGATCATATGAGAAAAGGAGGAAGAATTCCAATTTTGACTTCTTTTGACTAGGGTTTTGGACCAACTTTTTCTTTTGGTGCCAACTTGTTTTTGTGTTGCTTGCAAAGGTTGGAGAGCACCTGAATTCATTAGAGAGAGATACATGGTGCAAATACAATTTTTCTTCTCATTTTTTTTTTACTTTTTTTCTTTTTTCTTTAGGCCTACTAGCTTCCTCAATGTGGTTTTCAACTAGAAGGTATGCCTATGGGTCTCAAAGGAGGTTTTCACCTATGATGTTTTTTTCGATTAAATTTTTTTTTTCAAACCCATTGAATGCCTAATGGAGATTTTAAATCAGTGAGCCAATCTCAGGCATCTGAAAAAGAGGTTTTCACTTGAGATTTTATTCTTTTTCCTTTTTTCTCTTTTTCCACTTTTTTAATTTTTTCTATTCTACTCTACTTGTCAAAACAAAATCTCTTTGAAGTATAGGGATAATTCCAATGGAGCCATGTGCAAATCGATAGGAAAGATGTGAAAACTTGAAATATATGCTTTGGCATGTACCTGAATATTAGAGATGAATTGATTTTACTGATATTTTATCAAGTACTATTGTAGAAGCGTGTGTTGTTGCAAATTAATGATTTTATGAAACCATATTTCAATGTATCTTTGATTCCCTTGGTTTTCTTTCTCATTGGAGTCATTATTCATGTCTCCTTCTATCATGAAATTCAAATATTCCTCTCTTTTTTTATTATGGCTTTGAACACATGGAGGATATAATGGTGAATGTAATGTATCTTTATCAATCTCTTATTTTGATGTTTTCTCTTCATCAGGTGTAGCCCATGATTCTTTTGATGTCTGCTCTTCAGATGAATATTTTTCTTCTAGATATTGTCCTTAAATGAAATCAAGAGAATGTCTTTTTTGCAATACATTTCTTGAACTAATTTCAATACCATTTTTACCAAGAGGATATGTTTGGTAGTATTATACCTCAACATTGTAAGTCGGATAAGATACTTCATTGTGTGGGTTTTGAAATAGTCATACAAGTAGTTGAGTGGGAGTGGATATTTGAGATGGATGTGGTTTAGGTCATGGTGTTGGTGGAGGAATATGGTGGGGATAGCATCGAGTTGGGTGTGGAGGATATTTAAGATTTTTTTGATTTATCCCATAAGGTTCTTTCCAACCTTCTTGCCAAGACTGGTTTTTGGGTTGAGATGGCCAAGGTTAATAAGGAGGGAGTGTGTTTAAATGATTTTGAGATGGATGTGAATAATATTGAAATTGTGAAGTAGGTCCTTGCATCATATCAGGTTTAATATGCTTCAATGGTCTTCTTGTAACTACATAGCATAGCTTCTGTGCTGATTGAATTGCTCCATTGCCTTCTTGATAAACTTCCTTAAACCTTGGTAATGATGGAAAATATATAGTATCATATGATTATACATGGATACCACAAATATAAACATCTTAATTTTTCTCATTTTTCTTTATTAACATTTCTATTTGTTCAATGCTAATAATTTATGTTTTAAAGTTATCAAGAAATTTTTCAAGTTCATCTTGACTTACAAATGTTGATGTTGATTTACTCCCTTGTGTTTCCTCTTCATATGCACTTTCATGTTTTACAAATTTATTCAAATGATAATTGGTATAAATCTATTATCAAGGGACCAATCCACTCCTCCCTAATTTTTCTAAGAGGGTCTTTAGCATGTCAAATCCTAAATGATGTATTTTTTCCCTCTTAACATTATACATGAACCTCTCTATCAGATTTTCAAGGCTCTCATATTGTTTTATATTCATTCTAAAGACTCCTTATTTAATATCATGATCTTTATATTTTTATATAAATGTAGTTTTCATATCATTCCATGATCTTATTGAATTAGTACCTAAACTCATGAACCATTTAAGAGATCTACCCTTCAATGTTGCAGGAAACAATCTCAATTTTTGAGTTTTTAGTAAATAGCCATAATATTTACAAATTATTTAAAATTCAAAGAGAATGTTTTTCGCATCCTCTAACCTCATACCATGGATGTTGGGAAGGAAATATGGATGGATTCTCTTCATATGCACATTGACATCAATATTCTGAATGGGAAATCGAAGAGGACCTTATTCATTGTCATTGTCTCCATCCATTTCTTCTGCCTTTTCTACCACCTATTCCTCATCTACATGCAAAAGTGGATGGTGATGTGGTTCTTACTATACCATATGATCGAAGGGTGGGGGGGGGGGGGGGGGTGGTGTGGGGGGTTGGTGTTTAAGAAGTATTTTTAAATATTTTTTTGAATAAGAATGCTAATGCAATGCAATTTTCAGTTTTGAAATGAAATATTCCTAATGAATTTTTTTTTTTTTTTTTTTGCAGAAAGAAAATAAATGAATCAACTAGGAAAGAAAACAATGCATACTTTGACACCTCCCCAGAAATAGTGCCAAAACGTGATCAGCCTTAGTATTGCGAAAAGAATGCTACAACTCTCAAGGCTACCAACTTTAATTATCAACTTGGGGCTCGTACAAACTTAAGAGGTATCGACACTATATGTGCAACATACAATGTTTCCTATTTTTTATATGATGGAGTGGAGTGAATGTCATGAAATCAAATCCTAATATAATTTCTGAAATTTAAGTGTTGCTTTGAAAAAAAATTAATCCTAGGCAAGAATAGATATTTGTAATTGAAATCCTATGAGCATGAATTCAAATAAAAAGGCGTAACATACTTTGCGAAAATGAATGTCCTAAGTTGTGTTTATTCTTCCTAAATCATGTATTTGGATCCTAGGGGCCATGATTCAAGCCTAAGAGACAGAAACCAAGCTTTTGGAGCAAATTGGGTCGAGTTAATACATGTTAGAAGAGTGCTATAGGAAGTTTTGTTTTTGCTACAAGATGTTCTGTTTTGGAGATAATTCACAGAATGACCAAGTAAATCAAATGAAAATGGGATGGGAATTTTTTTATTATTAATTATGATTAATTAGGTCTCCATTCCAAGTGGAATAACTCCAAAATACTCATGTTCACATGTGTTAAAAAATAACAGAAAATTACTGCTCTAAAATATGGAAATTTAAGAACTAGTGAGCTAATTAATCTATAAAATGCATAACATAATCAAGTGAAAATGAAATGGGATAGATTTTGTTATTAAATTTAATATTATTATGACCAAATATAGGTGGAATAAAGTAAAATTAGTCTCATTAAACCTTTCTAAAAAATAGCGTAAGTTTACTACTATTTCGTTACAAGGCATTTCTAGAAATCTTGTACTCGTGAAATATTAACCAAATCCAACTGGCTTAATTATTAAGATGACCTTAAAAATTTATTCTAACGATGAATAATGATTTTTAATATATAAAAATCATACTAAAGAACTCACTTAAATCATTTAGCTCAATCCTACAACAACAAAATAAACAATACTGAATACAGAAATATGAAAAACAAAAATAAGAGATGTATGTAAAGAAGAAGTGAAAATAACATAAATAAATTGCTTAAGAGGTATATGAGGATCCTGGGATGGCCAAGCCCAAGGAGGACTCAGATTCCTATGGAAGAAACCAAGCCTTAGAATACAAAAATGACACCAATATTCATTATTGAATAAGTCCATGTACATCTATGTAACAGAAGAAAGTGGAGCTACTAAAAAACAAGTTTTCTCCACAATAAGACTAAAAAATAGATACCCCTAGAGGCCAATTCGAATTGGTACTTATAAAAAATGATGAGGAATCATTACCCTTGAAAGGAGGAAGCTTTCCCCTCCAAAATCCCTCAAATAGTTGATCTGGTTCCCAACACTAGTAGTTTGTAGTAAAGGATGGGGAACACATTCCTACATTTTTCCAATCATCGGAGTTCCAAAATCTCTCCCAAATTTCTCAAACATTTTGTGATATTTTGTTCATTTTTTTCGAATCTTTATCCTCTAGTAGTATGGTTAAAGTCCCTAAATTATCTCCTTCTCCAAATATTCATAATCTTCCCAATATTCTCACAATATTCTACAAAAATAAATAATATTAGGCACAGATATGAAATTATCTTTAAGCCTTCATAACGAAAATATTAAAGTTAAAAATATTTCATCTAATGCAAAAAGAGAGATTTAATGTGCTAAAGGATGGTCATATGGGCCTTAATTTTTGTCTAATCTGGAGGCCCATTAGTGAATGAAGTCTCTTTTCCATGGAGATTTGAGACAATATGATCCTATACTCCCTGCAATAATATTCTCCTCACTTTGACCACATCCTTCTTTCATTGAGCAATATTTTATGAATAAGATGTTTGGGGTTCTTCTGCATCAAACTTGATGTATTCTAGTAGCTCATTTTCATCCAATACTACCACCATGTGGTCCTTCCATATCACAAATTTTGTGGTTCATTCCAAAGGATACTAGAGCCTAATTCCATTGAAAGACATATTCTTAGTCCTCGAGAAAACCTGTAACATTGATATTAAAATTAAAATATTTTGGAAATAAAACATCAAAATGTCTTCTCTACTATGAAAATAACTTTGATACCATGAAGAAATTAGTGTGTAGATTCTAGACTACTCAGGAAATTTACTAAATCTCAAGACTAGAAGCTACTCTTCTAATGTGCGGAAGAAAATTCAGGATCGAGAAAAAAGATCATTAACATCCATCAATATTAAACACATATACAAAGAGATTTATCAAGGGGAAAGCAACTTCTTAAAACCCTTTACTATCTGTATTGAATTAATCAAAGAATTTGTATGAATAAAATATGTTTGCTCAAGCTCAGCATAACCTGCACCTATATCTTCTATCCTCTACTTGAATAACTGAACCTGACCAATACTTAGCCAACTTTTCAAGCCTCAAAAATATTATTTCCTTGTGTTTTTCATTGAAGAATTATCCCTTATTTTTCAGGGAAATTTATTAACTGGATTGTGTAGTCATTGTAGGCCCATCCTTTTACCACACACACTACATGTACAACTTAGATCAGCTTACAATTGATGATACACTGCCCTTGAACTCGAATCACAACTAGATAACTTGAATTCTCTACATGCGTTAGTTATATTAGGTTTATTAATTAGTTAACTGGATGACCACTGAGTGTGACTGAAGTTACACTACAGAACTTGACCTTCCACTAGTTTCTCCAATATTTTGAACTAGTTTAACTAGCAATAACTCAACATAACTGAAACAAATTTCTAGAAATTTGCAATAAATCATACTTAAATAAACTTATGTGTATCCAAATCTATTTAACTAAGGTAAGTTAGTGAAAAAATCCATGTCACCTAAGTTAACTACCTCCAAGTATTTTGCAGAAATTGAAATTCAAATTTTAATCTAGGTTGACCAAGGAAAAGTCAAAACTATATTTTCTTGCTTCATTTTCAATATAATTCATCTTTCTCCATATGTCAATGTGTGGCATGACTATATAAAAGGTTAATTCTACATTTCATCTCCTTGACTTTCTTAGGAAACATAACAATTATGTAGAGAAGCATTGGATTCTATGTGAATACATTTGGAGCACCAAAAGTACAACAACATATGATAGCAAGTGAGTTGATTCTTAGATAATGTTTCATGTTACGTCTCACAATGGTACATAACATATGCATAAATTTCCCCTTAAAGAACCACAATAATCTTTGATGATTAAAGGAAATCCTTGATTGTCGAGTTTCAAAATCTAAGGACTTAACAACATAGTTGTGTTGTGTTAAAGGTTATTTACGAGGTTGTGCAAGACATCCCCTAATAGTATGACCAAGGAATTTTTTATTTGATAACTAAGATAATATACCAAAATCAATGCATCTATGATCAAGAGTGATTTATAAGAGGACTGCTTGCTTGACCCAATTCCTTAGGACAAAGATTTTGATTTCCCTAAGGAAATAACCTGATTGACCTTGAAGAGGTTTGAATTAAAGGTTTTAACTATCTTCAAATACTACAAATAGAATGTCTAAGTTAATTTATATGGTGAAATATAAGCTCAATATTCAACTTCAATATGGTGTCTATGTATATTGTTTTAGGGTTCATTCAATCATCTCTTGGTATTTTTCCAAGTCACATGACACAGTGGCACATGAAATGTGGATATGAGTATCCAACATCGGGTACATTGACCCTTGAAGTAAGAAAAGTGGCACATGTTTCTTATATATAAATATGTAATTAAAAACTATCTATATAAAAATTAAATATAGTCATGAAGATCCCATTTTTATAGGGTAGAACCATAAAATGAAGATTTTTTGTTTCCATTTGATGTCATCAAAATCAAAATCTATTGGGGCTCCTTCTAGAACTAATAAGGCTATAAAATTATAAAATTAGCCCTATTGAAAATATTCAATATTTTTTTTAGTATTTGAGGTAGTGCACTTTCTTATTTGTGGAGAAAATGCATCCTCTATGAGAGAACACAGGTAACAATTACGAAATACTAAATAAACACCAATTTGAAATTATACTAGATAGTTATCATGGGGCTATGGTTAATATTTCCATGGTATGGTTGGATATTATCTTAATAAAAAACTAAATTCCTCTTCAGTTAGTGTACATTCTCGCTCTAGATTGTAAAATGAAGAAGTTGAATGTTCTTTGATGGATGTAACTAAGTTGGACACATTGGTAAATTTCTAGGGAAAGTGTCAGATACATGTCTTATATGTGTCCTATTCTAGAAGACATGTCAGTAACATGTTTTATATGTATCGTAGCATTTCCTATGCCCAACATGTGGGATACAAACATGTAGGTACTCCTAGACGTGTCATATTTCCTATCTATTCTAGATATGTTTTTTTCAATATTGTGGAAGTAGTTCCAATTCCAATTTATAGAAACTACATGTGGTATTAGAGCTACTATGTAAAGCCATGAAGATGTACAACAATAGGCACAACATCCTAAAGTTTGTAATGTATTTCATTGTAGGTTTTGTAATGTGTTATATGCATAGTCAATGTAGGAGATATAGGGAGAATAGGGCATGATTTTTATAACAAATGGTTCCTCTTATTAAAATTAGTTTCATATTGTATCCTTCATTTAGGATAATTGTATGGTGAAACCCTACCTTTTACTATGGATTCCCATTGTTTATGGTTCCTACGATTCCTGTTATTTGGATGGGGTTCTCCAGTGTATTTTAATGGTAATATCCATTACAATTTCCACCTTTAGGGATATTTCACCTTTTGGAACTTCTAATTTGAGTGTGTTTAAGTAGAAAAAATTATGTTGATACACTGAGTGCGATTTTTATGTTCAAGCACCAGATTAGGGAAATATGTTGCAATCGAAAATAACAACCTTTAACCAACCTTTTTGGATCAAATCAAGATTTTATTGCTTATCGCACCACTTAATTCTCTAATACAACTAAAATTATAGACTATGGGATCATGCTTAAACACTTTTTCTTGTCTTCTAATGTGGTATTTAAATTGTGCAATCAGGCCTCCCAAAATTAGTTGATAACTCCAACATGGAATAGTCACAATCCTAACATTTTTTTCCTAAGTAGATATATTCCTACACAATTTAGTTAAATGTAATGTGTTACTTCTAGAATTTGAAAAAAACTATTGATTTAATGTTTATCTAATGAAACTCATATGAAACTTCCATCGAGCAAAAAATTCCAAAAATAGTAAATTTTTATTGACTTCTGAACTACAACTAATACAAACGTACATAAGTAGAAAAAATTAATGTTGCATTATGTCTATAAGGTTACAAATTTTTTTTTAATGATGTCACTTATAGGAGAGAGAGGTGGAGGATCACCTTATATTTTAATGTCCCATGTCACTTTGGATTCAAGGGGCTCCCTTTCCACCTTGTTCAACTACCCTGATTAGACATGCCATGATCACTTTGCAAGGTAAGTGATTCAAAAAAATATCTCAATCTCTACATGTTCCTTCCTAGATGGATTCCTTCAATAAAACCCCTTCATAGGTTCATACTTGTTACTTGTCCTATCTAATTTGGGAAAAAAGAAACACAGAGAGATCCTTGATACATTAGACTCCATATCGGTACATATTAAGCTTAAACTAATGAGGAAAAATAATACAATCAACATCTTGATACATGGAAATATAAAAAAAAATGAATGGGCACCAGAATACCACCCTCCTTAGATATTTTCATAATTGTTGTAATGGAACTTGAAAAACCATATACATCCTTCTCAGTTATCATGGGAGAGGGGACATGTTTGAGACTCATTGGTTAGGTGCATCAACCTGTCAACATGAAAAGAAGCATCATCCAACTAGTATCATGCCAACATACCAAGAAAATTTCTCGGATGTGTCATCATCGTATTAGGGAATCTTATCTGTGAAACCCCATTGTCAAACCCGGAAGCCCCGCCTCTCACCAGAATCCTCTCGTAGCCACTAAATAACGAGAAATGGATTGGCCACTGCATTCCACGCTAAAAATGTAGTTGTCGTTCCTGGAAACTACAATATTGGGGAAGCTGATTTGAAAAACCCCATTGATGAACCCAAAAGTCCCTCCTCTAGCCAGAATCCCTTCTCTGCCACTAAATAATGGGAATTGGGTTGTCGGAAATGGTTTGGTCACTACGCCAAGAGGCACTTTGCAACTCAATATAGGGTAGATGTGTAGGTGTAATGTAAGTATGTAAACAATTTTAAATGTGCGTTAATTGGAAAAAAATAATAATAATTAAAGAGTGGTATTAAGGATGAGTGAAAACATTTAAATGTTTTTTCAGATAATAATAAAAATCTAAATCAATAAAAATAATAAAATTCAATTTGTAAATATTAAAGAGTGATATTCTCGATGAGTGCAAAAATTTAAATGTTTTTTCAATTAATAATAAAAAATTAAAGAAATAAAAATAGTAAAACTCAATTTGTTTGTTTTTATTTAAGTTATAAACTTGTGAATAAGTTTTTTTTAATACCATGGACCAATATCATGGCTTAACAGTACCACACGCCCATAAACCATAACTTATTTCACAACCAAAATATTTTATAACAATATGACAAGATTCATAGCCATGGATATTCATCCCCACTTTACTGTGGATATTATTAAGTTTTAAGAACTAGCATTTTTTATAGTACAATACAACAATACCATGGATTATCAATAACACATGCCGAAAAAACACAATGATTTTACAATCAAAATATTTTATAACAATATGAAAATCTTCTTAACCATAGATATTCACCCCTACTTTACCATGTATATTATTAACTTTATGGGCCAATACCATGGCTAATCATTACCACATGCCCAAAAAACATAGCTTATTTCACAATAAAATTATTTTATATCAATATGAAAATATTATTAACCATGGATATTCAACCCCAATTTGTCATTGATATCATGAAATTGTGAATAGACTTTGTTACAATCCCATGGTTTGGCAATACCGCATGCCAAAAATCATAACTTATTGTACAATAAAAAATATTTTATAAAAATGTCACAATATCATTAACCATGGATATTCACCCGCACTTCACCATGGATATTACTAACTTGTAAATAGGCTTTTTTATACTACTATAGGTCAATGTCATGGCTTATAAATGCTATATGCCCAAAAAAAGTAACATATTGCACAATAAAAATATTCTATTTTAATTTAATTTTATAACATTTTTTTAATTGAAGCTAAAACGAAAAATGTTATAATTCTTTTTGAGATATATATAACCCTATAGGGACTACTAAAAATATTCCCATAGAAATTAAATTAAGGTTTTAATAAAGTTAAAATTGAGAATACTTTTATATTTCAAGTTGAAAAATGTGTATAATATAAATAGTATTATTAAGAACCAACATAGATCCATCTTAACTAAATATCCAAGCTACAAGAGCAGGAGAAGTGACTAACAATAATAGAGGAAAGATGTCCATGATTTTTTAAGTTTTTCATCATTGTATTTTCTTTGACATGATTGATAAAAAATATAGGTTTAATATTTTACAATCAATTGGTTTATTTTAATTTAGATACTTTCTTAGACACAATGCAATGGGATAAAATTTAAGGGGGAGGAAATGGAGGGTCATAGTGACAAATATGGCAGGAAGAGAGAGAGAGAGTGATGGGGGGAGAGGAATACTGGAGAGAGAGGAAGGAAGAGGGAGATAGGGGGGGAGAGGGAAGGAAGAGAGAGAGAGGGGGGAGGATAGAGGGAAAAAAAAAGAGAAAGGGAGAGAGAGGGGGAGAGAGAGAGAGAGAGAGAGAGATATGGGGGGGAGAGAAAAAGGAAGGTGGACGAGAAAGGGAGAGACATGACTCAAGAGACAGAAGAAGTTGGAGGGGGGAGAGAGGGAAGGCAGATAAAACGCATAGAAGGAGAAAGGTTGAGAGAGAGAGGGAGTGACAGGGGACCGATGGAGAGAGATTGAGGGAGAGAGGAGAGTGTGGGCCAAGATAGATACAAAAGGATAGAAGGGGAAGAGAGACAGAGAGAAAGGGAAGAAAAATAGGGGGAGGAAGAGGGAGGGAGGGAGTGAGGGAGATAGATAGATATGTAGAGAGAATCAATATGTTTTTGGGTGACATAGAGAGGGGGAATATGAAAGACACATAGATACAAATATAGATATTATATAGTACTATATAACTAGCCTAGATCCATCTTAACTACAAATCTGTCAAGAACCAAAAGGGATAACATCTCTTGAGGTGCAAACCTTTCCTCAAATTTTTCACTAAAAAAAGTGGTTTTCACTAAAAAAAGTTGTTTTCACCTCAAGATATTGGACCCCTCTCGGTGCTTGATTGATCCAGAGTTAAGATGGATGTAGGCTAGTTTCATTCCATGCTCATAGTGAAAAAAATTTCCACACTTCGAAACAAGTATGTAACAGTGTAGGTGTCATCGCCATGGTCCTTGACAAGGGATATTTGTTCATGTTCTTCTCCCCTTGTGGTTGCCTAATTCGTACTTTGGCCTGGAGCCCGTGGTGAGGAAGGCATCACCCATCGAAATCCTTGCTAATGACGAGAAAGGAAGCCTTTTAACCTGCAACTTTGCCTTCGATTCCCATGTCGATAGTTGTGCATTTATCCAAGTCGACTGGTCCTATGGGTTCATTAGTCTCCTCCTCTTCTTGGAATCTTTATCTTGTTGTTGTTAAGCATTGTAATTACCCATAGATTAAAATGTGTCCTAAAATTAGCTTCAACTAACACAACTTTCTATTATTTCTCCTTAAGTCAAGCGTCCTTTTCCTATTTCATCCAAATTGGGTGACTAACACTTGTCCCTGCCATATCTGCCTGAAAACCTCTTTTTGTTCCTGATTTGTCTACTAATTTTTATAAGCTAGTCGTCCTCTACGTACTTCATTCAAATAGGCTTACCTACACTTGTCCCCACCCTTTCTGTCTCAAAACCCCCACTCTCTGCCTTATATATCAACTGATTTTTATAAAAGAATAAAAATCCCCATACATTAAATGATTAAGACAAAATTACTTTTTATTAATTGTCTTAAACAATGAAAAGTCCATGATTAAGACGAAATGTCAATTTCATCTTTATTTATTGTCTTAAACAACCCCCTTGTGTACTAGTGGTTTGAATATGAGTTAGCATTGATTCTCCATGGGTTAGCTATTATTACCCATTGCTTGACCATATTTTGACTATTTTTAACCATATTTGAATATTATTGACTATAGTTGACCATGGTTTCATTCTGGTTTGAATATGGTCAACCATAAGGATGCATGGTGAATAATGGCCATCCACTATGTTCAATATAGTTCATTATGGTTAACTATAGGTCAGCTAGAGACTATGATTCACCATGGTACTCAAGTTGACTATTGTTTACTATGATACCCATATTGGCCAGTTGCCTATGTCAACAATAGACAACCATACTTAACATATGTTAGTGTATAGTTAAGAAATTATAAATATATAAATTAATATATTATTAATGTGTCATTAACATTATGTTGAACTCTTATTAATATTTTTTACATAATACAGTAATATTATTAATATGTTATTTATATTAAATATATACCTTAATATTACATTAATGTGAAAATTACATATTAATAATATATTAAATAATATATCTTAAATGTTAATTTTCAATTAAATATTATATTAATAAATTAATATTTTAATAAATTAATTAATATTTCAATTTATAAATTAAAGAACTAAATATTTATAAATTAATGTTTTAATATACCATATATTTATGTAGAGGCCATAACCTTCTGCCTCATCGAAGGCCATAACCTAGAGTGTTTGGGCTGGAATTGCGTTTGAATAATGTAGTTGAAATAGGAGGGAGCTCGAGCTGAGGCTTGAAGGCTGCCCCAAACAAACACCGGTGAGATATCTTACATCCATTTTCCTAATCTATTATAATTTTGTTCGAGCTTAATTTCTTCTATGACTAGTATTAGATCATGATGGTGGTGCAAGTCATAAATTATATTCATATTAATACGGTGGACTTTGATTTTTACAGTTCTATTTATTCATCTTATTCCCATTTCTTATGGATTTCTTGAGGAAGATCAGAAGGATAACCCAGTTTATTTTTAATATTTATTACATCAGTAGTATTATATCATAGTGGGCTGCAAGTCAAAAACTATATTCATATTAATAAGGCGGAATTTGATTTTTACAGTTCTATTTATTAATCTTATTCCGATTTCTTATGAAGTTCTGAAAAGGGAGGAAGATTAGAACGATAATCCAGTTTATTTTTAATATTTATTAACATTTATGTTTGTTGTTTTTTTATTAGCATTTATAGGGGATTTAATATTTGATGACATAGAATAATTTATGACATAAAATGTGTTAACAGAGCACCCTTTAATCCAAAAACGATAAAAAAAGCACCCTCCACCATTAATTCAAAAACGATAAAAGGAGCACCCTTCACCAGATAAAAAATCAATTGAAGTACTCTATAAAACCATCTCAGCTTCTATTATACTATAGAAATCAGCAATATACAACCATCTGCGATCTCTGATAAACTGAGAGTATACTCTACCTCCCAATATCTTCACCAATATTTATCCGAGTGTAAACGGGGACTTAATCAGGGAATGCAATGGGTTAGAATCCTACACCATGAAGAAACCCGAGTGTTTATTTAAGAAAAAATATGCATTATTAATAACCAATTAGACCAAAGTAAAGGGATAATATCTTGTTTTACCTTTCCTTTAACTCGTATTACATAACACTTACTTTAACCTAAATCATGTTCTCTATACATAAGTTTATCAGAACCCAAATCTATTTAAGACTTGCAAAAGAAATTTGTGCTTTCTTTAAAAAAAAATTAAATTGTTAAGGAAATTAAAATTTAAAATTTTATAGGGTTATTTAAAATTTTGGAACATTATTGTAATCATGTATTAAAAAAGTTTGAAAATATTGGTATATTTATTTTAAAAATAAACTAGCAAAACTATATTTACCAATATGGTTGATATACTCCAATAAAAATATATGAAGCACATATACAATCACAATAATAAATGTGGTTAATATAAACACATAAACATTTATTAATTCAATTAATAATTATTAAATGTATAATATTAATGCAAATATTAAAAATTGATTATATATATATATATAACACAATTAATATCATGTTTTAATAGTACTAATAGTACTCAACATTACAATGTTCAATCAATTATTATAAGCAATGTGATACATCATGATATTTAACTTTAATATTAAATTGAATATTATAAACCCTAACACCATCAAATCCAATATTATAATACCTAAGATTAATATTATAAACCCCAATGTGGTAAACCCTAAGAGTAGTATTATAAACTCCAATAATAAACCCCATATATTAATGATATAAGCCAAACCCTAAAATCAGTATTGTAACTATAATAATAAACACTATATATTAATTATATAAACATAAGTGATTAGTTTTATAAACCCTTCTAAATAATAGACCCAATAAATTAATATTATAAACCCTCAAATTATAAAATCCAATATTAGAAATTCCTATATTAAAAATTGAACATTCCAAACCCTTATACTAAATGTGATATTATAAAACCAATATTAAAAACCCCAATATTATAAACTTTAAGGATCAATATTATAAATCTCAGTGGAAATAAACCCCAAATATTATTATTATAGACACAAGTGAAATTAAAGTCAAACCAAAAATATTAAACCTTAGGATTTATATTATAAACCAAAGAGATTATAATCTCTATGATTAATATTATAAACTCAAGAGATAAAAAACCGAAAAATTAATATTATAAATTTTAATGTGATGATCACATAAATTTAAATATAACATAAATATAAATATTCATAATTAATAAATAAAATTAATATAAATATAAGTATAAATATAAATATAAATATTTATAATTAATAACTAAAATAAAATTTTGATTTTTGTATGAGACTCTCAAAATAAATTTGTGCTCTTCTATTAAAAGAAAAAATGTAACCAAATTCAAAATTTTAAACTTTCTAGGGCTCTCTAAAATTTTCTAGCTATATGGATCGATGAGGAACACCCTTGCACTGAAAAAGCCGGAAAATATTCATATTTCTATTTAAAAAATAAATTATGCCAAATGAATTTCGTTTTTACAACAATATTTTTTGGCTCGAAGAACACTGTGGTTCCATTATAATGTTTAATATTATTGTGCATCCATTTGAATATTATCCCATTCTCAGGAGCCACAACTTCAAAAATTTTGACCTTGTGTTTAGTTATTGTCCTTCTGTGCCTTTGATTTTAACTTTCGAAGCCTTCTCCTTGATCAAATATCATGGGTATATATCAAAAATCGCTATTATAAAAAGTTTAATTGAGTTTTTAAATTATACTTGTTGGATTTTCAATAGACAAATGACACTTATAGTCCACCACTTTCTCTACTGGTCATCGATAACATCAGTTACGCAGCCGATGGATTGAATCTTTGCATTGTGGAAAGTAGGCATTTTTAATCTCTTAGCGCTTGTGTATCAATCCACTGATTGGATGATCAAGATTTAGTGGAGGAAATGGAGCGATAGATGAATCACATGTTGGAAATATTGAACGAAAAAATAATAGAGGAAATGTATCTCCCCCCAACAACACAGAGACTGCAAATATTGCGGAAATAAAAAATACACAAAGACAGAAAGCATAAAATAGGTGTAGAATTTTTTTTTAAATTTATTCAACTCTTCTCTGAGTTTCAATTCATTCTACTCATTAAAAAATAATGAAATTACATAAGCTTATATCAAAATTGTCGTAGCTTGAAAAACCTAATGCTAAATCAATGTGAATCAATGCTGAAATGGATGTTCAACAACCAATCGTCCTTTCTACTATCGAAGCGAATTTCTTCATTTAAAATGACGCTCAGAACTGTAATTTAGTTTACACATGAAACGCGTACAAAACACGTTCAAAACATAAAAGCTCGGACTTCAAATTTTATGCAATGCAGTCCTGAGTCCACATCGCATTGACGCAAATCAGCGATTTCAAACATTAACCGATGCACTATCCATTAAACTTTGCGGGTTGCGATGTGTGATAGTGACGTGGCACATATCGCATCGCGCCTAAAATAACATAGTTCTGCGGAACTTTAAATGGAAAACTTAAAACTTTTCAGGCACGATGTATGATAGCAAGATCGCATCACAAAACAAATAACATACGCTGCGATGGTGGAAGGTAATGTTTAAAACTTGCGATTGCGAACTTATGGGCATCTAAACATTAGTAAGTGCGGCGGATGACATACAAAGGAAATGAATGTGAAACAAGGTTTGGTCTATGCAGTAGGCATAAGGTGGGTCTCGTCAATATCGCATCAACGAAGACATAACATATGTTGCAAGTAGCTTAAACAAGTAAGGTTTAAATGTTACGATGTGTGGTATTGCGGGCAGTAAAGGTTGGTAAGGGCGAAATGCACAATATAATTTTTTTGCATAAATACAAAGGATTTATGAGTTTTGTAATGCTGTGGGTGGTATATGTGGGTCCCGCCAATATCCCATCGGTGGGGAAATAAGATTGTGGTGAAAGGCGCTAAGAGGTAAAGTAAAAGATTTGCAATGCGAGAAAAAGTCAAGTTAAACACGGTGGTTGAATAAATAAACGCAGAGGATGGTCGTGGGTACTTTGTTCTGATCTTTTGCGTGAAACACCTTCAGCTCTATGGATCTATGCCCGCCCTTCTCTGCACTCAAAATTTATGAAGTTTGGGCTCCGCCACTACTTATTCATGGCGGTGGTTGGGAGTATAATTCCAACACTCCGCCTTAATCACAACTGCTGCCATCAATCATTCTGAGACATTGTCTGAGGTAAAAAAAACACTTCTGTTCCAATGGCTTTGTCAGGATATCAACAAACTGTTCCTCTGTCTTGCAATGCTACAAAAAAATCTCACCATTGTTAACCAATTCTCTTACAAAATGATACTTTGCATCAATATGCTTTATTATATTATGGAAAATAGAGGTCTTTGATAGTGCAATTGTTGAGCTATTATCACAATAAATTATGGTTCCTTCATCTTTCTTATGACACAAATATCTCAACATCCTTATCATCCATACTGCTTGGCATGTTGTTGTTGTTGCTACCACATATTCAACTTCTACTATTGATAATGCAACTGTTGGTTGCTTCTTTGAAGCCCGTGAAATGGCTCCCAATCCTAAATGAAGCACATACCCAGATGTGCTCTTCCTATAATCTAAACTTCGAGCCCAATCACTATGAGTGTAACCAATCAATTTAAAACCATCACTTGAGAAGTATAGAACACCATGATCTTTTGTTCTATTCACATACCTCAAATTCTCTTGGTTGTTGTCTAATGTGTCTCCTTTTGTGTCTCCATGAATCTAGAAATTAAAATTACAATATACATAATATCTGGCCTAGTTGCATTCAAATACATTAGACTGCCAACTATGTTTTTGTACAATGTTGAATCAACATTCTTGTTGCAATCTTTCTTGCTTAATTTTAACCCCCTGATAGTTGGAGCCATTGTTTCTTTGTTGTTCTGTATGTTAAACCTCTTTAAAACTTCTGCAACATATTTTTCTTAGGAAACAAAAATTACCTTTTCATTTTGCTTTACTTCAATGCCCAAAAAATATTTCAATAATCCCAAGATAGTCATTTCAAGTTCACTCTTCATGACTGCATTAAAATCAACAATGAGATAAACTTCATTCCTGTAAAAATCAAATCATCTACATATAAAACAACAATAAGGATTTTACCATCATTTTCTTTAATGTAGAGTGTGGGTTCACCATCGCATTTTTCGAACCCATTATCCATTAGGTAAGCATCAATTCTACTGTACCATGCCCTTGGTGATTGCTTCACCCCATAAAGACCCTTCTTCAACTTTCACACTTTGTTTTGTTTGCCTTCAATCTCATAAATAAGAGGTTGGTCAACATATACCTCCTCTTTGAACACTCCATTCAAGAATGCTGACTTTACAACCATTTGATAGACTTTCCTCTTTTGTTGTGTTTCTATGTGTTAAACACCATGTTAAGGCACACACATGGTGTATGAGAAAGATAACACACACACAAGAGACTCAAACACACAATGAAAGATAAGCGTGAGGCTTCCTTATTTTCCATTATACAAAGATGTACATTTATAGTACAATGGTGTGACTCTTGGTTTCATATTACAAGGTCACTTGGACTCCATTATGACTTTTCATATTCCACACCTACCCATGTAGGATTAGGTGTTCCAACATCCCCCCTTAATCCGGGCAGTATGGAGTCTAAGAAAAGAGTTGTAATACAAATTCAGAAAGTATACATGGCAACACTTGGTCGAATCAACTTTCCGAAATGTTGGAAAAAAAGAGGTGGTTTTAGGATGACCACAAACACCGGAACGCAAAACATGTTGCGCTTCCCGGAACTTTTCCAAATCGGCAAGAAGCCGAAGGCTTCGCTAGAGGAATTGTCCCTCACAAAAAAGGGAGACCTTCGACCTAAAGAAGGGAAGGTCTACGAATTCGTGGTGGTTTTAGGTTGTCCAACAACCAAAGATGATGGTTTTAGGTTATCCACCAAATCGAAATGATGGTTTTACGTTATCCACTAACCAAAGATGATGGTTTTAGGTTATCCACCAACCGAAAATGATGGTTTTAGGTTATCCACCAACCAAAGGCATGCTCATGGGCATCCGTGTCTCTAGCTACATCTCTGAATTTGGAATGACGAATTGTGGCTCAGGCTCGCTTGAACTGCTCGCTACAACTCTGAACATGGAATGAGAGATCGTGGCTCAGGCTCGCTTGATTTGTCGTCGAAGCTTGTACATGACCACCATTTTCCCCCCTATCAGGGACAAGGTGAGATGATGGCGAAAAATCAACTGCAAGTTTGTTCAATATCTATGAACAAGTTATAACATGTGTCGTAAACATCTTCTTAGCTGCCCATGCCCATTGCCAAGAAGCGATCCATCCAAGATGAATCTTGGTTCTTGCAGGAGGCTTGTGTCTGAAGCATCTGTCTGAAGAATGAGTGTGCCGACCACAGTGCTTACATGGATGAAGATCAAAACAGTGATCTTTCATGTGGCCAACTCGATCACAGTGTTGGCATTTCTCAATCTGTTGTGGAAGTGGAACAGGATCTGGAACAGCTGCAGGTGAACTGTCATACATGAATCCGGCACTCTGAAATATGATGGGCTTGGTGTAGTCCGGAATATGAAAGGACACATCCTTGTCATATCCAAGACCAGTTCGGTGCTTGTTGTGGACAAGCTCTTCCCAAGGTCTGATGATGGGCTTGAGAAGTGCAGGTTGAACTGCTGCATCTGCATGAACATCTGCTCTTGTGCAAGGCACTGAATGAGGATCAACTGGAACTTTATCTTCTTTCTTTTGATGAGAGTCTTTCACAATCTTCTGAACAGAAACAGGTTCAGAATGGTGACTCTTTTGCTGAAGTTCTTCTTGTTGGAGCTGAGATTCCAACTGCAAAAACTCAATCTTTTCATGTGCATCTTGCAAACAACTCTGAATGTTACATAGAGCATCCTTGTTCATTTTTATCACATCATCAACATTTGAATGAATGAGGTCATTCAACAACACTAATGCCTCATTGATTTTAGCCATTTCAACAACTTAGGCTCAAAACAAATGAAAGGGTGTCGGCTTCAACCGAAAATGCACCCGTTTACAATGTGATGCAACAAATACAAATGACTCAAGAAATTCTCAAAGTACAAAGTGTGCTCCTCAAATAATGGAGGGCAATCAACAATCCAACAACTCAAATACTGATTGCAACTATGAAGAAGCAATACAATGTCAACTCAATACAATATTTCTGCAAAATATGTACAGTTGAAAACACTATGCAAGAGGCCTTTAAGGCAGCGGAATTCTCTTCTTCAAATAGCTGTTTCAAACTTGTCTTCAAATGTCAATTTTTTTCAAAAAATCACCCTTATGATCAATGCCACGAATCACAATGCAAATCTGCAAATTTCTCTATGTATCACATGTCATTTCCTCTTCCTTTCTGCTGTTCATGTCTTCTTTTCTTCAATGTCCTTCCTCTCTCTCTCTGCTGTTTTTTTATTTTTTTTTATTTTTAATTAATTAAAAATTAATTAGAAAATGAGAATAAATTAAAAATGGATTAATTAAAAAGAGGGAATTTTAAAAAGGGTGGAAAAGGAAGATATTAAAATGGGATTAAAAAAGGGAATGAAACTATGGGAGGGAGAATAATAAGGGGAGGGGAATTAATTAATATAGAGATTAATTAAAAAGAAATTAATTATAAATGGGAATTGATTTAGTGGGAGGGGAATTAATTGAGATTGGACGGGATTAACAAAGTGGGGTTATTAAAATGGTGGGAGGTGGTATTATATTAAAGGGAAGGGGAATAAATTATGAAATGGGAGGGAGATTAAATTTTGAATGGACGGTATATATATGAGATTAATTAAAGGGGAGCGTAAGGAAAAAAAAACGATGGGCTATATGGGCTATACCAATCGTTACATGGATTAATTCAAACACGGCATGCCCGCCTCCTTCCAGTTCAAAGTTACAGTTGGCAGTGGGAGAGGGATTTATGAGGGGGGAGGCGCTATTGCAGAATGGGTTGAGGGGGCGGAGAGAATGGCCGCGTTGTTGTGAGCAGTCGAGCGGGAGAGTGGGCGGGCTTGAGCAGATTTGAAGGGATATGGAGGCAAACGGTAGGTAGCAGGGTAGACACAGAGGGAGAGCGTAGAAAAGGGAAGGGTGTGGCCGCAGGGAAAGGAGGGAGCGCAGGTGCTGGAGTAAGGGCCGTGGCCTCGTGGAGTATTGAAGCGGACGCCACCAAAGCCGTGGAGAGGGGTATTGCTGGTTAGCGTAGAAGTTCGCGCAGGAAGGAGCATTGGGTGGAGTTTATTGCAGGGAGGGGCCGGCCAGAGGCTTAAGTGGGCGTAGGGCAAGGCTGTAGGGTGCAGCAGCGCGCAATGGAAGTTGCAGGCCGTGGGTAATAGAGTTGAGTGATAGGGTGTGAGCCAAGAGTGACAGGGGTATGGTTTAGTCGAACGCTGTAGTGGGTAGGCCGTGGAGTAATGTGGGAGGAGTGGGAGCGTATACCAGTGAGGCGTAGTGGGTAAGCAGGGCGTAGGGAGTATGTGAGTTTGCAGAGATTTTTTTATTTTTATTATTATTTTTTTTTTAATTAAAACAGCAGAGTAGAGCAGGAAATCATCTTTAACACAGCAGCAAAAATTATTTTTTCCAGCAGCAGAGATTTTAAAAATGTAGAATTTTCCAGAAATTGCAGAGAAAGCTCAAAGGTCTTTACTTAAAGAACCCAGAATTTTTCTAATAGCCCAGCAGCAAAGAAAATGTAGAATTGCAGAAACTCATAAATCTTCCAATGAAAAACCAGAAATATTTCCAGTGAAAACCCAGAAACTTGTTCAGAAACCCAATATAAATTGAATCCAGCAGCTCTTCAAATGCGGAAATTAATAGAAATTGCAGGAAAAATGAGAATGAAAACCTTCAGATGGGCAGTGCTGCCTTTCTTCAAAACCACTGCTGCTCTTCTTCAAAACAAATTCTAAATGCTGCTCTTTCTTCTGAATGCTGCTCCTTCTCCAAAACCATTTCTGAATGGCGGCAAAAACACTGCTGCAAACACTTGAGTGCTGCAAAAAAACCAACAATTTTTGTAGATATGCATAGGCCATAAACACAAATGGCTCACTCAAAGTGAAGCAGGGCCAGAAATCGCCCGCTCTGATACCATGTTAAACACCATGTTAAGGCACACACATGGTGTATGAGAAAGATAACACACACACAAGAGACTCAAACACACAATGAAAGATAAGCGTGAGGCTTCCTTATTTTCCATTATACAAAGATGTACATTTATAGTACAATGGTGTGACTCTTGGTTTCATATTCCAAGGTCACTTGGACTCCATTATGACTTTTCATATTCCACACCTACCCATGTAGGATTAGGTGTTCCAACACTATGGACAACACTATCTTCACTATCTCCATCCTTGCAACTGGTACAAAGGTTTCTTCATAATCTCTTCCTTGCTGTTGCTTGTAGCCTTTCACAACAAGTCTAGCGTTATGCCTTTCTATCTTGCCTTCAACATTGCTTTTGGTCTTATAGACCCATTTCACTCAATAAATTCTTTACCTTGTGGGAGGTCCACTAACTCCCATGTATCATTCTTTTCTATTTCACCGATCTATTCATTCATTGCTTCAATAATTTTTTCTTCTTTTTCTGCATCTTCAGAATGAATTGTGTCATAGACATGACAAAACAAAGAAAATAAATAATTCAAACCAACATTATTATCAGCTTCTTCTTGCTCATAAATTTCACTGAAAATTCTAAATCTTGGTCTTCATGGTGTGCTTGGAGTTCCACCTCAACTCAAGGGAGTTCCAGCTCCCTGTGGAGTGCTTGGAGAAGAACTTCCTTTATTTCTCAAAGCTTTTCTATTCCCTGCTTGTGGTGTGCTCTACTGATCTTGTGTAGGTGGAGGAGGAGCCACCGTGGAGGAAATATTTTTTGCAATCAATTCCTCTTTATCTTCATGTGAAATGTATGTCTTCACATTTACAATTTTCTCTAAACTCCCATCCCAAGCTTCTTCTTCAATGAACTGCTCTTGGTTGATGGATTATAGAGTTTGTAGGCCTTGGATTCATCATTGTATCCAATAAATATACACTTCTCCCCCTTGCTATCCAACTTCTTCCTTAATTGATCTGGGGCATGTGCATAAGCCACGCATCTAAAAACTCTCATTTGAGTGCAAACTTCTTTGTTCCACTCCATGTTTCTTCCGAAGCTCTGTTCATAACAGCTTTGGTTGGACATCTATTTAAAATATAAGCTGCACAATTTACACCTTCTGCCCAAAAATCATTTGGCAAGTGCTTTGCCTTCAACATACTTCTGACCATGTCCATGATGGTCATATTCTTTCTTTCTTCAACATCGTTTTTCTATGGTGTGTACCTTGTGGTAAACTGCTTGTGTATTCTGTGCTCCCTGCAGAAATGTAGGAAGTCTTTGGAGATATACTCTCCTCCTCTGTAAGTTCTCAGCACTTTTATGTAGTGCCCACTTTGCTTCTCAACAAGAGCTTTGAAGTGGCAGAATTGTTCAACCACTTCGCTCTTTAGTTTTAAGAAATAAACCCATGTCTTTATTGTATAATCATCTATAAATATCAAGGCATAGTGACTGCGAGCTAATGATGGCATTTGCATTGGTCCACACAAATCCAAGTGGACAATCTCAAAGAGTGCATTTTTCCTTATACTCTTTCGTGCTGGAAAGGATTCTCTATGTTGTTTTCCCAAGATGCAACCTTCACATAGGTTGTTTGGTTTCTCTATGAGTGGTAATCCCTTTACCATCCCTTTTCTATGCAAGAGGTTCAAACCTCCAAAATTAAGATGTCCAAATCTCAAATTCCATAATCAGCTTTCGTCTTTCACCTCTTCTTGAAATACCTCTTCTGTGACTGTTGCTACCACACCTCCTTCCTTCAAGTCTGTTATGATCTTGAGAGGAAACATCCCATTGCTTGTCATTTTCACCTCTGCAATGACCCTTTTTCTTGGAGGTATGTCCATGATTGTACACACATCATTCTTTAAAAACACATTGTAGCCCTTACTCATGAGCTTTCCAATGCTCAAAAGATTACATTTTAGGCTAGGTACATAATAGACATCTGGCACAAATTTCTTCTCTCCCTTTCTTTTGAGTATTGATTCTCTTCCTTTCCCCATGAAAAAGACTTTGCTATCAATCCCCATTGTCAATTTAGATTTCACATTCTCATTCACATTGGCAAACATTGATATGTTTCCAGTCATGTGGTTACTACAACATAAGTTTAAGAACCATACATCTTCTTGTTTTTCTTGTAATAGATTACAAGTTAAAAGCACATTACTCTGGTTCTGATTTTCTCTTGTAAAATTTACACTGTGTCTGTTACCCATATCACTTTGTTTCTTTCTACATTCATTGTCATAATGCCCATACTTTTTACAATAATGACATTGGACTTGGGATTTATCATATCTCTGTCCGTGTGCATGATTTTGGCTTCACCCTTCACTTTGAATCTAGTTGGTGCCCCTTCCACTTGTGCTTGTAGGGTTGCTTCTTCCACCTCTGTGTGGGGTTCTTCCTCTTCCTTGGTAGTTTCATCTTCCTCAACTTCTACCTCGACCAAAAGACATTTGTGTACTGAAAGCATGCTCTAATGAGGAGTTCAGTGTTATGTTCAGTCTATGTTCATGAGACATCAGTGATGCATGAAGCTCCTCCACTAAAAATTGTGAGAGAGCTTTTGTTTTTGTTATGGCCATTACTATGGCAAAAAATCTTGAAGGTAGACTTCTTAAGATTTTCTCCACTATTCTCCTTTCCTCAAGTGTCTCTCCATGAGACCTTATCTGGGTAACCAACCGAATCACATGTGTGAAGAATGAGTCTATGTGAGCAAACTGTTTCATATAGAGAGTTTCAAAATCTCTCCTCAACATTTGTAATTTTTCTCTCTTTACCTTTTCCATGCCTTGATAGGCTATCCTGAGAATATCCCATGCCTCCTTGGACTTTGTTGATGTTGTGATACTTGGGAAAATACTCTCATGTACTACTTGAAAGATAGAGAAGGGGGCTTCGGAGTCCTTCTTCGTATTATCTTTTAGCATGTCTCTTTCTTTTGTTGTCAAAGCACTAAGCGTTGTTGCATCTGCTCGTTCTGGAAAGCCATTTTCCACTAGCTCCCATATATCTTGTGAAGTAAATAGGGCCCTCATTGTAATGGCCCAATAATCATAATTTTTACAATTGAACTGTGGTAATTGTGGATTTGTCAGGCTTGTGCCTGCTATTGCCATTCTGAATACGAAAACAAACAATCAACTTCACTGTGTAAAACATAAGCTTTCTCACTGCTGGAGAAATCTGCTTCTAAAACCAATCTTACAACTTCTTCAGTAAAGAGAGCTTGTTCTTTTACTGAGAGCCTAGAACTGCTCTAATACCATGTTGGAAATATTGAACGAAACAATAACAGAGGAAATGGGTTTCCCTCCTACAACATAAAACTCCAAATAATGCGGAAATAACAAATACGCACAGAGAAAGAGCATAAAACAGGAGAATAACTCTTTTTTAATTTATTTAACTATTCTCTGAGTTTCAATTGATTCTACTCATTAAAACATAATGAAATTACATAAGCTTATATCAAAATGACCGTAGCCTGAAAAACCTAATGCTAAATCAATGCAAATCAAAGTTGAAACGGACGTTCAACAACCAATCGTCGTTTCTCCCGTCGAAGCCTATTTCCTCATTTAAAATGGCGCTCAGACCTGCAATTCTGTTTACACACGAAATGTGTACAAAACACATTCAAAATATAAAATCTTGGACTTCAAATTTTATGCATTGCGGTTTTGAGTCCACATCGCATCCGTGCAAATCGACGATTTTAAACTTTAACCGATGCGCTATCCATTAAACTTTGCGCGCTATAATGTGCGATAGTGACGTGGCACATATCACATCACACCAAAAATAACATAACTGCAGAACTTTAAAGGAAAAACCTAAAAGTTTGCAGGCGCGATGTGTGATAGCACGATCGCATCGCAAAACAAATAACATATGTTGCAGCAGTGGAAGGTAAAGTTTATAACTTGCGATTGCGAACTTGTGGGCGGCTAAACATTGGTAAGTGCGATGGATGAAATAAAAAGGAAATGAACGCAAAACGAAGTTTGGTCCATGCTGTAAGGATAAGGTGGGTACTGCCGATATCGCATCGGTGGAGACATAATATATGTTGCAAGCGGCTTAAACATGTAAGGTTTAAATGTTGTGATGTACGGTATTGCGGGCGGTAAAGGTTGGTGAGTGCGAAATGCACAAATGTTTTACGGATATACAAAGGGTTTACGAGTTTTGCAATGCGGTGGATGGTATATGTGGGTCCCGCCGATATTGCATCGATGGGGAATTAAGATTGTGATGAAATGCATTAAAAGGAAAAGTAAAAGATTTACGATGCGGGCAAAAGATAGGTCAAACACGGTGGTTGATGAAATAAACACAAAGGATAGCCTTGAGTACTATGTTCTAATATTTTACCTAAAACGCCTCTGACTCTATGGATATGTGTTGATCCTTCTCTACAATTAAAATTAATTAAGTGTGAGTTGCCCCAGTGCTTATTTATAGCAGCAATAAAGAGTATAATTCAAACATCACAGAAATCAATGTAGAAGATACCGTTGCCCAATATTCAATCCACAACTCGAAAAGAAGTCTAATTAAGCCATAATTCCATTCTATAAGCTTTTCTTATGTTTTCAATATTTTGCTAGAGATCCCACAGTAATTTAAAAGAATATTTTGGATCAATATTAATGAAATCAATTAAACAAAACTAACGACTGCCATGTGCTATTGGGTCAAACACGAGACACGTGTGGGGATATATTTGGTGCAGCAAGGAGAGGACTCTTGAAGGGGAGAGAATGTAAGTGGCAGAAGTTAATGGGAGCCACTGGTCCAATCGGCGTAATAGGTGGCCAAATCACTTGAAATGGACGTGAAACCACATTTTGAAAAATTAATTAAATCACAATGTGCAGCACGCCTATCTGCATGAAATATCATCCCTCCCATCACTTCTCAAGTAAAAAATTACTAAATCATAATGTGCAAGATTCGGATCGCATGAAATCTAATCCCTCCATAGAGACATACAATGAATTTAATTAAAAAAATTTCGGTCCATTTAATAAAAAAATCAAAATTCTCGAAGCCGATAAGGAAGGATTATTTGGAATATTTGGTCTTTTCAACGTAAGGAATATATATATTCACGGAAAAGTCATTTTGAAATATGCGCATTCCACCGTAGCGATGGCACGCCGTTGGGGAATGTAGATCCCTTTGTAAGCGATTTATGGCGACTTTGACATTTTTGTATCTCTTCTAGATATTTGGTGACAAAAAGGCAATGGGTTAACGACACTGACTGAAAAAACCGCCGCCGTCCGTGAGGTTGGAAACGTTATTCATTGTATCGGTTAACATGTTTGACACGAAAGGATCAGGCTGTAAATAAATAAATAAAAACCAATTATCCATTCTGGTCGTATTCACCCTTTGCCAAGAATCATCTCTGCAAGTTGGAACCGGGATAATTAGATGAGAAGGGAAATAACAAATCACCATGTGATCTAGAAACATCCATCCATTTTTGTTTATTCAATGTCTGGACAGACAGTGGGGTCCGGGGGATTGCTGTCATTTAGGACTTATCGAAACAGGTTCAATCAAAAAAACACAAGTTGTTGGCACTGTGTGCGGCCACCGGTCAGTCCAAATAACAAGTAGTCACATGCAAGTGGCTTCTCAAGCCATCACCTACAGATTTTAAAGGTTTGTAGACGACTCCTATAAATACGGGCTCGTCCAGTGTAGATGAGAGCAAGGAGCTTTGTGCGATAATATTGAAGAAATATAAGTATTGTGTAGTTGCCAGAGAGTTGAAAATGGTGTCAGGGACTTCAACAACGGAAGAGGTGGTTCAAGTGGAGGCAAGGAGGTTGTGGAACGCCACAACGAAAGACAGCCACAACTTCTTGCCAAAGGTTTTGCCCGAAGTTTTCACTTCTGTCAACTTACTTCAAGGAGATGGAGGCGTCGGCACCGTCAAGCAGCTCAACTTCACCCCTGGTATAACTCCCATACGTTCTTCTGTTGATCACACATCATTGTTAACATCATTATACTTCCACTTCTAATTATTTCCCCCCTTGAATTAGCGTAGGAGATGCAGATGGGGTTGAGGATTATTTTATTATTTAACACTTACAAGGTTTTTCACTTTCCTGTGACAGGTAAGAAGGATTTCAGCTTCATCAAGGAGCGAGTGGATGAACTTGACGAGGAGAATTTAGTGTACAAGTATACAGCTATCGAAGGAGGACCGCTGGGGAAGAAACTGAGCTCTGCGTGCTTTGAGGTGAAATTGGTTCCTAGGAAAGAAGGGGGATGCGTAGCGAGGTGGACGTGTAACTACGAAACTCTTCCTGGTGTTCAACCGGACGAAGGAAAACTGAAAGAGATAAAGGAAGATAGCTTTGGCATCTTGAAGAAAGTGGAGCAGTATCTCCTCTCCAATCCCAACTTATACTGCTAGATATGTTCACCTAAATAGTCGAGAGCCGCACGTTCATGGTGCAAAATAAAGGAGAGTCGCTATATGACTTCCTCCCATCGTCATTGTCGTTTATGGGCAGTAGGATGCCTTTGTTATGTGTGCGCCTGCGATCGTATCTTTATCATTACGTGATTATGTGTAGTTCCGTGAATTCAAATCAATGTCAACGTTCCTTCAGTGTTGTGTGTTCAGAGCAAATTCGTCTCCTTTTTATTCACTTTTCAAATTACAACGAGAACAATCCCATTTTATAAGATAAATGGGTTTTTCAAATGAAATGAGCTAAGATCATTAAAAATTTTAGTTTCATATCCAGTTTCAAGTATCCATATACCATTGCATGAATGGCATGAATTACAACTCTTGAATAATTGATCGGCAATTTTATTTCCATTTTAATTCTACATCTATCTATCTAATGTATAATTGCCAAATTCAAATTCCAATTCCCAAAAAAGATTATGTAAAACTTAAGAAAATGGCATAATATACATCTTATAACATATATATATTTTTTTAATTTTAAAATTTATATATAAATTTTAACATCTAAATTTACTTATTAATCGATTCACAAGTCTTAATTAAGAGAAAGTTATTATTTATAATTTTTTTTTAAGATAAAAGTAATATATAAATTTGCTTATTACTCTATTTACAGGTGCAAACTTAGTTTTATGATTTTTCATCACCGTCTGTTATTTATAACTATTTTTAAATATAGAAATAACAAATAAATTTAGTTAAAGCAACTTACCTTTACTAACTATTTTTAAATATAGAAATAACAAATAAATTTAGTTAAAGTAACTTACCTTTACTATTAGAGTTTGCCATTTTCCAAATTTTCAATATAAAAATTACTATATTGACAAGTTTTAATATTCTTATATTCACAACTGCAGACTTATCTACCATTTACAATTACAATCTAAAATCTTGAAAGAAGTATATAAACATGCAACTAGTCTCAGTTGGGGTTGGATATCCAAATTACCTACATTTTAAGCACAACATAGTATCGCTGCTATCTCCAGAATAAGCAAGTTACTTACATTTTAAGCATGAGCTACTATAGACATAGGTATTTCCGGAATAATGAATATTTTGGAAAGTGTAAACGATCCAATATGCTGAAATATAATACCAAGATCCAATAAGTGTGGTGAAATCTAATTCGATTACTTTTGTCACCGTATCATGTTGTCGTGATTGATAACAATGTTGTTTTAGACCTCAAATTTCTCGAAATTGTAAATACAATAATCAAATAGAGGGATGTGTTCCCCACAACACAGAGAATCTAGAAATTGCAAAAATAACAGTTATAAATAGAAAAACAGATAACAATTAAACACAACAGAGGAACTCATTTGAAATTTATTCAACTTTTCTCTAAAATTCGATTCATCTCTCTCTTTAAAACAAAATGAAATTACATAGATTTATACAAAATGGTCGAAGTCTGAACATTTCAATGCTATTCAACGCTGGATCGTACGTTCACCAACCAAACCGTCCTTCGGCTCAGTTCGGTTGTTTATACACGAAAACGCGTACAGAAAACACATAACAACAGACTTGAAATTTTATTGGTTCTGCTTTTAAAATACATCAAGTTTGGCGCTCCATCGCAAATCACTAATCGACGATTTTAACATTTGTTGGAATTTAATTCCAACTGCCTGCATAAATTAGCATGACAATGCAATTATGATTGATGGGAGTCTAAGCAATGGAATGAATGCAGAGGCGGTGCAAGAGATGTTCTTATCAGCAACAACCATTGTATTAAAAACGTCACCAAATGCATTTAACGCAAAGGTGGCAACATTCCGGAGGGGGCAGCAAGCTCAAGTAGCAAGGGAGAAAGCAACCACTAGAAGTGATGATGTCACTCCGCCCTGGTCCCACCATCTTCACCATCCAAAGCAATTCCAGGGGGGATACAAGAGCTCACGGGAAGGGTCTCCAAGAAACCCCAAAAAAGCATAACAAGAAAGCATAAAAGGGAAATAAGGTTTTAACATTATGATATAGTTTTTGATTTAATGTTATTCATGGCAATGCATGTTTTATTTTTAACCTGTGTTAATGTTTTATTACCACAATACTTTAAGTTTTACTTTGGTTATACATATTATATATATTATAAATATCTTATATTTATAATATATATATTATATTGTAATGTGTTATAAATATGTCGTGAGTGCATTATGAAAGGTCACAATGTGTATTGTTATTTTTCCCTGAAGGCTGAAATAGAAAAACAAAGAGACAGAGAGCATTTGTGAAGCGTTGCATTTGTAGTAGCCGGTTGAAAGTTTTATTTGTGAATCCAGAACACAATTCTAAAGAATTGTAACAGAGTTTGTTTTAATTGAAATAGAATTTCATATTTCATCTCTGTGTCTGCAATTTAATTTTAGTTTTTATCTTTTTGTTGTGGAAGATGAATTATTTTTTATTCCTTTATCTGTGTGTTAAGGAATTACTCAGAAAATTCCAACATGGTATCAGAGCTAGTCTAGGCACTCAGTGAATGAAGCAGAGTTTTCTCTTCACTACAGAAGCTGTAAGAATTTTTTATTGAAGTGGATTTCTCCTGCAGAGAAAGCTTTTGTTTGTTTACACAGTCAATCTTTTTTATTGTTCCGTTTTTTAATACAGTCAATATGGCAGCAGTAGGAACCAGTTTGACAAATCCCCAACTTCCATAGTTTAATGGGAAGAATCATGAATACTGGGCTATCACTATGAGAGCTCTGTTGCTTTACAGGACATATGCGAGCTAGTTGAAAATGGCTACCCAGGACCAGCAGATGCAGCAGCATTGGCTACTTTGACAGCAGCAAAAAGAGATTTGTTAAAAGATAATAGGAAGAAGGACTCCAAAGCCCTCTTCTATCTTTTTCAATATGTAGATGAGAGTATTTTCCAAAGGATTGCAGCAACAACAAAGTCCTAAGGAGGCATGGGATATTCTCAAAACTGCCTATCAAGGCATGGAGAAGGTGAAGACATCAAAGTTGCAAATGCTGAGGAGAGATTTTAAAACTCTCTACATGAAAGAGTCTGAAAATATTGACTCATTCTTCACACAAGTTATTGGGTTGGTTACCCAGATAAGGTCTCATGGAGAGACACTTGAAGACAAAAGAATTGTGGAGAAAATCATGAGAAGTGTACCCTCAATATTTGATGCCATAGTAGTGGCAATAGAAGAGACAAAGGATCTCTCACAATTTACAGTGGATGAGCTGAATGCATCCCTGATGTCTTATGAACACAGACTGAGCAGAGGAACAGATTCCTCATTGGAACAAGCATTCAAGACTCAATTTTCTTTTGGACGAAGCAGAAGTCAAGGTAGAGCAAACAACAGAGGAAGAGGCAAAAGCCAAAAGAGAGGGACAAACATCCTTGCAGGTTCGAGTGGAAGAAGTAGCAATCAGAATCAGAATGAAGGCTCAAACCAACAGTAAGATCATGGACAAAGGTATGATAAATCCCAAGTCCAGTGTCATTATTGCAAGAAATATGGGCACTACGCCAATGAATGTAGGAAAAATAAAAATGAAATGAATAATAAGTAGAATGCTAATTTTGCAAAAGAAGAAAATAAGAACTAGAAGAATGTGCTGTTAGCATGTAACATAGCACAAGATAAACATGATGATGTATGGTTCTTCGACTCAGGTTGCAATAACCACATGACTGGAAACATAGCAATGTTTTCCAATCTTGATGAAGATGTTAAATCTGAGGTAACAACAGGAACTGATAGTAAGATATCTATCAAGGGAAAAGGTAGAGTCAGTATCCTGGCAAGAAATGGAGAACAGAAGTTTGTGCCAGATGTATAGTATGTACCTAGCTTGAAATGTAATCTTTTGAGCATTGGATGGCTCATTGACAAGGGCTACAATGTATTTTTTAAAGATGATGTGTGCACAACCATGGACATACCTCCAAGAAAGAAAGTCATTACAGAGGTGCAGATGACAAGAAATATGATGTTTCCTCTCAAGCTCAGAGCAGACTTGAAGGAAGGAAGAAAAGTAGTAGCTGTAACACAAGAGGTCTTTCAAGAGGAAGTGAAAGATGAAAATTGGTTGTGGCACTTGAGATTTGGACATCTCAATTTCAGAGGCCTGAACTCATTGCACAGAAAGGGAATGGTTAAAGGATTACCACTTATTGAGAACTAGACAGCCTATGTGAAGGCTGCATCTTGGGCAAACAACATAGAGAAAGTTTTCCAGCAGGAAAGAGTATAAGGGCAAAGGCACCCTTAGAGATTGTCCACTCTGATTTGTGTGGACAAATGCAAACGCCATCTTTAGCCGGCAACAAATATGTTTTGACATTCATAGATGATTACACAAGAAAGAGATGGGTGTATTTCTTGAATCATAAGAGTGAAGTTTTTGAGAACTTCTGCCACTTCAAAACTCTTGTTGAGAAGCAGAGTGGGCACTACATCAAAGTGCTTAGAACTAACCGAGGTGGAGAATACATCTCCAAATATTTTTTGTGTTTCTGTAAGGAGAATGGAATACAAAATCAGTTTACCACGAGGTACACACCTCAGCAAAATGGTGTTGCAGAAAGGAAGAATAGGACCATTATAGACATGGTCAGAAGTATGTTGAAGGAAAAACATTTTCCAAATGAGTATTGGGCAGACGTTGTTAATTGTGCAACGTACATCTTGAATAGATGCCCAACCAAAGCTGTCATGAGTAGAATTTCGGAATAAGCATGGAGCAGCAGAAAAAAGTTCTTCACCCTGTTGGGGTTCCTGTGTTTTGGCAGGTTTGGCTCTACTAAAAGACAAGACAACATCAAAACCATTTTGGGACCTTAGGATCTAGCCCTCCTAGGTCCAGAGAGGGATCTCTCTATAAATGAAAAGAAATATATGTCTTTGGAGTTCAAATTTAAGGTATTAGGCTAGTTATATGGCACAAGGGTTGTTGTTTTGTTTGTTTGTTTGGTTGCTGGGAAACATGAAAGAACGGTTCAATGTAATACAAAGAAGTGAGCAAAGAGGATTTTGGCAATGGGAGACAATTTAAAGGAAACTCAAGACCATTGGGCAATGGAGTCATAAAAGGGTTTACTGGCAATTCAATATCCAAGGCTTTCAAATGGGCTAGTCATGTAAAACATAGGATCTTTTAAAGATGATAGGGTGGGATGAAAAGATAAGGAATGAAGGTGAATGATAAGGAAACCTCCAAGGTGACAACCTTAAGAGCTAATCCAGGGATAGGGCATGCCTTAACCATCTATGATCAAACTCCCAATGAGCCTAACTCTTCAGACAATAGAAAACATTAAAGATTTAACGCAAAGGTGAAGCCTGAGATTAGAGAAAGACTTTGAACTTTCAAAGATTTGGCATTTAACTTAAGGGAACTTAGAAAGGTTTAACAGTTAGAAAAGGACCCTAGTGAGACAGAATCAACTCTAATCTCCCAGTATCTGAATTCTTTCAATTAAAGCTAGACAAGAACATCTAAGTATAGATTCTAAATTCATGCATCAGTAAGCAGGGAAAACCAACTACTATACTGGCTAAATTATCTTGAATTTGTCCTCAGATGGCACAATTATTAGAAAACATCAAAGATAAGAAGAGCAAGAAGCATTAGGGTACCATGCAAGGGTATATCCTAAGCCAGATTTCTGATTCTTACCAGAGAAATGAAATATGATGAATTACAGAAGGAAAACAAAGACAAAGATAGGACACATCACCACTGCTTTAAATTAGGATCCAAAGAAATTGGTTGTCATATTAAAGAGCAACACCAGTCATATAAAACATTGTCCAAAATCTTGATATTCAGTTTGAAATCATCTCCTCAGCCTATTTTACAACTAATACACAGAACTCTATCTCAAGAGAATAGCTTACAATCCACAGTTATCTGATCAACAACCTTTACAATGTATTTTTCTTGAGTTCTTATAGCTAAAGAGAGGTAGAGGAGGTAGATGGAAATTTAAATGAAACATTAAAACAGAATTAGAAGGGAGCTCGAGGCCCATTCTGTCTTAATATCCATGCATTGACTCTCAGTACTCTTTGGGTCATAGAGTGGTCTTCGACAGGCTGATATTAACTCGAGGTATGTCTCTTTGATGTACTTTTCAGCCATAGTACTCTGGGACAAGAAAAGGCAGATAAATGACTTTAGGCCTGACATATTGTGTAACAAATTCTCTGGAAACATTAGGACTTTATGTCAGGGTGTAGATTTTATCGGGAACATTGATGAAGAGTAAAAACATTATGGGGACTTTGTCCTTTCTCGGGAAAGAACCTTCTGCTGATGTGAAACACTGATAGGGATTGTTTCTGTGCTTTAGGCATCATTAGGCCTTCTGTGTCATTCATGAGGTCTTCAATCTGTACATTTTCCCTTTAACACTGGATTAAAGCTTAAAATCTTCAATAATGGGCATTAAACCTCTTTAATCCTTCACTGATACTCTTTGCCGCTTCTTTGACTGTCTCTGTCTATGAAAATGTAGTTTTAATGGCGCTGGAGGTTTTACAGAGTTAAAAATTGGTCTTTTCATGAAATATTTTATTCAAAACCTTCCCAGGCATTCTCTATGCAATCTCTGGCTCTGAAAATGGAATTTTGTGCCTATGTAAAACTCTTTCTGTGACTAATGAGATAGAGTGCACCCATAATCCTTTAACACCTTCAAAACCAATAAAATTTTTTAAGAACATCCATGGGAGTGGAGGTTGGATGATGTGGAGGCCTGTGGAAAATGGAGGCGCAGCAGTGAAAACAGTGGCTGCGGGTAGAAAAACAGTGAGAATTGCTATATAATGGTGGAGGAATGATCTGATGAAGGTTTGATGAAGAAATGGTTCCAGACCGTCCGATTATATTTGGTAGTGGTGATTGATGACCGTGATTTGCCGAAGGGGTTTCCTTTAGAAGGTAAGGTGGATGAATAAAATTTAGTGTAAAACACTAAAGTTTTACCTTCGGGAAAGTTACAAAGGAAATGGATGAAAATGAATGAAATCGGGCGTTTGAATGGTGGGACTGGCATGGGCGGAGGGCGATTGAGTGTGGACCGCTAGATCTCAGTAGGAGATCAACGGCTGGGATCATCCGATGAAACTCTATGGAAGCTCGACGAAAGAAACATGACAGAGAACGCGATGCAATGAGGGCCATAGATCTAAACAGATCAATGGTTGAGATCTTTAGGAAGCGCTGTCGGAGGCAGAAAAGGGGAAGTGGTTTTAAGGAGAAAACAACTATTTTCACGCTACTTGGGAGTGTTTTTGAATATCTCCCAAGAAAACGCGATATATGTCGCTGCTTGCCACGTGTCCTTCCAAAACCGCTTATATCACATGATTTTGAGACGTTAAAGATCAGACATGAGATTTACGTGATATGCTTTCTGACCGTTGGATATGGAGCAATGATATCTGATGGTGGGGGGTGGAGCGCAATATGGAAAAATACGCGGTCAGTAATGGCATGGAATGGCCCAGGCAGATTTTCTATGGACTGTCCGATCTGATGATGGACGGTGGAGGTTTAAGGAGAAAGCAGAGGCAAAAAGGGTCAAATGAATGGGCGGGAGAGAGGAGAGCTGTTGGATCTTATTAGACGAACGGCTGAGATCTAATCGTAATCAGAGAAGGCAGGGGCCAGAAATCTGATGGTTGATGTTGCGATTGCGCGTGGGCTGTTGGATCAAGGTGAGATCGACGGTCGCAATTGCATCGGAGATCACCAATCAGGGAACACACGGTGGCACTTAAGAATTGGTGCGATTGGCGGTGATGCGATGTAGTGCAGGTCGTCAGATCATTGAGGGATCAACGGTGGAGATTGGATCGGGGATCGCCAATCGGGGGACACGGGGGCAGAGTGTGATCGAATCCTGGCCATTGGTTCTTGTGGTTTCAATGGCTAGGATTGAATCAGGAGTTGGCCAATCGGGGAGACGAAGATTGGCGTAATAAAATTTTGTGATTGGCGATTTGCGCGGTAGTGCGATGGCCGTCAGATCGTTTAAGGATCAATGGTGGAGATCACAATCGGAGGTTAACAAAGGGATGAGGTGGGCACAGTGTGAGATTTGCGCCAGCCATTAGATCTTCATGGATCAACAGCTGATATTGCATCGAAACTTTTGGAATAACAAAGGAAATGCGCCCAAGGGGAAGTTCCGATTGCGATTGGCGCCTGGTCTTGGCACTGGTTGTATGCAGAGAAGGGGCTGGGACTTAGCCGAAAGGGGCTTAGGCCTAATATATGGTAAAAAATGGGTTTTTGGGCCTAAAAACAGAGTTTTTAAGGCTAAACAGAGGTTCCAGTAGGGGAATAAAGGGGTTTTTAAAACAAATGAAGGCATTCATAAGGTTTTTAAACGGGAATTGGGTGATTTGGATGACTTAGGAAGGGATTTTGGGGGTTCTTAGGGGAATTTTAAGAAGGGAAAAAAGGGGTTAAAATGGGAAATTTGCAGGGATAAAGGGGGCAGATGGAGGCTTTCTTTGAGCACAATTTTTTTCACAAACAGTGAGGCTTTTTGATGGAAATAGCAGTGAAGACCTTTTCAAAGGAAAAAGACACATAGAGGCTTCAAGAATGAGAGATTTTCAGATGAAATGTATCTCTTGAAGGCTCAGAAAAATATTTAGCCACCTGTTTGCTTGACAAAAATTTATAGGTGGCTAACACACCCACATGAAAGTATTCAGCTGTGTGGCATATGCACATGTTTTGGATCAACTAAGAAAGAAGCTTGACAGTAAGGGGGAGAAATGTATCTTTTTTGGATATAGTGATGAGTCCAAGACATACAAACTCTATAATCCATCCACCAAGAAAGCTATAATCAACAGAGATGTCTAATTTATTGAAGAAGAAGCTTGGGATGGAAGCTTAGAGAAAAAGGTAAATGTGAAGACATGTGTGTCTCACGAAGAATAAGAGAAAGGGACAACAACAAATAATCCCTCCACGGTGGCTCCTCCTCCACCACCGCAAGCACAACAAACCACACCACAAGCTAGAAATAGAATAGCCTTGAGAAATCAAGGAAGTGCTTCTTCAAGCACACCACAGGGAACTGAAACTCCATCGAGTTCAAGTGGAACTCCAAGTACACCAACAAGACCGAGATTCAGAAATATGAGTGAGATTTATGAACAAGGAGAGGTAAATGATAATGCAGGTCTGAATTATTTATTTGCTTTGTATTGTCATGTTGATGACCCAATTCATTTTGAAAATGTTGTAAAAGAAGAAAAATGGATTGAAGCAATGAATGAAGAAATTTGTGCAATAGAGAAGAGTAATACATGGGAGTTAGTGGACCTCCCTAAAGACAAAGAAGTGATTGGAGTTAAATGGGTCTATATGACCAAGAGCAATGCTGAGGGAAATATTGAAAGGCACAAGGCCAGACTTGTTGTCAAAGGTTACAAGCAGCAACAATGAAGAGATTATGAAGAAACCTTTGCACTAGTTGCAAGGATGGAAACAGTGAGAAAAGTGTTGTCCATAGCAGCACAACATAAATGGAAGGTTTATCAAATGGATGTTAAATCTGCATTCCTGAATGGAGTGTTGAAAGAAGAGGTATATGTTGAACAACCTCCAGGCTATGAGATTGAAGGCTAAGAGCACAAAGTATGCAAGTTGAAGAAGGCTCTTTATGGGGTGAAGCAAGCACCAAGAGCATGGTACAACAGGATATATGCTTACCTGTTTGAAAATGGATTTGAGAAATGTGATGGAGAACCCACACTCTACATAAAGGAAAATGATGGTAAGATACTTATTGTTGTTTTATATGTAGATGATTTAATTTTTACTGGCAATGAAGATTATCTCATTGTTGATTTTAAAGTAGTCATGAAAAGTGAATTTGAAATGACTAATTTGGGTTTCTTAAGATATTTTCTTGGAATTGAAGTAGAGCAAAATGAAAATGGTATTTTCATTTCCCAAGAAAAATATGTTGATGAGGTGTTGAAAAGGATCAACATGTAGAACAACAAGGCAGCTATAACTCCAATTTTCATGGGGTTAAAATTGAGCAAAGAATACAAAAGAAAGGATTTTGATCCAAAACTATTTAAAAGCATTGTTAGAAGCCTCATGTATTTGACTGCAACTAGGCCAGGTAATGCACGCTGTTAGTTTAATCTCCAAGTTTATGGAAAGGTCGAAAGAGACTCATTGGTAGGCAGCCAAGAGAATTCTTAGGTATGTGACTTGAATGAAGGGGTATGGTATCTTATACTCCTCATCTGAAAATTTTGAATTGACAGGTTATACTGACATTTATTGGGATGGAAGTGTAGATGATAGGAAGAGCACATTTGGATATATGTTTCACTTGGGATCGAGAGAAATTTCATGGGCTTCCAAGAAGCAACCAGTAGTTTTTTTATCAACAACAGAGGCAGAATATGTGGCAGCAATAGCAACAACATGCCAAGTAGTATGGTTGAGAAGAGTACTCAGAGATTTGTGTCATGAACAGGAAAAAGGCACAACCATTTACTGTGATAATAGCTCAGCGATAGCTTTATCGAAAAATTTTGTCTTCCATAAGAGAAAAAATCATATTAATGCTAAATTTCACTTTATAAGAGAACTGGTTAATAATGGTGAGATTATTTTGCAGCACTACAGAACAGAGGAGCAATTTGTTGATATCCTCACAAAACCATTAACACAACAGTTTTAATTATTTCAGAAAGTGTCTGGGTATGCAGGAAAACCCAGCAGTTGTAATTAAGGGGGAGTGTTGGAATTTAATTCCAACTGCCCACATAAATAAGCAGGACATCGTAGTTATGATTCATGGGAGTCTAAGCGGCGAAATGAATGCAATGGCGGCACAAGAGTTATTCTTATCAACAACAACCATTGTATTAAAAACTTCACCAATTTCATTTAACACAGAGGCAGAAACATTCTGGAAGGGGCAGCAAGCTCAAGTAGTAAGGGAGAAAGCACCCGCCGGAAGTGATGATGTCTCCTCCCTGGTCCCACCATCTTCACCATCCAAAGCAATTCTGGGGGGGATACAAGAGCTCATGGGAAGGGTCTCCAAGAAGCCCCCGGAAAGCATAACAAGAAAG